>ML685884.1:5556201-5628159 GCA_007922175.1 Pelusios castaneus | reverse complement strand
TTAGGGCTACCCCAGGGCTACACTGGCTTAATTCGACTTTAAAAAGTCGAATTAAGCCTTAGGTCGAGTAGAGAGGTGGTTTAATAAAGTCGATTTAATTTTCATTAAGTCGACTTTATTTTCCTTAAGTCGACTTAAGCAAGCTGCTTAAGTCGACTTAAGCAGAGTGTAGTGTAGACGCAGGGCAAATTAAGACAACTTAAGCAAGCTTAAGTCGACTTAATTTACCAGTGTAGACGCAGCCCTGATTCCATGTGCCCTAGGAAAACCAATGAAAGCTGGAAAAATAATGTAAACAGGAGTGGGAGAGAGGAAGAAGGTCCTGGGGAAAGGCTAGGCCAAGATCCTCATACGCTCCTAACTTTGATTTCAGTGGAAGTTAGGAGCTGCAATACCATTTGAGGGTCTGAGCCTTAGTGTCTGATTGACAGAAGGTATAGGATCATTCCACCCCATTGTTTCTCTCAGTGCGTGCGACCCCATAGAGCCGGTGGGGAAAGGCTTCCCCCTCTCCCTGCCAGCTCAGATAGGTGTTTGAGGTTATTAGACCCACCTGGGAAGGATCAAGTGGCTGGATGGAAGACTGATTCAAAAGAAGGTTCTGAGCCCAAGCTGGGGGAAGGGGCCTATGCTGAATAAATTATATCCAAAGAGAGGGAATATTATTTTAAAGATGCTCTAGGTGGATCATTTCCAGGAACCTCTTAGGGAAACTGAGTTAGGGGGTCTGCAGTGATATTCCAGGTGGTGACACACCTTGGAATGTGTCAGAGGGTTCTGGAGGAATATCAGTATGCGTCTGGTTGAGCCTACCTCCACTCTGCAAAACTACCCCCTGAGTGAAAGAATCTGGACTTAAACTCACCACCTCCCCCCCGACCACAGCTCTCCCCTGGCTGGTGCTTAAAGTGCCACTACATTCAGGTTGAGAGGGTTTTCTGAAGGCAGGAGAGGGGTTGAAGCAACAGCCAAGTAAAAGCCTAACTCAACATTGCAGTATGTTCCCTCTAAGCTGTGCACTTGTGCGCAAGCACACAGGTTGTGAACCCAGCGCACACGGGAAAACATAGCGTGCACGAAAATAAAGTTTTTCTAAGAAATTTTAATAACTTCAACCAGGCGTTAAAGTACACCGGAATGCCATTCTGGGGCCTACACGTTTGGCCGGTGAGTGTTCCAGGGCCCCCAAAATAAAAAGAATCAGGGGGAACGCCAAGAGCAGGATCCCGCACTCATCCAACTTGTGGGCGTGGTCTGTGGTCCGCCCAGAATCTGGCCCTCAGGACGGAGCAGTGGCCAGGCTGGGGTGTTTCAAATCTCCTGCCCCGAGCATGCTCAGACAGAGCGTGTTCAGGGTGGGAGCAGCCTGGCCAAGGAGTGGATCTCGCCACCCCTGCAGCTCTGGCCTGGAGAGGATTGGGGAAGGGGTCCAGGAGGGTTGGGGCCTGCAGGGAGCCCAAGAGAAGATTGGGGAAGGGGCCAGGGCCGGGGCGGTCGGTTGGGGAGCTGACGGGTGGGAAAGGGGCCCTAGGAGGTGAGAGGAGCGGGGAAGGGGAAAAGGCCTGGAAGGATCGGGGAGGGGATGAGGAAGGACCAGGGGTGGGGGATGAAAGGATCGGGGAAGGGGCCTGTGGCAGTTGGGGAGCCAGCAGGTGGGTGAGGAAGGGGATCAGGGGGGTGAGAGGATTGGAGAAGCGGTGGGGGTCGGGGAGCTGGTGGGCAGGGGGAGGTGAGAGGAGTGGGGAAGAGACCTGGGGGATCGAGAGGATAGGGGTGCTGGAGGGGAAGGGGCCTGGAGGGCTTTGGGGCAGGGGACCAATGGGGGGCAGCAGAGGGGTCCCCTTGAGGGAGAACACCAGGGAGGCCCAGTGATGGTATCTGCCATGAGGCGCACACACAGCCCCACCACCTAGTGCCAGTGAGAAATTATAAGGCAAGTCTTTATTATATTATCATCTAGATATGCTCATGTTTGTCTATACACGAAGATTACAACACATACGTTGTCATTTTCATAACTACTTTTGCATTATACTTGCTTGGGTGCACTTGCATCACCGCGCACACATTTGAACTCTGGTTAAAAAGTTGAACAAAATAATTTTTTTGCACACACAGCCTACCAAAAATTAGAGGGAACATTGCTTTGCAGCGAAGGCAGACCCCCCCTGCAGCCTGGTTTTCAGGGGTCCGGAACACTCATTGAAGTCAGTGATCACAAGTGGGGGGAGGCAGGGGAGGGAGTAATGTGAGACCCTTGGTGCCTGCTCCTATTCCCATCAAAATCAATGGAAATAAGTCTCTCAGCTGACCTTAGCCAGAGCAGGCCTTTAGTATGTGGCAACTGGAGCCTTCCCTACCTGACGCTGGTACAGGGGAGTGTGGTGCTTCCTTGCTACCACGTGCCCTGCATATCAGGAAGCCTTAGCTGTCCTTGCTGGGGGTCACCTCCCCAGCTCCATCAATCCTGGGCTGCATCAGCCCTCCCCTCTAGGCCTCTCAGGCCCTGCTGTCTCTACAGGCTAGTGGTTGACCCCCAGACCCTCTGGTCATCTCCCTGGAGTGTCCAGCCATTGGAAACTCTCAGTATTTACAGTTTTACTGCTTCCAAAGAAACCGTGCAGCCCAGTTTACCTGTCCCATCTCAGATCATTGCTTTGCTTCACACCAGGGATCTTGCTTTTCCATGGTAAAATAACCAAAATTCTCTGATTTAACCCCCCGCCCCATTACAATCTGCCATTTCCCATGATTAAAACAAAAGGCTGATCTTTCATTTCCCTAGCCTCAATGTATATAGGTATCAGTTGAACTCAGTGCTGTACTCAGTTGAATCCTGGTTATCTAGGGCTAGACTGAGCAGTTTTCTCTAAGTAGAGACCTCATTTGCCACCCTTGGGTGAGCTATTATGCATCTAGCAGACTCAGAGGATCAAGGCCAGATTAAGGGTCCTGGGGACCTCGGGTCACCCACTTTTGTGTGTCCCCCTGGAGTGCCGCCACTCAGCACGGGAGGTGGGGGGTGTCCAGGGTCTGCAGACTGGCCATGGGCAGGCTGTGCTCAGCCCTGGGGCCTGGCATGGAGCACCTGCTGTGGCCAGACGCCGCAGCTCAGTGATGCTCCCACCCCACCCCCAGGCTGGCTAGTCTGGGGCAGACCAGTCAGGGAGTGCTTTCGAACTGCCATGCTGGAGCCCTCAACTGTAGCACTCAAGCTGGGGACAGATTTTCACAGGGCAGTGGGGCCCTCCGTTAGCCTAAAGGTGCAGCCCTCTGTGATAAGCCAGTCCTGCAGAGGATTCTAGTAAAATGCTATGCACGCTCTGTGGCCCCTGCCATTTGGTACCAGGGAGTCACTGGGCCACAGCGAGTTATGCAGCTATTGTTGAAAGTTTGCCTGAAATAGCATGTACTTGCTACTCTGTTAGGTGTCAGGAATGGGCCTAATGCGCCCTTAGCACTGCTCATGTGAGTATTGATTGAGGGCTGCAGGTTTGGGCCCAGAGATTGTACATCAGTCAACTGCTGCATTCTCCTAGTCAGTGCATGTGAACATAGGGAAGATAAGTCATTTTTATTAGCAGCTTTCACAGTATGCTTAATGGATGTCTAACAAACTGCTCACCTCCCTCAGCTGCTGCCTCCTTAAGGAACTTGGATTGCATCTTGATCAAAAATCCAAATCAGGGGTGGAAAACTGGAAAATATCCTCTCTACTCCAGCCTTCTGTACAGGACACGTTTGAATTCTCTTCTATACACTCATCCATAGCGCCTAAACAATATTTATTAAATATTATCCTCCACAATAATAGCTAAGAAGCTATATGTATTAAAGTAGTACCTAAAAGTCCCAACTGTTGCCTGATTTTGGATGTTTAATAATTTTAGTGGGGTTCCAGGCTTGCCAATAGATCTGATCAGAAGACAATGAGGGTCTAGTCCTGGAATCAGGCTACAGAATGGTTTTTACAAGGACCTCTGGCGTGCACGACAGGAATGTTCACACTGATAACTGAATCGGTATCATTTTATAAGCTTTTATTAAGATATCATGGAATGATAATGAATGATTAAAAGAAAATGATTAATCAAATGGATAATGATTCAAATTGCAATCTTATTCTAAAGATGCATGTGGCATATGTATCTCTACTGTATGCTTTGGATGAATACATTCACACCCTTCCCTGATGCCCTGGGGTGAGAGAGATGGCCAGTTCCTAAACTTTGGAGTGGAGGAGTGGAGAGCTAGACAGTGCTAGAGAGCCAGCAGCTATAGGGCTAAGAGTAAGATTACAGATAGTACTAAGAACAGAGATTCTAACAAAGAGAAGCTTAAAGAAGTAGCAGCTGATGAACGCATCTGAGTAATGTGGTTTGCCTTTTTTATACCTTATAGAGTATGTGTCCTCCTTCTAAGTCCAAACTTGGCTTCTTCACCCACAGATTACTAGGGTGCACTTTACTATAGGCTGGCAGTTTCCTGTGTATTAATGTATTAATTAATCCATATTCTTTTCAGATGTTCATGCATCTCACCTTTGTTATTTCTGGCCCTTCTTGTGGATTTTTGTGATGTACTTGAGAAGTTTATTTGGGGTATGAACTGGACAGCCTCCCCCACCGTTTTGATGCCTTCTGATTTATCTAGGGTGATAAAGTCATAAACACGTGTAACTTGTCATTACTTATCTGGGCCAGAGGTCCTGAACATATATATACCTTAGCTTTTCATGCAGGATGTGGCCTGCAGGTCTCCTGTGTTATAGTTTTAATTCTTGAACATGAATCTGTGATTCTATTATAATAAAAGAAGTACTTAAATTTCTAAGGAAAAGTATATATGTGCAGGCAAGTGCTATAGGCCACACAACCAAGATTGTGCTGTACCGAGTACAGACTTGCAGTGAGATAGTATCTGCTCTCAAGACTTAATCCTGCCCTTGTCTTAGCTAGTTAACGTGTAATGACCTCCATGGTATAGATGAGGGACAGAAAGATGGAAGTAATTTAAGTTGCTCTGAAAATCTGTGGCAAAACCAGGACCTGGCCTCAGATCAAGGTCTTATTGCAATGCCTTAACTACATCCCCCATTTCCTTCTCTAATCTCAAGGAACTGTAACAGGATATATAAAACTGTAGCTCTGGTCAGTGTTAATGTTTAGCAAACGAACATTCATGACGTCATCATTGCTCCAGTCTTGCTTGTGAGAATTAACTATCTGCTCTTAAAAAACTGACTTCATGTCCATTGCTAGAAATATTCTAGTTGGGCATTTGCTCAAGAGAGAAATGTGGCTGGAATCTCTCACTATGACATCAGGCATAGCTTGCTGTGCCACAGGCCCATTACAACGGCCATCAGAGCTGTTTAGTAGCCCAAATATGGCTTATATTTCATGAAATAAAAATAAGATATTTCAATAAATAATCAAATGTAAAGTGACAGCAATGAGAGCCAAAAAACCTATTGCCAAACTTTTCAAACTCTAGGCATCCAAATACGGTACATATTAAGGCACCTATGCGAGTTGCTTGAATTTTTTGCCCCCTCTCTTCTTCCCAGAGATGCAGAACACCCACCAGTTCATGTGGAAGTGAACTGCAGTGAAAAGTAGTAAGTGACATTTATTTTTGTTACTTCTTAGCATTTTCAGTAACACTCGCCACTCATTTCTGTGTGTTCTACGAGGTGCTTAGTGCCTGCAAATGAGGTCACTTGCTGGTGCCTAAACAAGGCTGTTTGGGGCTGGGGGTGTGCAAGGAAAGTCAGTATTAGTTGTAAAGCATTAATTTGCTGTGTTTTCCAGTACTTCTCACTGAAACCAGCAAGCTTCCATTAAAAATGTAAGTCTTTGCCTCTTGGGGGTTGGAGGAATGTTCCATGGGGGCAGGTTATCCTATAACTGTTTATGAATAGCTGCACTGAAGCAATTTGTATGTTCAGAAGTTTTTGGCTCTACCTTAATCAGGGTGACTTTTAACGTACGACAAGCTTGGCCAATGATCTGCCCATTTGGCAGGAAGAATACAACTGGGCACCATTCTGCAGTAAACCCACCACTACAAATAACCACAGGTGCTAAATAATCCAGGCAAGGCTGCAAATCAGGATTGGCATGCTGATCATTCAACTCCAGCCTCAGATCAGTGCCAGTTGAGCTAAGGCAAAACTTCTGCAGCAGTGACAAAATACAGAAGAATTCATATGTTCGTTAGGGTTCAGTCTCTAGAAGTCAGGCTGTTCACGCACATCTGCGACTACTAAAATTAGATGCATTAATAGCTTTGCTTAATTATGATGAATTTTCTTTAAATATAGCTGGTGGAGAAGTGCCCCAGCAGATGTAAGCAGTATGGAAAGTTAGCTGGGATAGTGGGAAATGAAGGACAGAGAAGAGCCAAAGTTTTGTTTTGGGGTAATCTTTTTTTGATATGACCTCTAACTCAAACACAAGAATGAGATGCTGCCTACACTACAGAGTTTTGTCAACGACAAATACAACTACTGCTGGAATAAAACCGCTGTTGCATGTCCTCACTATGGCTATGTCTACACTTGTAAATTTAGGTCAACTTAGCATGTCTACACTTAAATTTTCAGTTGACTTAGGGAGTAACTTACAAAGTCGACCTAGAGCATCCACACTGGATGTCTAGGTTGACTTCTAGGGGCTAGGGGGACCTAGGGCAGGTCCACAGGGGCAGGGGGGCACCCCTTGCCCACTGCCAGGGGGCTCAGCCTTTGCCCCATTGTTCCTTGGTACAATGGGGCAAAGGGGGACAGGGACCCTGGCAGGGCATGGGGCAGGGTGGGCAGGGCTCTGCCCTTTCCTGTTGGGGGGCATGCCAGGCTCCCCCTGTGTCCCCCCCCGGCAGGCAGGGCAGTGGGGAAGTCCTGGAGTAGCCCTAAGTCGATTTAGGGCTACTCCAGGTCTACACTGGCTTAAGTCGACTTTAAAAAGTCGACTTAAGCTTTAAGTTGAACTAAAAGGAGGTTTAATAAAGTCGACTTAATTTTCATTACGTCGTGTAGTGTAGACGCAGAGTAAATTAAGTCGACTTAAGCAGCTTAAGTCGACTTAATTTACAAGTGTAGACGCACCCTATGTTCCTTGTGCCAGTGGGAGTACATTGACACTACAAGCTTTTGCACAGACACAGGAAGCTGTGCACTATGGTTAGCTATGTGGGACTAAGCATTTATCTGAAACTGGGGCTAGTACCAGAAATTGGCTGCAATTTTTAGCTATGGAGAGCTTCTTGTTCTATCAAGTTAGAAGAGCCAGTGAGACAATTCTGTTCTCTGTGAGAAGTAACAACATTGGTGCTTTGAGGTGTCTATCACATCTGGGTTATTTTCTATGGAGCAGCATTGTTTACTGTACAGCCATGTAGAGCTGTCATTTTACCACCAGAGGGCACTGTACGCTTTACTTTCATTTGCCTGAGAAGAGCACTTAATTATCCTGTCTTATGTAGCTAGCTGAGCTATAAACCCTTTTGTTTCTAAAGCTGGGTGAAAATTTTTCAGTGAGTAGAAATTTTATGGAAAAATGCATATTTTGGGGGCATCAAAATTATTTGTGAAGTGGGATAAAATTCTAAAATTGTCTGAGTTGGGTAAAAATCCTGGAAAATTATTGAGAAGCGTCAACAGAGTTCTCTTTAACAATTTCAAAATGAAACATTTTGACTTTTTATTTGAAAAGGAGATGTCATTTAGAAATTTAGCTAATTTTTTAAAAAGAAAGTTAAACATCCATATTGAAATGGAAATACAAAGTTTCATTTTGGGTTGAAAAAAATGTTTTCTTCTGCTGGAAACAACTTATTTTCTGCTGGGGCAAGGAAAAGCTTCAGTTTCAGCTAAACAATAACAGCTTTTTTTGTTTTGGTTTGAGTGCCACACTGAAAAATCCCTCATTTGCTTGGATCTACCAATGTTCAGCCCCTCTCAGTTCTGTGCCCTCTTTATCAGCCTACCCTTTAAACACCGAAATGGTGATGCAATGACCAACCGGACAGCATGAATCAGAGAAGTTTGGTTCATCTGACCATTGACAGTAACCCAGCTAGACTAGCTATGGGTAGTCATGTTCAAGTTCAAACCCAGACTGACCATAACAACACACGTGGAAGATGAGTCTGGAATGGACACTGGTCCAGCCTGAACTCGGCTAAACTGCCAGCTTCTTTCACAGGCTGGAGGGTCCCCAGTTGAGTTTGCGACTAGCCAGTCAGACAGGCTGTATTTCTTGGTACTCTGGCATAGGTGATCAGGGAAAGCAGCTCATTTGTCCTTAATGGTGGGCCATGCTGGGTGTCAGTCTTTTCACATGAGATGTGGCTCTGAATGCCATGTGGGGTGGTGGTGCCATGGAAGGCAGAGTCCTCTCTAGCATACCAAGAAGATACATAGTTGCCTCATGGCTAGTACTGTGGAATCTGTGGCCCGAACTGTGTTCTAGGCTTTCAGGTCAGAAGGGACTACCAGGTCATCTAGCCTGGTTTTCTGCATGTCCCAGGCTACCAACACCACCAGCTCCCAATCTAACGGCTGAAATTAGATCAAAACGCAACAGCTCCCAAGATGCGGACTAGACTATGTGGTGCCCTCATCACATAATGGGCAAATGGGACTGTGACCGGGGCCCCCTGGGATAACGCCATGAATGTGCAAAAAATCAGGGCAAGCTGCAAAAGTGGGAGCTAAATTCCCTAAACACTGATGGCTGGTACTTAAACCAGGCTCTCTGTCACAACCAGGCTTCTGATTCCCCACACCAGTTACCACAAAGTCTGCCAAAATAGAAACAGGGACTGTTGCACATCCACTTCTCTGGCTACCACATAGCCACACAGTCTCTTAAAGAAACCCCAAAGGGCCAGCCACATCACACAGAACAATATAGATTTGTATCTTACCCAAAATACCACACTGATAGCCAATCCTTTAGTAGCTACAACTAAAGGTTTAATATAAACAGAAAAGTGTGCAGGTCTTTCTAATCAAAATGGAGTTGAGTCACATGGGCAAATCCTAGTGGCTCAACAGCCTGGGCCCATTATATCTGGGAGCTTCCTTAATGGGCCATTAAGGAGACAATGGCTGTAGAAATCCAGTCTGGGGAGTTCCCCAGAATCAAATAAGTTAAAACACAGATATAACAAGGATATTCCTAATTTCTCATACAGATATGACACCTATACATAAACCATATTATCATTCCTAGTAAGTTACAACCTCTCTGTTGATTCCAAACGTGGCATAGCTCCTATGGACTATTGCAATTATGAAATATTAAAATGAAATAGTATCATAAATGGTCCCAGAAATCTGGACAGTGTCACAGGGACCCCAGCCCTAATCAACTCCCTTGCTTTTCTCTGCCCCCAGCCAGCCCCTGTGCTCTGTAAGTTGGACACTGGTTCAGACGCCAAGGGGCTGGCTGGCTGCAAAGGCAAAGCTGGGATTCTCCCCCTTGTGTTTAAGATCAAGAAAACTTTGCTCTTATCATAGCATTGAGCAACTGTCATCATGGACATTTGCGCTGGCTTCTTTTCTTTATAAGGCTATGTACACACGATCAGATTAAAGCGCAACAAGGCAATCGCGCTACAAAAGTCACGTGACCTTTATTGCGGGACAACGCGTACACACGTTGCTCCCTGCAACGCAACAAAATTACACGCATTATCGCGGTTGTGCGCAATGACTTCTGGGCACCTATCCCATCGTTCCATTTTCCCTGAATCGGCGCTATGAATCATGGGATGAAGGAAAGGAACGCAAAGCGCCATGGGTAAACTCTCAGTTTCCCATGGTGCTTTGTGTTCCCCTAGCGTCTTCCTCGTTGCCAATAGCAACTCGCGCCTATTTTCAACATTGCAGTGACGCAACGCACCACTTGCAATCAATCGCTACAGCGACAGCATGGATCCTGCTATGATCTCCATTGTCGCCTTCAACATTCTGAATACATCTCGGCTTGTTGCTCAGTACGCAATGAGCTCCGAGTCAGATGAGGACACCGAGGAGCAGGGGCTGATCGATGCCATGCAGAGCAACAGCACCGCGTTGCTCAGCTCCTTCACCGATCATCTGCACACGGTGCAACGCCGTTTCTGGTCGCGAGAGACGAGCACCGAGTGGTGGGATCGCATTGTTATGCAGCTGTGGGATGACGAGCAGTGGGTACAGAACTTTCGAATGCGGAAAGCAACCTTTCTGGAACTGTGCTCAGAGTTGGCCCCTGCCCTGCGACGGAAAGACACCAACATGAGGTCAGCCCTAACTGTGGAGAAGCGTGTTGCGATTGCTGTATGGAAGATGGCGACTCCCGACTGCTATCGGTCCGTTGCAAACCAGTTTGGAGTCGGGAGGACCACCGTCGGATTAGCCCTCTCACAAGTGTGCCAAGCCATCAATCGCATCCTGCTACGGAGGACAGTGACATTGGGCAATGTTCGAGAGATTGTGGACGGCTTTGCTGCCATGGGATTCCCTAACTGCGGGGGAGCCATAGATGGCACACACATCCCTATTTTGGCTCCAGACCATCTCGCGACGGAGTACATAAACAGGAAGGGCTACTTCTCCATGGTGCTGCAAGCACTCGTGGATCACAAGGGTCGTTTCACGGACATCAATGCTGGGTGGTCGGGAAAGGTGCATGATGCCCGCATTTTCAGGAACACTGGTCTGTACCGGAAGCTGCAAGGGGGCACCTTTTTCCCTGATCAAAAAATAACAGTGGGGGAGGTGGAGATGCCCATAGTCATCCTCGGAGACCCAGCATACCCACTGATGCCATGGCTCATGAAACCCTACACTGGGAACCTTGATCGCAGCAAGGAGCGGTTCAATTACCGATTGAGCCGCTGCAGAATGACTGTGGAGTGTGCCTTCGGCCGTTTAAAAGGGCGCTGGCGCTGTTTGTATGGGAGGCTGGACTTGGCGGAGGACCAGATCCCTGCCGTGATTGCGTCATGTTGTGTCCTCCATAACATTTGTGAAAGTAGGGGAGAAAAGTTTTCCCCTACGTGGGCTACGGAGGCACAGCGCCTCGAGGAAGCATTCGAGCAGCCAGCCACTAGGAGTATTAGGGTGGCACAAGGAGAAGCTGCTCGCATAAGGGAGGCACTCAGGGAGCATTTCAATGATGCCCTTCCCTAGTTAAGTTCCATGACGCATGAGGTGCACCTTAGGATCATTTCAATAATGTGTATAAATAAATGCATTCTTCAAAGTATTTGTTACTGTTTTTATTGAAACCTGAATGATGGGGGTGGGGTTACAGGTTGGTGTAGCTCCGGGTCTCGTAAAAGTAGCTTGGGGGGGGGGGGGCTGGATGTTGTCCTGTACCGGGGTGGAGGGTGGCCTTCAAAGAAATGCTTTGAGGGACTGCGGTGTGTGGGAGGCATACACGGCTGAACTGTCTGGAGTGGAGCCCGGACATTTATCGCCTGGGACTGCAAAGCTATCATGTTCTTTAGCAGTTCTGTTTGCTCCTTCATGACGCTTATCAGTTCGTCCCTGTGTTTCTGCCTCCTCTGCTGGGATTCCTCTCTCCAGGCTCTATTCTCCCTTGCGGATTCTTGTGTTGCTTTCAGCAGGTCGTTAAACATATCCTCCCTGTTTCTTCGAGAACGCCGCCTAATGTTTCTCATTCGGTCAGCTGGGGTAGACACCGGCCTTGTGAAGCTCAATTCTAATACAAAAATAACAATATAGACATTGTTAACACATAGCATAGATAGCCAATGTAACCTTCCAGTAGCACATTCCACTGGAAGGTACAGGGCGGTCAACACACTACGCTGCGCTGAAGCAGACAAGGTACATTCTAATAGACGGCTTACCGGGGGCTAAGAATCGGAAGAGGGCACACAGATGGAACCCAATATCCCTCTCCTCAGAGTGCCCCTTCCATCTAGAATACATCTCCTACATGCCGCCGGTAGCAGGCCGGGACCGTATGCTGCTGCACTGTGTGCTGCCATGGTTCCCAGGGCTGTGCTTTGCAGCTGGAGAGGCAGAGTGTCCGTCTTTGGGAGCGCAGACACAAACGCTCTCCCATCTAACCTGAGTATTAGGCTCTGGAGGTACATCGAGGAAACCTTTTCTGACCTAAATGCAGATGATTATTTTACAATCACTGCTTGTATTGATGCCCTGCTAATGAATGCAGAGTAAATAGCGTGCACAGCGGGGACCCGCAAGCACCCCCACCCCAGACAATGATATTTTAGCAGGAGCAGAGCTGAATGAAGGAGAAACTTACCTGAACCCCCCTCTGCCGCCTCAGAGAACAAGCTGCAGTTCAAGCCTTGGGTGGACGTCTCAGCGGGGCTGCTGAAGAGCTCCTGGCTACACGCGGTTGCGCTTTCCTCCGTGTCATCCTCCATCTCCTCCTCCTCCTCCTCCTCAACAACGTCCTCATCCTGCTCGGCTCTGGCAATCACCGGACGAGGAGGGGCTGAAGTGTCCACGGGACTTTTGGCAGTGGTTGTGGGGTCCCCGCTGAGGATGGCTTCTATTTCCTTATAGTACCTGCATGTTGCAGGCGCTGATCCAGAACGGCGGTTTCCCTCCTTCGCTCGGTGATAGGTAATTCTGAGCTCCTTCACCTTTGATCTGCACTGCACTGTGTCTCTATCATGCCCTCTCTCTGACATGGCCCGAGAAATTATGCCAAATGTGTCATAATTCCTCCTGCTGCCGCGTAGCTGCGCCTGCACGGCGGACTCTCCCCAGATGCTGATCAGGTCCAGCACCTCTGCCGTGCTCCAAAGGGGTGCGCGTCTTCCACGGCGGGCCGCCATTGCTACTGATGATCGGAGCACAAACACACTCCACGAGGAAGAGAGCAGGAAGTGAAAGAGACTTGAAATTTGAAAATCCCGGGAATAAGTTCGGGGCAGGGCGGGGACAGTTTCGTCACGG
Organism: Pelusios castaneus; assembly: GCA_007922175.1. Lineage (NCBI taxonomy): Eukaryota > Metazoa > Chordata > Testudines > Pelomedusidae > Pelusios > Pelusios castaneus. Next base: position 5,615,207 of record ML685884.1, on the reverse strand, counting down.
CCACAGAGCGGGTGGGGGGAAGACCAGAGAGGACGACTTGGGAATGCTGGGACAGTTCCGGACTCCAGTCAATGCGCGGTAAGCGTACACACGAGCTCAAACGCGCAATATATGATCCGCAACAGCTGTTACCACTCTCGTCGGAGTGGTTGTTGGATTGCGCGACAACAAGGCACTTAACGCGCAAAAGCCCTGTTGCACGTGTGTACGCCGTTGTTGCTATCGCGCGGTAATGAGCTTTAATGCGCGATAATCTGATCGTGTGTACAAGGCCTTAGACAGGGGAACATTAAGGCTTTTGTACAGCCATTGTGGCTAGTTCTCAAAGCCATGGGTGTAAAATGCTTGGGTGATGTACATCCACCCAGACATCCTGGCTTTCCTTTTATGTGCACACTAATCAGCAAGTGTGACCTCTTCACTTTTTGCTGATTCCTCTGGTAAACACAAATGCCCAGGCAGTAACATGAGAGTCAGTTTGCTTACGTCCTCAGATCAGCAGTTTCAGCCCAAATAAACAGAATCCTGTTTATTTTCCTATCAAATTCCATTTGGAGCAAATGCTGCAATCTTTGTGTATTTAAAATGCCCCCGGAGTTAAACAGATGGCTCCGTGCCATGGCCTTCTCCCAGCACTTATATACTCCCCTTTAGGTTTAAGGCAGAGTTGGGTGGAGTCATGCTTAGCATTAGCAATCTCCAGAGGAAAATAAAGCATGCCTGGCGATGCCCACTGAAACACTAAGGAAGCTTGCTTACAATCCCTGCTATAGAAAGGGAGTGGTCAAGTGGGTCAGGAACTGGACTGACTTGGGGAATCTAGGTCTGGCTGTGCCACAGACCTTCTGTATGGGCCTCAGGAAAGTTTCTGTCCATCTCTGTGCTTCTGTTTCACCTCCTGCCCTTACTCCTTCTCCGCATGTAGATTGTAACTCCTGAGATACACATTTCCCTAGGCGCTGTTCAAAGCCTAGCACTATGAGGCCTTCTCTTAGCTGAAGCATCCTGTTGCTATGGTAACACATATACTATATGCGCACTAGAATCACACCCCAGCTGGGAAATATTGTAGCACTCTGTCATCCTGAGAGGGGAGGGTTTGAGCTTCTCATTAATAAGCTACGCTGACCAGTAGTGGGGCTCAAAACACAAAGTTTGGAACTGAATGTGAATGTTTCCTATGCGGTATTAATATTCAGCACCCCAATAAAGAAACATCTTATGGAAGATCTCTTGTGGAAGACCCACAGAGAACTTATGACATCCCAAGAGTCTGAGAGTCTGTTGCTTTTCTGCACACCCATCTTTAACCTTATCTCTACATCTTGTGTCTTGCATTAAAATAAAATAAAATAAAATAAACAAAAGGAACATTTTTTTACTCTTCACTTTTAAAAATCCTTTTGTAAAAAAATCTTTGCTATTGCTGTAAGAGCCTTATTGGGTTAGATAGCAAGCATCACCAGCCCCATAAAATATAACTAACCTTTCATTCTGTGAAATAAATGAATACTTTCGCCTTTCAAGAGCCTAGACATTTCAGAGCCATATAGAAGCAATTCACAAACAGAACAGAGCAGAACTATGGGTCTCTTAATTAGAACCGGGCAACATTTTTTCATCTGAAATGTTTACTCAGCAAAAAAAATGCATATGCAAGTTGATAGAGACGTTTCACGAATCCATATTGACTCTGCTGAATTGTTGGTCGAAAACATAAATGCCTCAAATCCTGAAATCTTTTGCTTCAAAACTATCAATTCAAAAATCACGTTCCATTTAGGCATTTCCTTCAATTTATGTTGAAAACGTTTTTTAAAAAAGAAAAAAAGCTCAAAACCAAAACTGAATGTGTCAAATGAAAAGAGTAATTCAACCCTAATTTTTTTTTCTGTTGGCAGCTGCCAGCAAACTGACAAAAATGAAGTTATCAGCCCTGTTCTACTATGAGACCACTTCAGGGACTATGCCAGCATTGCTGTGCTGCTGTAGGTATGCTGGTATAGCCCCATAACATAGACCTACACTACACTGACAGGAGTTTTTCCATTACTCTTGGAGCACCACTCCCATGAGTGACAGTAGCTAGGTTAATGGAAAGTTCCAAAGGGGAGCTGTGTTAGTGTAGTTCAGCAAAACAAACAAGGAGTCCTGTGGCACTTTTAAAGACTAACAAATATATTTATCTCATGAGCTTTTTGTGGGAGAGATCCCACTTCATCAGATGCTTGAAAATGGAAACAAGTTATCCCTCCATCCTATATTTTTTTCCATTTTCAAGCATCTGATGAAGTGGGATCTCTCCCACAAAAAGCTCATGAGATAAGTACATTTCTTAATCTTTAAAAGTGCCACAAGTCTCTTTGTTTGTTTAGGTTAATGGAAGTATTCTTTACCTTTTTGAGTGATCCAGGGGAAGGGACGCTGTACCACCTGGATTGTCTCCAGTTCTGCCACTGGCTTGGAGTTACTTCACCTCTGTTCCTTATTTTCCCTTTCTTTAAGATGGGGATAAAGATGCTTTTGAAATTGATGGATGAGAAATGCCAAGGAAGAGTTAAGTATTCTTCTCTAGCCAACATACACTGGTCTCTCACCACCTCTTATTGCCTGGTCTCTCTCCCTATCTCATGGCTGACATTTTCCTTACTCTCCTGGATCAACTCCATGCCTTTGCCTTGGTGACTCATCACTTCCTGATTTGCATAGGGCTGCTGTGGAAGTCCAGGGCGATGAGTCAGCACCTGAGAGGCTTTGAGACTTTGTGAGTAGTCAGCAAGAGGAGGCTTTGGCCTAGATAGGAACAGCAGAAGAGAGCTGTAGGACTCCAACTGTAATTGGAGGGGATAAGAAGGGAGTGGAGGAGGCAAGAGAATTGTTTATACAAGATAATTTTGTCTCTCTGCCCCATGTTTCTGTATAGATGATCCTTACAGTAATGAATCACATAAGCAATTGCACAGGTAGAGATGAATGATTCAGTAGACATAGTCACAAAATATTTTTCAGCAGATTAACATGTCTGGGCAAACTATCCATTCTTTGGAGAAGGAAATGAGAATTGTACCAGGAAGCCCTGATTATATGGGCAAATACCCCAGTGAATGTGGCAACAGGCTGATTTCACCGACTGGTCCAAGAAATCCATGTAGGTGTGAGCATATCTGTTATCTTCCAGACCCTACACTCAACTTTTATCCTAATCTGTATGGAACTGATCTTATCAGGACTTTGCTTATCTGCTGCACACTTCAAGGCGTGGAAAGTTAGGGGCTGACAAATTGATGTAAAGAGACTTGTCTTCTGAGCATCCTCTGCTTCTGGCAGCTGACACACGTGTCCCTGCCCACTGGGGCACAGACAATAGGCATTTAGCCAGTATTTGTGAGTGCGCATGTATATAGGAGAACCAACTGCAAAACCAAATCTATATCAGCGAGACCTTGAACTGGGGTCTGAAGCCCGCTAACTGATGCTGTTTGCATGCAGTAGACAGACATACTAGCATTTCTAGTGGCGTCCTGCAACTGTCATGTTACATTTTCAGCACAATATATGAGCTCTGTTGAGAGATGGTGTCACCAGTCTTGTGACCAACTTCTAAGTATATGAGCAGTTAAAACTACAGTATATGGAACATCGAAGTTCTTCAGCTTTGGTTTTTCTCAGTGTAGCTGCTTGTGTTTGAAAAGCAGTGTATTTTCAGAGGGAACTTTATAGCTCCTGGGCCTAATTATAAGACTGAGTCGTCTCGAGCTTGCCAGCTTAAACATAGCCTCCAGGCATGGTTCCTTTACTTCAGAGTCTTCGCTAGGGGCTGCCGTTTCTGGTCCAATGTTGGTACTGGTCAAAAATGGTTCCTGTTTGGTGGCCTATGTCACATGGTTAAATGAAAGCCAGCACTGTCCTATCATTGAGGCAGAGGATGGAGTGAACCTGGAAATTGAAGTAATCTTGCATCTAGGGTCACACTTTACTTCTGTTGCTACAGAGGACTTCACACTGTTGTTAGAGATACTCTATCACAGTTGGAATGCTTCCTCTCCAGTCGGTTTGGGATCCTTCACAAGTGCTACATGGGCAATAATTGGAGAGGAACATTTTCAAAATGGAATCTCAGATCTGACCTCAGAGCAGGATTCATCCTCCAGACGCTCATTAGAAAGTTGGCCCATGCATTGAACCCAGCAGTGAGAAAGGAGAAGTAGGCCACTGTTGCCTCATTTTGGTCCTAACTGTGCCTCTATTTTATAGACTCTGGAGAGACCAAGGACTGAGTGGACATACTGTATGAACTCCCGAAGTCAGGTTGGAGTTGTGTTAGCATCAGGGGCGTTGCTGGATAGCAAAAAGATCCAGGGCTGTGGCCCCCAGCCCACCCCTGCCCCCAAACCCCCACTCCAGCCCTCCTAACTCCCCAGCTTCCCCCATCTTCACTCCACCCCCCTTCAGCCCCCAAACCCCCTCCACACCTCCCCAGGCCCCTCTGTCCCTACCCCCCACTAGTCCCCTAACCCCCTCCATCCCTCCCCAGCTCCCCACCCAGTCCCCCTCCAGCTGCCGATAGTCCTCTCCACTGCTACCCAGCCCCTACCCAGTCTCCTTCTCCCCATGCCCCCTCCCCAGGCCTCTAACTTCATCATCCCTCCCCAGCCCCCCACGAAGTCCCCACTCCTGCTGTGCATAGTCCCCTCCACCACTATCCAGCCCCCACCCAGTCTCCTTGTCCCCTCCACCCTTCTCCAGGCCTCCCTCCAGCCCCTTCCCAGCCCCCTTGCCTGGCCAGAGGCTCGGAGCTGCAGGGACAGCCAGCAGAGCTGCTTCTGGGCCAGGCCGCTCCCACCCTGAGCACGCTCTGTCTGAGCATGCTCAGAGCAGGAGATTTGAATCTCCCCAGCCTGGCCGCAGCAGGAGTCTGTGGCTTCGCTGGGGCCCCTGGGTGGAACACAGCGTTCCGCCTGGGTGCGCATGTGCCTGCTGGGGAAAATAGATTCGGGGCTCGGGCTTTTCTACCCGGGGCTGGCACCCTGCCAGCCCGACGACAACGACGCCTCTGGTTAGCATGGCTTGGGATGTAAGCTTGTCTTATAGATACCCATGCTGATCCTGTCCTGAGGCTTAGTGACATTCATGCTCATCAGCTGTTTAAAGTGGCTCCTTCTGCGAACTGTAAATCCACATGAAAAGAAATATACCTGGAACACTTCCTGTCAGTTTGACATATTGGCTTGTATTGCCTGAACAATCTTTCTCTGTTCCATCTGTGTAGTAACTGCACAGACAAATTACATCTGCAGTAACTGGTCGAGTGTGTGTGTGTGTGTGTGTGTGTGTGTGTGTGTGTGTGTTTAGTGAATATACACACCTATTAGGCAGGCTACAGCACATGCATTTCATGATGCATTTGCGCATGCAGCATTCTGAAAATCTGACTCATTGTCGCAATGACAGTTCCTCAATGCAGACGGTCTCCGCTCCACTCTCAGAATGAACTCTTCTGTCAGCTACAGGTGGTACATTCCAATGTGAGTTCTTCACTGAAATTCTCCCTTGCCTGCCAGAGTGCTAAAGAGTCACTGTGCTTTGTTAGGCTGATACCTTATCCTTGGATCCAAAGTAGTAATAGACCTGGGCTTCAGAAAAAAATCCATTCCAAATACTGGTTTTCTCACAGTTTTTTGAGATGTTCATTTGAGTCTAAACTTTTGGCTCAAGCTGTACTGTCTGTTGGATTAATATGGGCTGTCAGATGCCATCACCAGCCCTGATTCAGTGAGGTGCCTAACTTTAAGCACATGAGCAGTCATTGGCTTCTTTAGGATGCTTAAGAACTGCTTAAGAACCCTACTGAGTTGGGACCAAGGTGACATGTTCTCTTGCATTCATCAGGACTGTTTCCCACCAAAGGAAGGCAAATGGGCAACAGTTTTCAGTATTGGCTCTAATCAGAATAAGTGAACAAGTGAATAATAGAGTTTGCAGTTTGGGGGCCAAACTGCAGAATCTAAAAAAAGTCCAGTTTGCATGAACAGAAACCATTTTTTTTTCAAAAATTTCCATTGAATTGTTGGTGACCTGACCTGTAGTGGGTGCCCCTGGCTGCATCTGGGTATCTGTTACTGGGTAACTCGAAGGGGTAGAAGGCCATAAGTGCCGATGAATCCCCTTTGCTCCAGACTCAGGAGCCCCGGCCCGTCTCCGGGAGTCCCTACCTGCAACAGAATCAAAAAATAAAATAAACAAAAAGTCGGTTTGAATCAACTAAATTTTTAATTTAAAAAAAAAAATTTCATTTGGCCTCTTTGGTTGTTTTAAACCCCTCTTTTTATGAATGTTAAAAAAATAAGCTGACCTTATATAAGCTGACATTTTGAAACAAGTTAAGAAAATTTTCAAAATGAAACTATTTTGAAATAGGATATTTCAAAATGAAGTTCTCATGTTTTCTGGAGTGGCTCATGGCCATGAGCGCCTACCTGAGGGCAGACTGTCAGAAAACAGGGAAGGTGGTGTATACTATAATTAGCTTTCACCAAGCCAGTAACAAATGTGAACCTCTGGATCACTATCACAGTCTATAATTCCAAATGCTAGCAGAGATTTAGTAACCTTCCAGTTTCCCAAAAGTCTCATGGGGCTCCCTCAAATAACATTGGGATCTCTGTCTTCTTGTTCACTTGTTGGCCCCCCCCTCCCCCCCGTAAAAGTCCAAACAATCCAGAGATAAAGAATCTTTCCTTGAATGCAAATTTATAGCTTTGTCTTGCAGAAAACAAGGTGACAGCACAGAGTCACTACACATGTGGGTTATTTCTTTGTTAATGGAGAATGAGGAATGCATTTAGAGTTGTTGACCTCCGATCATCATACAAATGACCACTGACTTTGAAATTAGCACTCTTCTGTTCTTTATCTTCTTTTTCAAGTTTTTCATTTCATTTTTATTTTCATTCCACAAGGCTTCTTTCTCATTTGCTGGGTTATTTAGAGACATATACGGTATAAATGGTTGCTATTACATTATAACAGGATACAGATAAGTGAAAACAGTGCAAGTAACATCTCACTAGTTTTGATGAAGTTTAAAGCCCAAATACACTCATATATTTAACAATCACTTTAATCTATACTAATGTATAAGTGAATTGGCCTGGGGCTCTAGCATGAGCTGGCACATGATCTGCCAGCATCACAGAAATATTTTAACTCTTTTGAAAAAATACTCGGCTGAAACTATTCATTGACTTTGACCTCAGTATATGAGTAGTTTGGAGCACAGAGAAATGCATTTTTCATTTGTCAGAAAGACATTTTCCCAGCTCTACTTGTGACACTACTGTTTCTGGTGTCAGGGAAGCAGCTGCCCCAACATCCTGTGCAGCTGGTGCCAAGGCATGTGTGAGGACAATGAGTCAAGGAATGTTCTCTTGGCCGGGAAGAGAAAAATTCATTTACACACACACTTGTAAAATCAAAGTCCCAAGCAAGCCAAGTTCTTGAGGTGGTTTAATTTCCGGTCCCTAAGGCGAGGAATGGGTATAGACAAGCTCTGAATCGGGGAGAGAAAGAAATCTGCTAAGCCCCAGAGTTTCTCCATTCCCAATGAGAATAATCCTTTTCCAAATCCTATGGCATTGAGGTAGAATGCTGAGCAATGCTACCACAACTAAAAATTCTCCTCCTTAGCCTTAATATGAAAAAGAAGTGAAATTAATTGGTGGTAGATGGGGGACAGGTTTTATGTGACAATCAGTAACTTACCAGTAACCTAATGTATTGTGTGTCCTGGTTAGCAGAAGTGTACAGTCCCTTAAGATGTAGAGTAGGTTCATGCTTTCACTAGGTTCAGACTACAGTTCAATAAGAACAAAATTTCTAATTGTAGTAATTGTGCATGTGCACAGTTCTTGTACATAAAGTCTACCACATGAATTTCTGAAAATCAAGCTTGAAACATCATTAAAATTATTGACCAAAACCCTGTATATAGAGTGAAACCCTGGACCACTTTATAAACAATGGTGACTGACTTTGAACATTTTTGTAGCTGTAGGATGATATATTTTGGACCTATGCTGCTATTTCATTCTTAGTACTGCCATTAAATATTACCCAATCTCCTCTTCATTTGCCTTCTTAGTCATCCCACCCTTATATTCTGGATGGAGTCCCTTGAACTGAGTGTAACAAATGGCAGAGATTGGCATTGTAAAGAGGTGTGTCTGCACTTTATTGAGGAGTGGGCAGATCAAAGGCATGAAGCCTCCTCCTAGAGCATCTATTACAGATGACAGGGCAACTGGAAGAAAAAAAATCCTTCCTGGGTTTGCCTAAATCCACCCACTCCAGTTCCCAACTATGATTAACCTCTTCCTAACAGTCACCATTGGTGTATGCAGGTGAAAAACCTCCCATAGATTGGCTGCCAAGTTTTAGTCTAAAGGTGGCTGTTTTTCAATGAAGGAAACAAGCATTAAATAAGGGAGGGGGGAGGTGGTGGTACTTTTCCAAGCTCCACTTACAAAATAAGATCCATCCACTTGAGTCACCAAAATGAGGTGCAGCTCACAGCAGATTGTGCAGGCATTTGTAATAAATTGATGTGTCACTAGACTCCGTCTTGATTAGAGGGGGTGGGGAATAAGTGGTATCTTATTGCCACCTACTTAAAACACAAAATGAGATATCAGACATGGTAAATCAGTGACCCTACCATTCCTTTTTTACCTGGGGGATGAAATATAGTCAGCAATGTTGCTATTAAAATTAATCACCAGGAGCACGTGAATGAATGTGTTGCTGGGACAAATGGAGTCAAGTTCCAAAGGGGTAGCCGTGTTAGTCTGTTGCAGAAAAACACCAGAGTCCCGTGGCACTTTTAAAGACTAACAGATTTATTTATCGCATGAGCTTTCATGGGAGAAAATCCCACTTCGTCAGATGCCATCTTCAAAGCATCTGATGAAGTGGGATTTTCTCCCACGAAAGCTCATGTGATAAATAAATCTGTTAGTCTTTAAAAGTACCACAGGACTCTTGTTATTTTTTTGGGACAAATGGAGTAGTTCACAGCCCTCAGAATGATAGATCCACATGTGCTGTAGACTCTTCTCTGCGTCAAGTACACTCAGGTCATGATTTTGAGGTTTTTCTCCATAACCATAACACCTAGAGATTTTCCTTTTTTAAATGAAAGCTGGATAGTTGGAGAACAAGATAGAGGACTGAGAGAGCTGCCAATCCACCACGCCTTGCTGCACTCAGTCAAGCCATGCTGTGGCTGGGGTACTGTCACTGGAGCTAGAGGTCATCAAGTCATACATAGCCTGTGCTAACCCAGATACCTGTCACATGATATAAAGGATCTGATTTACTTTGGCATGATTCTGATTGTACTCTTCTATACCTGCTTTGAAGCCATACTTCTCTTGTATGGCTATTCTCTCTCACAAAATACTGTGCCAGCAGCTGGTGGTTGGCCACTGATGATCAGGTATGTTCTACATCACAGATTCATTGCTCCATCCGGAAGATGGATCTTGCCTCGGTCTTCCAGTGGTTGCCTGTGTGCTGCAGACTGATCCTGCCAGTGACTCTGGGGTGTCAGGTTAGAGCTGAGCAATGGCCTCGAAGAGATATATTGTTATGGAAGTACCTTGGATGGGCCCAGCTGTTGTGTGACTGGTCACATTCCTTATGGTTTATAAGAGCCTAAAAATGACTGTACCATGTCAAATCAATGGTCCATGTAGCCCAGTATCCTGCTGGTGCCAGTTGCTTTAGACTAGGGAATGAAAAGAACAGGGCAATTAGCGAGTGATCCATCTTCTTTTGCCCAGTCCCAGCATCTGGCAATCAGAGCCTTAGGGAAACCCAGAGCATGTTTGCATCCCTGACCATCTTGGTTAATAGTCATTGATGGACCTATCCTACATGAATTTATCCACTTTATATTTTGAACCCAGTTATACTTCTTGTCTATACAACATCCCCTGGCAATGAGTTCTACAAGTTACTATGCATTGTGTGAAGAAATATGTAATTTTGCTTGTTTTAAACCTGCTCCCTATCAATTTATTTTGTGTGACTCCTGGTTCTTGTTATACGAAGGGGTAAATAACACTTACTTTCTCCACACCATTCATGATTTTGTAGCTATCATATTCCCCCTTAGTCATCCCTTTTCCAAGATGAACATGCCCAGTGTTTTAATCTTTCCTCATATGGAAACTGTTCCATACCCCTAATAATTTTTGCTGCCCTTCTTTGCATGTTTTCCCATTCTAATATATTTTTTGAGATGGGGCAACCAGAACTGCACACTATTGTATAGTGTGGGCATGCTATGGATTTATATAGCGATATTATGATATTTATTGCTTAATTATCTAACCCTTTCCTAATGGTTCCTAAGATTCTGTTAGGTTTTTTTGGCTGCTGATGCACATAGAGTGGATGTTTTCAGAGAACTATCCACAATGAAGCCAAGATCTACTTAAGTGATCACAGCTAATTTAGATCCCATCATTTTGTGTGTTTCATTGAGCTTATGTTTTCCAATGTGCATTTCTTTTGTATTTATCAACCTCAAACTCCATCTGCCATTTTGTTGTTCTGTGAAATGCTTTTGTGACACTTGGCAGGCTGTTTTGGACAGTTGTCTTGAGTAACATATCATCTGCAAACTTCGCCTTCTCACTGTTTACCCCTTTTTGCAGATCATTAATGAATATATTGAGCAGCACTGGTCCTTCTGAAAACTGACCCTTTATTTCTACCCTTTTTTCCTGTCTTTTAACCAGTTACTAATCCAGGAGAGGACCATCCCTCTTATCCACTTGTTTTGCTTAAGAACCTTTGGTCAGGGACCTTGGCAAAGGCTTTCTGAAAGTTCAAGTACACTATAACTACAGTTTACACAGAGAGCTGGTAATGTCACCTAAAGCAGATGGTCTTATGACAAACATGTGGCAGACACCAGACTGCTTACGAAAGGGTTTAAAGGTAATCTATGAGATAAGCGTTTGGCCTGTTGCATCATCTGTGAAAGTTGTTATTCAGCCATAGAGGAAGTGGTGCTATTCCTGTGCACGCAAAGGGTAAATGAGTCTCCAAGCCAAGGCTGTTCACTGGACCCCTTGCTCTCATTCTAGTGTAATAAGAAGTATGCCATAAGTCCCATGATAGTTCCCTGTCTGATGCGTTTCACTGGGTATAATTGCATCTCTTCTGCACTGTGGCCTGGAAAACTCTGCTCTAACTTTGGAGAGCAGCAGAAGGGGCAGAGGCAGATAAAGCAAATTCCCTGGGCCCCTTCTGCTGTCACCATTAAAACTGGGAATTGCTCTGGGAATGGTTGCCTTTTACTTTCTCTGCTTCCCTTCTCCTTCAGAGCCTCCCTTGGTCCACACCATAGAGCTGTCCTTGGCTATGTCTATACTTGTAATTTTAAGTCAACTTTAACTAAGTCAACTTAACTAAGTTGACTTAAAGTCGACTTAGTTAAGTCGACTTAGTGCGTCTACACTTAAAATTAAAGTCGACTTAAAGGGAACTTACAAAGTCGACCTAGAGTGTCCACACTGGACACCTAGGTCGACTTCTAGGGGCTAGGGGGACCTTGGGCAGGTCCACGGTGGCAGGGGGGGCACCCCTTGTGTACAATGGGGCAAAGGGGGACAGGGACCCTGGTAGGGCATGTGGGCAGGGTGTGACACTGTCTGGATTTAGGGAAGCATTTATGATATTATTTTCTATTCATATTTCATAAATGCTATAATCCATAGGAACTATGTCATGTTTGGTATCAATAGAAAAGTAGTAATTTGCTGGGAATGATTATATAGTTTATGTCTAGGAATTGTAGTTCTATTAGAAGTTAGGAATTTGGTGTTATATCTATATTTTAACTTGTGTCATTCTGGTGAAACGCCCTAGACAGGAGGCTGTCAACAACCATTGTCTCCTTAATGGCTCATCAGGTTTCTCTCTTGTAGGTGGGAGTCTCTACAACCATTGTGTCCTTAATGTTAAGGAAGCTCCCCCCCCGGCAGGGACGGCATTGGTGTAGTCCTGCGGTAGCCCTAAGTCAACTTAGGGCTATCCCACATCTACACTGGCTGAATTCAACTTTAAAAAGTTTAATTAAGCCTTAAGTCTACTTAAATCTAGGTTTAATAAAGTCGACTTAATTTTCCTTAAGTCGACTTTTAAGCAAGCTGCTTAAGTCGACTTAAGAAACTGTAGTGTAGACGCAGGGTAAATTAAGTCGACTTAAGCAAGCTTAAGTCGACTTAAATTACAAGTGTAGACGCAGCCCTTGTGACTTTTGCCACCTCTCACTAAAGGCTCCTGCTTTCCTGCTTGTGATGATCTTTGATGGAGGCGTTTTCAAAAGGATCCAGGAGTGAAGGCTGCCATTGTCCTTCATTCCCTACTACTGGCTCTGGACACGGGCCTTCAATAACGAGTAGGTCCATAACTTTGGGTTTGGGGCACTGTTTGAGGAGTGACTTAGCCTATGAGCCAAGCTATTGTTCCTTTCCCGGCAAGCTTGCTGCAGGCTCTCCCTCCTGCTGCTATAACCTGTGATGGACTCGGTGATCTGGTGGGCTTTCTCCATCTCTGACTGCTTTCACAGAAAACAATGGTTACAGTAGCAGCCTTAGGACTGTGAGATCTTTGGAGGTATAGCTTGTCCAAGAGCCATGCTCCATGTGCAGGCATCTCTCTGCACCACCCCAGACCCCACCCCATAGCTCTGTCTAAGTACAGTGTGAATCAGTGGCATCAAATGCTCGATTCCTTGCTGCTTTCCTCCACTCACTGTTCCCAGCTCACTTAATGGGGGAAGTTGCCAGAGGCCACAGAGCCACTGTGTAAAGGGGTTTGCAGGAAGGCAGGGTCAATGAGAGAGGTGTCATGGGCATGAAGAGGTGGTGGGACCTGCCAGAAGTGGGGAGAGAACTGCATGGCCTCTTGCGTGTTTTTGCATAGGCCTCTGCAATTCCTAAGCCACTGCTGCCTGAAATGTGTACTCTGTTCAGCAGCAGTGATCACACGGTTAATTATTAGAAGGCATTGGCCCAGAGGAAATTAGCTTTCCTGTAGCAGGAAAGTCAGTCAGCACACAGACATGTATAACAGAAACAATTAGTAGGAGTTATAAACAGAGCTCGAGTGTAGCTGGCTCTGGACCAAGTGGGTAAACAGAACAAAACCTATTGCAATATCCTGGCAATCAGATGCGTGAGATGGAATCACTGTTTCTGGGCTTTAAGGTTTTTCTGCATTGAACTGGATTTTATGCACCAGTTGGACCAACTGAGGGAAGCAGTGTGGTCAGATGGAAAGGAGCCTGGAGCCCCAGCTTCTATTCCTAGCTGCCAGCTTTTCTATTGATTTTTTGTGTGGTCTTGAGTAATGCCAGTTAGGGCCTAGTGTACAGGGGTGCTGAGTAATCTCAGCTCACAAACTTCCATTGCAACTCAGCACTGGAAAGGTAGTTCTTCAGCATCTCTGCTCCTGTTGCCCCATCTATAAAATGGAGATAATGATGTCTCTTGAGGTTTGCATGAAGTTCTTATCACCACAGTATGTTTAAGTGCTCTAGGTAAACGAAAGCCCTTTAGGTAGTAAGTGCTAACGTTATTAATGCCTGTGCCATCACAAGTATATAGCAGGATGAGTACGAGAAACATCTGCCTTGTCTGTCATATCATGGCTGTTGTTTTCTTTCTGGCTTCTCTGAAAGGACAGCTGTCACAATATAACATGGAAGTAGAGTTATGAGAAATGCGATGACTTTGGTTCATGGAATCCTTTCCTTTGGGCTCACTTTGCAATCTTTGAACTACCCTTTGACTCTGGGGGTGCATCTACACTTACAAATTAAGTCGACTTAAGGAGGCTTAAGTCGATTTAATTTACTCCGCATCTACACTGGCCTTTCCTTAAGTCAACTTAAACTGCTCCTTAAGTCGAATTAAGGAAAAGTTAGTTCGAATTAATAACACCTGGTTTTAATTTTAACTCGCAATTAGGTCAACTTTATTAAGTCAATTTAAGCCAGTGGAGACGGGGATTAGCGGCCTTGGTGGAGTTTATTAAATTGACTTAAAACGTTAAGTTGATTTAATAAGGTCGAAAAAGGGCCACGTCTACACTTGAAAAGTTAGGTCCACTTTATGAAGTCGACTTAATAAGGTCCACTTTAAGTCGACTTAAAGTCGACCTTATTAAGTCGACTTCATAAAGTGGACCTAACTTTTCAAGTGTAGACATAGCCTGGGGACTGAACGAAACGAAAAACTCACAGTGAGCCCAAATGACTGAGTTACACATGGTATCGAAGGGACACATGAATTGACCTAGAATTTCTCAAAACCTGACCCATGGTCTCTTTTAAATATATGTGGGCTGAGTATCTTTTTCATAGCCAGACCTAACACCAGTCAGATGCTGGCTGGGGAAATACAGAATCAAGAGCCAAAGAGATATTTCTTCCAAAGGAGTAACATTCCCTGGGCTCCATGAAGTTTCTGAATGTAAATATTGTTCCGTAGACTGTGGGAGGAGAAAATAAGTGACCTTTAACTCAAAATGCCACTAGTATTAGTGATGCAATCATTTCCTTGGTCAGTGGTGTGCTTGGTTACGCAGCGACGGCGCTGAGTGACAATCAGAGAGCAAGAAGAATGGCTGCACTGCACATTCCGCAGACTAAAGCGAGTCCCTCTGGAAGGAAAACAGCTTGGGAAAGGTGCCAATTTGGTTGTGTATCTAGGACTTTCCACTGCTTTAAAAATGATGCACTGTGCTTTTCAGCAATATGTAGCTGCTTACTTTTGACCCATTCCTGTGTGGTTCTAAGCATGTCCAGTTCCTTGTGAACCCAATCTGATTCTCACTAAAGTCAAAGGAAGCCTTTCTATTCATTTCAATAGGTGATGGATCAGGGTCTTCCTATGGGACAGCACGAACATCTGTTGCTTGAACCTCTCACCATCTCTTCCTTCAGATGGGAGCATCCAACCTGATGCAACCTTTCCTTGCTCCCGAGTCCCTGCGCAGTTGTTTACACGTGGACGAAGAAGGTGTAAGTGACTACATAAGGTGCAAGGCAGTGGAGAGTTATTCTGTAGTTCACATCATACCCGTGTTGCTGTACCATCAGGCATGGCACAGAATCCACACATTGCCATACAGTAGTGTCCCTGAAGTGAACCTTTCATTTGAAAAAATTGATTCTCATCCTTCTGGTTATAAAGAAAACCTTGAAAGCATGAACCAAGCATACCTGAGGCAAAGAGCTGCCTTTTTGCATCTTCAGTCTGTTTGAAATAGTAGCTGCTCACGCTGCTAAAACTTCCAGCTGACCCCTGATACAGTCAATTGGGCAATGATAAGCTGTCACAATGCAAGCCTTTGATGCCTCAAAAGTGGAAGATATGGGGACCAATGTAAAATAAATGAATTTAAGAGTAACATAATGCAGGATTGATTGCCCTGAGTATTTATCATTTTCATATTTAACTCAGTAGAAAACTTCCATTTTTAATTTAAAGGAGGTTGCCCAGAATTTCCATCAAAACCACAAAGCAGATGTTTTGGAATGGTTCTCCTTCATCAAGTGTGATGGGGTTTTTTGCAGTTAAATTTGTTTCTAGATGGATTCAGAATGATTCTGCTTGGTCACATCTGTTCACGGGGGGTGGCAACTGGATCCTGTCTGGCAAGAGTTAAGTTTGGTTTGTTCTGTCTATGCTGGATATGTTTTTAGTGTGTGTGTGGGATTATTTTGGTTTAGGCAGGTCCAGATGTCAATGGGGAATATTCCAGAAATCTCAGTTCCTGTGTGGGGCAGTGCTTTTTTGCATAACTCTGCAGCAAAGCCATATGTCTTGGTAGATCCCGTACAATATGTCTCTCCCCCCCTCCCCCCTCCCCAGCGTGGCACCATCTCCTTTTGTTTTGTTTTTCTTTTTATATTTCTGTGATCAATCACAAAATGATTTGACTGTACATACTTTTAGAGGCAATGGAACAGATATTGTTCAGTATGTGGCTTCAACTTGACCTGACTTGCTCAACATGCAAATTGGAAAAAAAAAAAAAAAAAAAAAGAGCTGCCTATTTTTCCAGTTAAGGAATGCAGGAGTCAGCTCCCTGGCAAAATCAGCACTATCATTAAATATACACCAGGTGATAAGAGAAGATTCAAACCACAAACAATGGAACAGGTACAAACTAAACACACACCGGAAATCACCCACCCTTCCCGTAGGTGGAAGTTCCCTACTACTGAGAAAGAAAAGTAGGTTTAGTTCACCTTCAGTCAATTACCTGTTAATGAGTAAGTGACATTCTCTGCTTGGGTTTTATTATTTTTACTTACTGAAATGGTGGAAAGTTAACTCTTGCCTTTCTTTCCTGGCCAATTTCTTTGTTATATTTACAGTAAGGGGTTTCCTGCCTGAGGGCTCGATGCAAGTCTTGCTTATCTCATTTGGATTCTTTTGAGCGACTTCTTCAAGGGGATTCTTTTCATTGACTGCAATGGGACTTGGATTAGGCCCTGAAAAAGCACTCTGTCAGGCAGTGCAGCTGTAGAGAATCAGGATTCAGTCTTGGCGCATCCAGAAATGTTGGTGGGACAATGGAGATAAAATGATATCAGTGAGGTCAAGTAGAAGAGAATTGGCATTTTTTTACCCTTGTAAGGTGGGTTGCGTTAGTCAGTTCAATTACCACCTGTGGTTTCAAGAGAGGGATTGCTTATGCACCTGTTAGGGTTGGGGAATTTACTTTATTGGTCCACCCCTAGGGATTAATTGACCTTATTGAATTAGAGTTCAGGGAGAAAACTCTATGATCCATGCTATAGATGGCATCAGTTACTGATAAAGCAGCTCCTAAGTACTGTGTCATCATGGCAGCCTCACATGTTGCCTTGGTAGATATGTGACCTCCAGTTGAATAAGAGCATGGGAAGGAGTATTAGAATAATGCTCTGAATTTGACCATTCACCATTAGAACTGGGGAAAAAATGGGACAAAACTTTTGTGCAAACTTTGCCCGTTTTAAATTGAAATCTGCACTAAAAATTTCCACAGCCTTGTGAATTCTGAATATGCTGACCAGCTCTACTCACTACATAAGGAATTTTTTAGATGTTGTATGCTGTGGCTGTTACAACAATTAAAGAAAGTATTTTCTCTCTGCCACAGTGTCAGTGAGGAAGTGGCTTTCAGCAGAACAGATTCTGGAAGTAGATAGCTTGGCTAATCTGACACTTGTTTTCTCTTGGTTATGAAGTCAAATGTTTCTCTTTGTGAAGGATTTGGGCAGGCAGGGATGGGACTGGCAAGCTATGGGACTGGATTACCCATGACCGCAGAAATGTTGGAAGGAAAGGCAGCAGGCTAGTGGGCAAGTAGTATGTGAAATCTTCTCTGCTGGAACTGTGACCAGTTCTGCTCAATGTAACAAGCATCTCTGTAAGAGTGAAGAAAGCTACCAAGCCCTTACAAAGGATGCTGTAAGAGTTGCCAACTTCATTCTCAAACTCCATGACTGGCACAACTATTCTGGGGCAAGGCACCAACAAGATGCCAATGTATCTCCCTGTTGACATTTCAGCACTTGCAAGGGTGAGAGAATAATTTCATCTCCGCGTCAAAACTAAGCAGATTGTATCAATAATATCAGAAAATATTATGCCAGCATTTTCAAAGCTGGGGTCTTAAGGTAATATAGGGGCTTAAACCCTTGAAAATCAAGCCAGTCATTTAGATGCCTATGTTTGGAATCAGTCCCCTAACTTTAGACACCCAGGTTTGGTGGGGTGTGTGCTATTGACCCAATCCCCCAAGCAAGTTGGATCTGGAATGTTGGAAGGCTAGTATTCCAGTCAGACCGCTGTTCTGTGTAGACATTGACAGGGTGTGGCAGGAAAACCACATATAACCTCCTGAAACTCTTCCACCCTCAGACTGAGACCTGGGCCAAGATTTTCATAAGTGGCAGGTGATTTCAGATGTCTGAATTTTTAGGTTCCCAACTTAAGACATATTAAAATACAGTCTGACATTCAGAAAGTGCTGAGCACCTCTCTCTGAGCATCAGGCCTTTTATGATGTCTCCAGTTGGCCTCTCAGAAAATCATGGCTCAGGTTCCAGGCAAGCACATTATATCGTTTGGAGAGGGAACAGAATAGAGGTGTGTGACTTTGTCTATAGCTCTTTTTTTGTCCTTAGCTCAGATGTTTTCTGCATTTTTTCTTATCCTCAGCTAAACCACCTCAGCCCTGATTTTTGTGACATGATCTGTACAAAGAAAGAACTCAGTAAATCTGTCCCACAGGCTGTGTACATTGGATGACACCCCTAAAACTCAACAAAAGCAAATGCTGGATTGTGGGATTTATTGTGCCTATAAAAATATACTTCTAGCACAAATTTTCTGGGATCTGACCATACCTTTGCCTGGTCTGAAAGATGCCTTTTCTCACACAATATATCATTGTATTAGGGTGGAATTTACTTTCCTCAGGAACCGAGTTAGGTTAATGCTGAGTGCTTTTGAAAATCCCATCTTAAGATTTTACTCTGCAAGATAAAAAATGTAATTCAGCTGGCTTTATTTTCATGACAACATTTTATAAAAGGTTCATAAGTAAGTTGGGGAAAATAATGGCCTACTTCAAGATTTTTCTCAAACGGCAGTGCCTGCAATCTGAGGACTGGCTTAAGAGAAATAGGACCCAACCCACTCCAATGTGGTGTATGCAAACTGGGAGTTGAACATGCAAATCTTGTAGCTGCACATCTAACTGCCCAACTTGCATGGACAAATTGGTAATTGCCTGTGCAGATTGGTTTGATAGGACCGTAGCCACACTTGAATATGAAGATTTACACCTGCTGGCACAGAGACAGGTTCTGCATGCATACTGAACCAGAACCATTCAGAACACTTTAGCAAAGCAAGACCTTGGCTTGGAATCTCTTCTCCAAAAGCCACTCTCCCATCACACTTTGCTCACCCAATAAATGAAACAGAATCAATCAGCTTAAGAAGGACTGAACTGGCCTTGAAAAAACTTGAACCTATGATTCTATGGGACAAATTATGAGCTTCTTACTGAGTTTTAATGGAGGCAGGCTCCTATCAGCTTCATTAGGAGTTTACCTCCGTGGAGACTGAATAAAACTGGTAAAATCTTAAGAGGCCCTAAGGATTTGACCCTATATATTTACAATACAAGCTTCAACCACTAGGATATCGCCTCTGGCTGCTGTTATCAGATTATTATCATTCTTGCTGTAGGTTTCCACTCTAATAGTTACTTTTGCTTTAGTGGAGGCAAACTACGTAGATGGAACTCTACTTGACCATTGCATCAGGTGACCTAGTCACCTTAAACATGGGCCAAAATTTTCTAACCCAAATGTCTAGAGTGAAACACCTGGTTCTTGATTCTCATTTACACAAAGGCCCCTTTACACCACTCTGACAATATAAAGGGGTCTTCATGTAAATGAGAATATGCCCCCATAATTCATATATAGGCACCTAAATAAATTGCCTGATTTTCACATGTTGCATTAGCAGCTAGGGATGTGCCCTCTGTATGTTTTTACTTGGATTTAGGTACCTGAATTTAGGCACTCGTGCTTGATAATACTGGCTGTACAGTACATATACAATCACAATTCTTTCTTATCATCCATTGGTCAATTGTGTGACTGCAATAAATCTGCTGGAGTTTTTTAGAGTGGTAGAATGGGTGATCCAGCTAACTCTTTCTTTAAGGGAGAGAGAAGAAATTGAATACTTTCAGCACCCTGAGAGTCCAGGGCACACAGTTTGGCCATCCCCAGATGTTTTATCCCTTACAGCAGCAGAGAAAAACTCGAGACTATTGTACAAATCAAAGAGAAAAGACCCACAAGGCTAACTTGTGCATCCCTTCCTCACCTCCCCACACCTGCTAATGCAGATTTGGTCTCAACATTATACTCTCCACTGCTTTGTCCATTCCCATCACAAGTAACTGCCGAATAGCTGTAGGGGTATCCCATAACCTAGGGATCTCTGGAGAGGCAGTGTAATGGCACTGAAGTGGAACTCTGGAGGTAGTTTTTATTCCCAGCTCTGCCACTGAGCTGTTGCGTGACCTAGGGGAAGTGGCTTATCTCTTTGGGAGCAGGGACTGATTCTTACCAGTTGTTTGCATAGCACCTCACACAATGGGACCTACAGTACAAATTCTGATTCTAGAATTGGAGGGAGACGGCTCTCACTTCCATATAAACATTTTTAAGGAGGGGACTGAGATGGGAGTACACGTGATCTCGTATCCTCCAGGCTTACACCGATGTAACCCTATTGATGTCACTGGAGTCACTGTTTACTCTGGGTATATGGAGGTCAGATCAGGGCTGTAGTTGTCACACACTGCCATGTTGTAAACCGGGAAACAGAAACCCAAGCAAGGTCAGATGTTTCTAACAACTGTTCAGCCCAATATAGACTTTATCTTGGAGTGTCCTTACCACCTGGGGCCCTCTGAAAGGGAAGGGGTTAAGGATTAGTCAGTCGGGTAGGTACAGGCAGGTCAGTTTAGCAGAAGTTGCATCAGCATGGCTCAATACTGTGTCAGCACATCACAGAGCAGGGAGTCATATCCTCATGCAGACTTGGCTTTTCACTTCATTGCTCCACATATTTGAAATTCATTGGTTTAGTCTTTTCTTCCCAGGCCGTCATCCCCAGCATGCTTGCTTCCATTTGAAAAAGGAATGTTACAGTTTTTAAAAAACAGTAGTTTCACGCTACTCTGCCTTCTTCTGGTTGGTAAATTAGGGTGGAATTTATTCTGGCCTAGGGAGCATCATGAGAGCCCTGCGCCACTTAAATGCTCTCTTGAGGCTGTCTGTGGTATATAGACTTTGAGTTGACTTTCTGCAAAGAAGTGAATTTCATCCGTAGAGATTATAGAGTATTTTCTGGGGCTAGGTGGCTAGTGAATGACTAATGCACTAGCTGTTCATCTCTGGAGACTTGTTAGCCTCTTGGTGGTCATAGAATAGAGTTGTCTCTAGGGGTACATCTGCACTGGAGGCTCTGTTAAGTCGACTTAACCAAGGTTGGCTTTAAGTCGACTTTGTTAAGTCGACTTAGAGACTCCATAGCCCTGCGTCCACACTGGCAGGTGCTAGGTCAATGGAGGAGTGGTGAGGAACTCTGTGAGGAGGCCTGGAGGCCAATTAGGTCAATTTAAGGGCTACCCCCCTCTCTACATTGGCTTAAGTTGACTTAATAAGGTCAATTTAAGCCTTAGGTCAACCTTAAGAGGTGGTGTTATTAAGCTGACTTAAGGAAGCGCCCAGTGTGAATGCAGCGGTCTGTAGGTTGACTTAACCGTCCTTAAGTTGACCTAAGGCTCCAGTGTGGACGTACCCTAGAAGCTGTTCATCTCCGTTACAAAGCCACTGCCCAATTGCTAGTCTAGGCTCATCACAGGCCCCGCACTGCTGGAATCCTTGGATTACAGCAGCAGAGCAGTGTGTTTATGGAGCTACCTGAGAAGTTTGTTCAGGGTCTGTCTGCTCTAGACCTTGTCCTGATCCCTTATTTTACTAGCCCCAAAAGCCCTCACATGTATAATAAATTTAAAAATAGGGAATTGAATTACATGGCATGTAACTATATGTAGTCACGTGTCTTAACCAGAAAAAAGTCCTTCTCATAAACTATAAGGTCCGAAGGGACTATTTTGATCATCTAATCTGACCTCCTGCACAGTGCAGGCCACAGAACCTCATCCACTCACTCCTATAATAGACCCCTAACCAAGACTGAGTTACCTAAGTCCTCAAATAATTATTTAAAGACTTTAGGGTACAGAAAATCCACCAGCAAGTGACCCATGCTTCATAGGAAGGTGAAAACCCTCTAGAGCCTTTGCCAGTCTGCCCTGAGGAAAAGTACTTACTGACCCCAAATATGGCAGTCAGCTAAACCCTGAGCATGTAGGCAAGACTCATCAGACAGACACCCAAGAAAGAATTCTCTGTAATAACTCAGAGCCATCCCCATCTAACATCTCAGCACAGACCGTTGGGCATATTTGCTGCTAGTAGTCAGAGATCAGTTAATTGCCAAATTAGGCTGTCCCATCATACCATCCCCTCCATAAACCTAACAAGCTCAGTCTTGAAACCAGCTAGGTTTCTTGCCCCCACTGCACCCTTTGGAAGACTATTCCAGAACTTCATTCTCCTGTTGGTTAGAAGCCTTTGCTTAATTTCAAGTCTAAACTCCTGATGGCTGGTTTATATCCATTTATCATGGTGTCCAGATTGATGCTGAACTCAAATAATTCCTCTCCTTCCTGGTATTTATCCCTCTGATGTATTTATAGAGCAATCATCTCTCTTCACCCTTCTTTTTGGTTAGGGTAAACAAGACAAGTTCTTTAAGTCTCCTCTCATAAGGCAGGTTTTTCATTCCTCCGATCATCCTAGTAGCCCTTCTCTGCACCTGTTCCAGTTTGAATTCATCTTTCTTAAACATGGGGGACCAGAACTGCACACAGTATTCCAGATGCGGTCTGACTAACGCCTTATGTAACAGTATTAACACCTCCCTGTTTCTACTGGCAATACCTCATCTGATGCATCCTAGGACTGCATTAGCTTTTTTCACAGCCACATCACATTGTTGGTTCATAGTCATCCTGTGATCACCCAATACACCCAGGTCCTTTTCTTCCTCTGTTACTTCTAACTGATGCATCTTCAGCTTATAGCAAAAGTTTTTGTTATTAGTCCCTAAGTGCGTGAGCTTGCACTTTCCACTATTAAATTTCATTCTATTTCTATTATTCCAGTTTACAAGGTCATCCAGATCTTAGACTCATAGACTCATAGACTTTAAGGTCAGAAGGGACCAGTATGATCATCTAGTCTGACCTCCTGCAAAATGCAGGCCTCAAGACCTCACCCACCCACTCCTGCAATAGGCCACCAACCTATGACTGAGTTATTTACCTCCTTAAATCATGGTTTAAGGACTTTAAGATACAGAGAATTCACCGGTAGGTGAACCATGCCCTCTGCTACAGAGGAAGGCAAAAAACCCCCAGAGCCCAGGCCAATCAGCCCTGGGGGAAAATTCCTTCCCGACCCCAAATATGGCGATCAGTTAAACCCTGAGCACGTGGGCAAGTCTCAACAGCCAGTTATCCAAGAAACAATTCTCTGTAATAACTCAGAGAATAACTCAATAACTTGTTGCATATCCCAGTCTTTCTCTGTATTAGCATTGCCTCCCAACTTTGTATCATCCACAGACTTTATTAGCACACCCACTTTTTGTGCCAAGGTTAGTAATAAAAAGGTTAAATAAGATTGGTCCCAAGACCGATCCCTGAGGAGCTCCACTAGTAACCTCCCTGCAGCCTGACAGTTGACCTTTCAGTATGACCTGTTGCAGTCTCCCCTTTAACCAGTTCCTTATCCACATTTTGATTCTCATAGTAATCCCCATCTTTTCTAACTTAACTAATAATTCCCTATGTGGAACTGTTTCAAATGCCCTTCTGAAATCTAGGTAAATTTAGATCCCTTTGTCCAAAAAGATCCGTTACCTTCTCAAAAAAGGAGATCAGATTGGTCTGGCACAATCTACCCTTTGTAAAGCCATGTTGTATTTTGCCCCAGTTTCTGTTAACCTCGATATCCTTAACTACATTCTTTTTCAATTTTCTTCCAATGTGTAGGTGACTGTTGATAGGATATTTGCTCTCCAGGGATGGCTATTTGAAGCATCCTTTGTCATGTAACTGAGAAGGCAGAGCCATGTGCAGGTGCTTTTCTCAACCTTTGGAGGCTCCCTCTTTGTAACTCTTCAGTAGTTCTGTCTCTCTCATATCCCTCGCTATAGCCAGCCAAGTGAGCCAACACATCCTTATCTTATTCCCCTCCACATCCATCACTCTTCAGTAGCTCCCAGCCTATGTGTCTTTGTCACTCTCCAACACATGCCATGGTCATCATTCCTGGCTAGAGACCTGATCCAACTCCTGGTGAATTCAATAGCTGCCTTTTAATTAACACTCAGTGAAGACTGGATAAGGCCATAACTCTTCCCCGCTCAGTGGTCATGCAGGCTCCCTCCTGCCCTTGTCACAACAGTTCTCCCATAACTCTGTGGTTCTCTTCTTCTCTAGGATCCTCAACTAGCTCCAACACTCCTTTCTCTTTGCTGACGGTGAAATTCACTCCTGTGACCAGGAACACTGCCACTTATGCATGCAAACATTTCACGGTTCAAGTGGGAGTGAAGTGGGGCAGTCATCTTGTGCTGGTTTTTTCTGCACAGGGGTGCATTTCTCTTGCTGTTTACTTCCCTCTGTTGTTTCCCATCTTCCTTGTTCCTCTCTCCCCACCCTTCAGATCTACTACACAAACACGTTATTTCTACTCTCGATGTCTGGATCGCCACTTTACCTAATGAAATATCCCAGTGGGTGATTAAGTCTTCAGTTCAGCAACTTGAATAGCCTGGAAGAAGCTTCAAGCTCTACAAAGAACATGCAAGGTTTTCTAAAGTGAAAGGCAAGGATTTTCAGGGGTTAAATGGTCTCTTACCTGGAACCAGGATATTTCCACAAGGCTGTCTTGGTTTCAGAATGTAGGACATACTTCAATGTCTAATAAGACATTATATTACTTTTTAGTTAAATTATAGGTATGCTGTAAGTATGGCTGCCTTTCATCTATTGGAAACATAAGTCACCCTTGGGAATCAGCACACTGTTAACATGAAGTATTCTTCATGGCCACTGGAAAAAAATACATTGTAAAGATTTGAACTCTTAGTGCTTAATTGGTCATTTTAGGTCGGAACACAATGGAGCTGTTCCTTTCACTCATGCACAGTGATACTTGACACTATGTATAGATCCTTATTTCTATTGCTCAGGGCTGTCCAATCTAGTTATGCATCAGACTGTGATTTACCAATCCCTTGGTTGCTGTGGGTCAACACAACTTGGCCTATAAAATTCAGAGGCTGAATGGGTGCAAAGGCTGTGTAAAGGACAGCTAAACATGATGTGGTACATCACATGATCAAGGTGACAAGGGAGTATATATCCTAGCAGTACTTTTCCACCTTCTCTTGATGAGCTGGATACCACAGGTGGGGCCGTCACAACATGTGCTAGTGCAACACCTTCCCTTGTAGCCTAAGGCATGCCTCACTTACCGGTTGTTTTCTCTGTACCTTGGAATCTTTAACCCATGATTTGGGGAGTCCAATGACTCAATCATATGTTAGGTGTCTGTTTCAGGAGTTGGCGGGAGGTTTTGTGGAGGTCAGACGAGATGATCATATTTGTCCTTTCTGATCTTAAAATCCATGAATAACACTGACAGACCCAGTGGGCAGGATTAAACCTGGGACCTCTGAAACTAAAAGTATGAGACTCTACTGCATGGGTGCCTCTACTGCAAGAGCTAAAAGCCACATAGCCCTTAGTGAAGGCTGTAGCAGACTCATCAAGCTCTTTCTGATCTAGGTGCAGCTAGAGGAGGACAGAGCACTGCACCAAGCAGAGACAGTTTACGATAGGACATGATCCGTAGTGAGAATAACAATTCCAGAATCAAAGGTCAGGATGTCGTCAGTGGCTTTGTGCCTTAGAGGACTGTCTGGATGCTGTTGCACAAATCAATGAATGTTGAATAGCTCTATTCATTTTTAGGAGGTTTCGAGAGGCACAGATGATGCCACCTCCCCCAAAATGCCTGCAGTTGAAAGGCATGGATTATAAAATACATGTTCATTGGGTTGGATTAGGAATCAACAGAGCTGGTTAAATAATGAGAACGTTTCTCACAAACATTTTTATGAACAATTTTTTTCCTAGTTTGTTTCTTCAAAACTTCTACAAAATATTTACCAAACATCAAACTGGGGCGAGACCAGGTCTAGAGATTGCACAGCTGCCCCCTCCTCCGCACCTCCTTATTGATGTCCCTGAAATGGTTGTTACCATGAATATTGTGCATTGTTTTTCCTGTTCCATTTGCTGGTTGGAGCAATAGAAAATGAAACAATAGTATCTTCTGGGACTGATGCCAACTACCGCCATCCATAGGGGTGACAGGAATTGCTGTATGAGGGCTCAGGTTGCATTAAAGAATGGTTGGCCCTTTAAATCAGCATGGTCTCAACTCATAAATTTAGACACTATGCCCAAGCATGATCCTGGTGGGGGAGTAGGGGTACAGCAGCTCCCTTTTTGCCGGGACCCGCACGGATCACAGGGAGAAAGGAGCTGCGGGTCCCTTCTTCCTGGGACCAGCATGGGTCCCAGGGAGAAAGAGCTGTGGCTCCCTTCTCGCCGGGACTCGCGGGGATCCTGGCAAGAAGGAAGCCCCCGCTCCTTCTTGGAGGGACCCACAGCTTCCTTGGCAGAAGGGACCCGCAGGTCCCTTCTCAGTGGGGAGCCACGGCTCTCTGCCGCATCTACATTTGAAAAGTTAAGTCGACTTGCTAAGTTGACTTAAAAAGGTCGACTTTAAGTCTACCTTGTTAAGTCAACTTAACAGAGTTGACTTAACTTTTCAAGTGTAGACACAGCCTAAGATCCCATATGAAGACTGTTTAATGCAGCCAACAGGATTCAAACTCAGTATCAGCACCTTTGAAACATAAAGGGCTTGTTTGTGCAGTGTGACAATATGCACTACAGAGGGCATGAATTCCAAAGTGCACCAATGTGTTGCACACGAACTGCTCCATGTCAGCCCTGCTGGAGAATATTAAGGATTCCTTAGAGCCTAGTAATGTAATGTGTCCTCGCAAAGCATACAAAACCAGAGTAAACCAGCCTGAAAGCTGGACAAATGCAATGAGGGATGCTAGTGATTTTGTGCCCAGTATCCCATGAGTGCTGTAAATTACCAAAACCCCAGCCAACAGCAGTGAACTCCTGTTGATTCACACCAGTTGAGGATTTGGCCCTATATCTCTTGGCATTAGAAGGGAAGACAATCATCACTTCTTGAACAGGCCTGATTTTTTTTCTGCTGGATGGAGAGTGGGCAGACACACAACCATTTTCAGTTTGTTGTGTATTTTCCACATTTGCTTGAGGATGCAGTGAAGAAATAAAGCCACATTAAAGCCCAATGAACAGCTCCTTTGTTACATATCAAGCATCCCGATGTCCCTTACGAGCTCCTGCTGGTAGAATTATTTTTACTATATAGGATATAGATGTGTATAAGCCTTTTCCCCTAGAGGGCATACATGCTCCACGGGATATAAAACAAGCTTCCACATTTGCATTTGGCTTTGGATTCCTACTTCGATCTGCACAGGAGAAGGCTGCTGAGCAGAAATTACGTGTACATGCCATCTAAATTCAGGAAATTTTGGTTTGAGCCTATATAGTCCATTGCTCTGTCCTTGGCTGGAAGGGAGAGATTTTCCATTTCTTCTAATGGGGGGGGGGGATGAGGCAGGACTGCCCCATTGGGTGGAGGGGCTTGGCTGGGGGCATGGGGAGGGGATTGAGATAACTCCAATAATGTGAATGGGAGCAATGGGGGAGGAAAGATTCAGTGGGATATCTTAATTGCTGGGAAGGAATCAGTAAGATCTGTAAAGCTATGGATGCTGTCTCTTTAAATCTGTAGCTGGAAAATAGGTAGGAGTGGCTTGAGAAAGTGCAAGACAGATGCTCTACAGTGGAGGAAAAAGCTAGCAAGGGTAACATTAGTGATTATGACAGAAGTGGGTGAACTGTGGCTCATGGGAGTCTTTCATGAGGCCCTCCAGCTTGGCCTGGCTGGAGTATAGCCCCTTTCTCATCCCATCACATGGGCCCAGTAGCAGCATCCTGGCCGGAGCGCCATGGCTGCTTTTCCCCTACTAGCCCCGCCCCTCGGAATGTTGGCACCTTGGCGAGAGCATGGTGTCTGCTCCTCCCTCCAAGCTCCGCCCCTTCTCCCACCCCTCTCTGGCCTGCCTAGAGGCAGATGTGGCCCTCAGGTCAAAGAGTTTGCCCACCCCTGGATTATGTAGTTTCCTTGGGTGCATCTACACTTGCAATTTAGGTGGATTCAAGGAAGCTTAAGTCGACCTAAACAAAGCCATGTCCACACTGGGCTTTTATTAAGTCGACTTAAGCATTTCCTTAAATCAACTTAAGAAAAGCTTAAATCGACATAACACCACCTAGTTTTAGGTCGACTTAAGCTTTAAATCGACTCCTTAAATGGGCGTAAAGCCAGTGTGGATGGGGATTAGCGCCTAAATTGACCTTATTAAGTTGACTTAAAGTGTTAAATCGACTTAATAAGGCCAACAAGGGGCTATGTCTACACTAGAAAAGTTGTCAGCTTAAAGTCGACTTAACTTTTCCTAGTGTAGACATAGCCATTAGTTCCACCACAATAATAGCAATTGCTATGACCGTAGTCACCCCAGGTCAGGGCCATACAGTGTGGAAAAAAAGACAAAGGAAGAAGGGAACGAAACTGCTAATATGGCTCAGTTAATAAAAACAGCCATTCCCCTCCTAACTTGTCAAGGGCTACATTTGTAACAATGGCTTTTCAAATGCAACACAACCTTAAAAAGAGAGATGACAAAGAGGGCAGAGCTTGAGGTAGCACAGTAATGTCTGACATCACGTCTCTTTCATGACTGAAGATTTCTGGTGCCATTAACTTTACAGGTACAAATAGGGGGAAAAGCAACCGGTTTGGGTAGAATGAAGGTTAGTGTGAGTATAAAATGGGTGCCAATCCCCTGTGCTGACACAGATAAAGAAATCGGGGTCTGTTCTTCAGCCCCCATCTGGCAAAACAAGATTAGGGATAAATACTGGGCCATAAGTGAAGTCATAACAATGGTCCATCTAGCCCATGTTCCTGTCTTCTGGTAGTGGTCTGTGCCAGATTCTTCAGAAGGCAGTTATCAAGTTCCATCCCTGACTATCGTGACTAGTAGCCATTGATGAACCTATCCTGCATAAATGTATCTAATTATTTTTTTAATCCAGTTATGCTTTAGGTCTTCACAACATTGCCAGGCAACGAAGTCTACAGGATGAATGTGTGATGTGCAAAGAAGCACTTTGTTTTAAACTTGCTCCCTCTTAATTTTGTTGGATAGGTCTTGAATCTTGTGTTATTAAAAGGTAAACACCACTTTTCTCCATCTGCTCATGATTTTTTATTACTCATCCTTAGTCTTCTCTTTTCTAAGATGAACAATGTGTCTTTTTAAAACTCCCCTTATACGGAAGTTGTTCCATACTTTTAATCATCTTTGTTGCCTTTCTCTGTATTTTTTCCAATTCTAATATATATTGTTTGAGATGGGGTAACCAGAACTGCATGTAGTATTCAAGATGTGGGCATTCCATGGATTTATAGAGTAGCATTCTGATATTTTCTCTTATCAATTCCTTTTCTAATGGTTCCTAACATCCTGTTAGCTTTTTTGACTGCTGGTGCACATTGAGTAGATCCTATTGCACTTTTGCATTTACTCTGCATGTAAAGCTTGCATTAATGCCAGTGGAAGGATTACTGAATGTGCAACCGATGTCTGCATTGAGGAGAAGAGATCTGCAGCCTGTTTCAAATAGGAAAATTTTGCCTTTAATTTTGCACGTAGTGAGTGAGGACTAGACATCGGCCTGAACTAGAACACTGAGCTAGAACTGCTCTTCTTCCCAATCAGTACTTCCCAAAGTTATGGATAAATTGGATTTAGTTTCAAGCCTATTTCTGAAATGGGAGTACTTGATCTATATACAACCAGACTGAGGAAATTTTGGATTTGGATCTGAATATGGGTCAAAATTCAGAGTCTCGCTAGTGGACTTGAATACCAAGAGAGCTAGGACACCACCCTTTCTACCTGTAAGATGAATTATTTTTTATTTCAAAGGGATGTTTGTTTGGTTGTTTTAAACTGACACCAGTTCTTTGTGATTGGCATTCAGAACAGTTTCCACATATTTGAGTCTGTAGTGTCTCCCTTTTGGGTTCGCTGTCATGCACAAAACCCTTATTGACGGTATAATCTGCAGGAAGTATGGGGGGTTGTTCAGGTTACATTATCCAGAGAGAACCATATGGCTGCAGTCTCATCCTGTAAAATGCTGAGCAGTTTACCATAGGAATGTCCTATTTTGCTGTTGGACCGAGTGGGGGAATTCTGAGGAAAGGAAAGGAAAGATGTTTGTAAACAAGCTTCTGGGTAAATGAGTCAAAGTGACTCACGTTCTCTTGCCCCATGATATTAACCATCCTTTCTTTCCCTGACTGTTGATAGTAGCACAGCTGGGTTTGAAACACTATTGCAAACCAGGAAGAATAAACTGCTAGTTACCACTTGACGTACCTTGTCTGGGATGAAGATAGGGCAGAAGAATGAGAGCTCTTTGCTCCACAAACTCCTTTTGAGGGCTGATTCACAGAAGACATTGCTGTTAATTTCAGAGGCTACTGCTAAGGCAGAGACGGGGAAGACATGGGTTTTGGAAGTGGCGCTTAGAGGAGAAAGGTTCAACCATTGCTTGTTGTTTATGTGTCTTTTCAAAACTGGTTCCAAAGTGGTAGCCATGTTAATCTATTTCAGCAAAACAAACAAGGAGTCCTGTGGTGCTTTTAAAGACTTGATTCTGAGAAACCTCCATCCTCTCCTGCCAAAACAGTCATTTGTTCTCTGGGTTCACACAGCATCACATTCCAGCAGGTAACATCAAAGGAAAGGATCACACATCATGGCCTGCGGCAACAGGTGTTTTACTTGCAGGAAAGAGCACAGAACTGATGTGCTTGTGACAAACCTGCAAGCTGAGGTGGGAAACTGATTATGTAGCAGCGGAGGTTACATTCGGCCTGGTCTACCTATGAAAGTTATTCTGGACTAAGGTAGGGTATAAACTTAAAGAAGAAGAGCTATTCTGAGGTAAATCCATGTGTGGACATTCTTCTTATATGGCAGATAAGCCCTACAGTGATGGGAAAACTTCAAGAGGCACAGAGATTTGACTTGGATAAACACTGAAAATATCTGCTGCGACTGATCTACCTGCAGGCACAGCTCATTAGTTCAGCTGTGTATAATAAGATCTCTGGGGTCTGATTCTCATTGCACTAAGGCTTCTTTAGGCAACCATGACTCATTCTAAGCAGCAAAACACTAATTAAGCTTGGGGAAGGTTTGGAGTGTTAGTCTTCCAAAAGGGCGGAGCTACTGAGGAAACAGCTACAGTTCAATTTTCTTAAAGAAAACCAAGGGGGGAAACTGAGGCAGCGAGAGGGCTCCAAGACACTGTGGTTAACTCCCTGGTATGGCACATAAGCCACAGTGTGAAATCTGCTTGCTTGGATGAACAACCTGTGGGTTAACTATAGCAAAGGGATGAATTAAAATCAAGGTGTATTTGTAAGTGACTGATCTGGCCATATGATTGTCCATAAATTTAACACACACTGCTCTGAGTTGGAGCTCTTTGTATCTGTTAAGGCTGTGTGAGAGTCAGCAATAACCCGCATGGGGACCCTATAAGCATCCACCACGGATGCAGCAGCTCTGGTCTCTGCATATGCCTGCCTTTGTGCTTGGAGAGACCCCCTGTTCTCCCTGCAAATCATCCTGTGGAGACCTTCCTTGCCCTGTGCAGGGCCGGATTATTGCATGGGCTTTAGGGCCTTAAGCCCTGGGCCCTGGCCAAAAACGGGGCCGCAGGCTCAAGGCCCTAAAACAACTGTGATGATCCCAGCTCTGCTCAGTGCTGGCAAGGCAGGAGCGCTAAGAGGGAGCAGACAGGAGGGGGTATGCAGTGGGGCTCTGTGGTCAGGGGCAGCAGAAAAGAAAAAGGAAAAGAACGGAAGAAAGAAAAAGGAAGAGAAAGGAGGAAAGAAAAAGGAGCCGAGAAAACGAAGAAAGACAGAAGCCGAGGCCGCTGCCAGGGGGGACCCGACTGCAGCCCCGAGAGGCTGCCGGCGGGGCAGAGCAGACCCTGGCCCTGGAGGCCGATCCCGGCACCGTGCCAGGAGGCCGAGGCCGTTGGCAGAGCCCAGCCCCGGAAGTTGACCTGCCACCCTGGACCTGCCCCAGATCCACCTAACCCCTACAAGTCGACCTAGGCATCCATTGTGGACGCTCTAGGTCGACTTTGTAATGTCCCTCCCTAAGTCGACTTAAAATTTAGGTGTAGACATGCTAAGTCGACTTAGCTAAAGTCGACTCATCTCTGGCGGCTGAGCTGGAGTGGGTCCTCAATTACTGTGAGTAACAAATTTCTAATCTGAGATCTAAGGATGTGTTTGGTTGACCTGGTATGAGGCAAGTGTAGTTTGTTGTCTTTTTACAAAAAGGGAGGGGGGAGGAGGAGGTGATTAAAAACAGCAAATGGATTGGCTTTTGCACTCTGACCGCTGGACCATCAGTGATTCAGAGAGCTGTTCTTGATGGTCTGTAGGGAAGAGTTTGGTAATGAAATGGTGGGGAGGGGGAAAACAGGAGAACTGGGCCATAAAAGGAAAGTTTCTTGATGAGGTTTTGTGGCCTGCATTGTGCAGGAGATCAGATCATAATGGTCCCTTAGGACCTTAAAGGCTATGAGTCTAAGGGATCCACAGGTGCCCCTTAAATACCATCTACTAGAAGATAGTCCTGAAGGTTTTTCCACCTCCTTGTTTACTTCCCCACCCCTACTAACTCAAGAATACAATCAATAGTTACCTTGTTGGAGGAAGGGAAGGGGAACGACACTTCCAGCCTCGTATCTAATTCCCCAAGCCACATAAATTAACTAGGTTCCACTGCTTCTTATGGGAGATTAATTTGGTTGCATTCTCATGAGTGCTGGGAGGCTTAATTATTTATTTATAAAGCACACAGAGATCTGGGGATGAAAGGTGACCTGGAAAGTATTT
Source organism: Pelusios castaneus (assembly GCA_007922175.1). Classification (NCBI taxonomy): domain Eukaryota; kingdom Metazoa; phylum Chordata; order Testudines; family Pelomedusidae; genus Pelusios; species Pelusios castaneus. The sequence continues at coordinate 5,582,218 of ML685884.1, read as the reverse complement.
TTATAAGTCAGAGTTCTTTTAAAACTACGATAAGCTAATATCCACCTTGAGATAGTAATCAAGTAATGTCTGCCTTGGTCTGGAACCCAGCATGTGGCCACGGCCAGCCTGTGCGCATTCACCCGAGATGCTATCACTAAAGACAGAGAATTAAAGGTAATTTATCATCACTTAGGTTAGAACTTGAACGTTATGATTCAAACTTTTAAAATGTACAATCTAGCTGTGTCTTTGGAGCTACTCCTTGCTGTTGGCCATCATGTGATACAAAGGACAATTAGATCATCATGTGCTGACATGCAGTGATCCTCCATATTGCCCGAGAACCCTGATTAAGCAAGGTATGGAAGCATGTAGTAACCATCTCTTAAGCCTATGTGTAAATTTAGTCGCACTAATAGTTATTCACAGGATTAAAGTGAGGCATGCGTGGAAGTATTTGGCAGAACTGGGGCCTAGTAATAGTGTCCCAGAAAGAGCAGTCACAGTGCTTTACAATAGTCTACATTTATTTCAATTGAAGGCTCCAAACATGTCACTATTAGGCCATGTACACACTACCAGTTTTATCGCGCAACAATCCTGTAGCACATTAAATGTCCCGTTGCTGTTGTTGCGCGAGATCGCGTACACACTTGGCTGGCTCTAACGGAACAAAGGCCCCCCCCTTCTTTTCGCAGTCCTCCAGAAAAACAAAGTGAACTGTGGGTACCTATCCCACAGTCCCCAATTTCATTTCCCATGGTGCATTCTGCTACGGACGCTACCCAGCAGTTGCCAATAGCAACGAGCGCGAATTTCAAATTGAAGCAACCGTTTTCCGGAACTGCCTTTTCAGAATCAACATGGATTCAGCTGTGATCTTGCATACTGCGTTCTGCATTGTAAACACAGCACAGATCCTGATGCAGTACGCCTTTGGCTCTGACTCAGAGCACGACTCGGACGACTCCATTTCAGATAGTGACAGCCTTGAGAAGAGAACTGATATTCTGATCAGTTTCGCGGACCAGCTGCACAGCCTGAACCGCTGTATTTGGTCCCGGCAGACAAGCACAGACTGGTGGGACCGAATTGTTCTTCACCAGTGGGATGATGAGCAGTGGCTACAGAACTTTAGAATGCGGAAAGCCACATTTATGGAACTTTGCCTGGAGCTTGCCCCTGCCCTGCGGCGCAAGGACACGAGGATGAGATCCGCCATCTCCGTGGAGAAGCGTGTGGCTATTGCCATATGGAAACTGGCAACTCCGGACTGCTACCGCTCGGTCGCAAACCAGTTCGGGGTCAGACGTTCGACCGTTGGAGTTGCACTTTCACAAGTGGGCAGAGCCATCAACCGTCTTCTGCTAAGGAGGACGGTGACCCTGGGGAACGTGAGGGAGATCATCAATGGATTTAATGACTTGGGCTTCCCAAACTGTGGGGGTGCAATAGATGGGACTCACATCCCTATTCTCGCGCCCGACCATCTCGCCTCTGAGTACATAAATCGGAAGGGGTACTTTTCTATGGTTCTTCAGGCACTGGTGGACCACCGTGGTCGCTTTACGGACATAAATGCAGGTTGGTCTGGAAAGGTGCACGATGCCCGCATATTCAGAAACTCTGGACTATTCAGAAGGCTACATGCGGGCACCTTCTTTCCAGACGAGAAAGTGACAATAGAGGGTGTTGAGATGCCCATAGTTATCCTTGGGGACCCTGCCTACCCGCTGATGCCATGGCTTATGAAGCCTTTTACCGGGAAGTTGGATCCTGCCAAGGAGCGGTTCAATTACTGGTTAAGCAGGTGTAGAATGGTTGTGGAGTGTGCCTTTGGCTGTTTAAAAGCACGCTGGAAATCGCTGTATGGCAGGCTTGATCTACATGAGGACAACATACCCATGGTCATTTCTGCGTGCTGTGTTCTTCACAATTTATGTGAAAACAGGGGGGGATAGATTTCATAACTCGTGGACCATGGAGGCAGAACGTCTGGAATCTGCACCAGACACCAGGGGTATCCGGGGGGCGCAGCTAAGGGCTGTGCACATAAGGGAGGCAATAAAGAACCATTTCGGGATTGTAGAGTAAAAGGCTACCTTCTAATAACAGTTTTTGCTATGTGTAGTATAGCACTGAAACTGTAAGAGTATCAGTGGATTCATTTTTTCTCTTTTGTATTTGTGCAAAACCAGACGTCAGGGGACTATTATACAATATAATAAAGACAGTCACATAAACTTTGAAAACTGTGTCTACTTTATTAATATAACAGTAATGGAATCTTGGTTGTAAGGGGAGGGGGGACTAAAGGTGGGTATAGGTGCGGGACTCAACAACATATGTGGGTGGAGGGGTTGAGGTAACGTTATACCATGGGTGTCCATGGTGTTCTGAAAACTGCTTGGGGGGGAATGTTGTGTGGGTGGAGGGAAAGGCAGATGATGCTGAGGGGGGGGTGGGTGAGCCTGGAGCAGACCGACCATAGTCTTCAGGAGGTTTGTCTGCTCGTGAAGAATGTCTGTTAGGGCATCCTTCTGCTTCTCCCTCCTGGCGCTGCTCTCCCTCTTGTCCTGCCTGCACTGCCTCCTCCATTGCCTTGTCTCCATTGCAGAAGCCTCCTGGGACTGCATGAGGTCTTTGAATATATCTTCCTTGCTCCTGCGAGGCCTCCGCCTTATCTTTCTTAGACGCTCAGCAGCAGCTGTACACGGTCCCTCGAAGGTCGTTCCTGTGCAGATATGAAACAGTTTGAATGCCGGTATTGTTCTCCCCACTTTCTGGTGAAAATAAGGATGTTCGCCCTACACATTCCTTGGCAACTCCAACGAGGACATACTGGGGGGCTTAAACAACTTTACCAAAGCTTGGTACGGGTTGCTGTGACTTGGACCACGGGACAGTTGACTATTGACACAGCTTGTTCAGATCCTGTCTTATAGATGGCTGCAATACAAGCAGATATCACACTGCTAAGAGTGCCTCTGCAAGCGAGAATGCATCTCCTGCATGTGGCTGACTTCCAGCCGGGACCGTAAGCTGCAGGGCTGTGCGCTGCAATGCTTCCCACGGCAGTGCTAGCGAGCATGAGAGGGAGAGTGTCCCTGAATGGGGGAGGGCAAAGGATCGCTCTACCATCCAATTTCAGGAGAAGAAACTGGAGCTACTTGGGGTACACGTTCAGTGACGTGACAGGGAACGACTACCTTGCAATCGAGGCATGCATTGATGCGGTTTTTATGTAACGCCAGTGATACCAGGACCCATCATTAAGTCACAGAAAAGAAGACACAGAAAAGTAGAACTCAAAGCATAACTTTCCTGTTCACGCTAAGCTGTAGCTGCTAGAATAGAGAGCACTGCGAACGTTACTCACCAGAGCTGCCATTGGCCGAGTCCAGGGAAGGTGTTGAAAAGGAATCCGTGGAGCTTGTCTCTGGCGGGGTGGCGAATAACTCCTGGCTCCCCAGGTCGGTGGCTCCGATGTCACCATCCTCGTCTTCTTCATCCTCTGCTTCCTCATCGACGACTGCATCGTCGCCTTCCACTGCATTCACATTTTGGGATGCTGTCGCCGAAGTGTCCACGGTAGAGATCGGGGTGGTTGTGGGATCGCCGCCCAGAATCGCCTCCAACTCCTTGTAATACCTGCACGTAGCTGGCGCGGAGCCAGAGCGCTGGTTAGCCTCTCTGGCTCTGTGGAACGTTATCCGCAGCTCCTTGACCTTGGCCCGGCATTGCAGAGTGTCTCTCTCGTAGCCCTTTTCAGTCATCGCTTGAGAAATTTTTCCGAAAATATCGAAATTCCTCCGGCTGCCACGTAACTGTGACTGCACGGCGGACTCTCCCCAGATGCCTATCAAGTCCATCACCTCTGATGTTGTCCAGGCTGGAGCTCGTTTGCTGCGCCGCGACGACATTGTGAGCGGAGCACACAGGGGCAGCAGCACCGAACAGCAAGGCAGAAGGGAGAGTGTGGAATTCAAAAATTCGCGGGACAGAAGGGGAGGTCGGGAAAAATGACGTCACGGCAATAGAGAACGGACGGAAGTGCAGAAGGGATGTGAATGGAATTGTGGGCCATTTCCGGAAGTTTGCCATTGCGCGAGAAGCGTACACACACGGGCTGTCGCGCAATAGTTGTTCCGCGTTTGCAGCAACCACGCTCGTTTTGGTGGTTTACATTTTGCGCAACAAGACGGGTCTTAACGCGGAAAAACTGTAAGTTGTGTGTGTACGCTCTGCTTGTTATTGCGCGATAAAGGGCTTTATCGCGCAATAACTTTGTAGTGTGTACAAGGCCTTAGTCTGTATCTGCCAAGTCACTGGCATAGTAACATGTTAAAGAGAAGAGCACAGATTGGCAAACAAAACTGGTGAGAAAAAGCTTCAGGAGTAAATTTGTCAAAAGTCCCTTGAGCCTCAAACTTATTTAGATTCCCAAATCTCATTAATTTCAATCAGCATTAGACAGGGAGGAGTTTTTGAAAAGCCCACTAAATGCCTGTCTTCATATTTAGGTTCTTGGAGCTTAGGGTCTCACTGACTTTCAGTAATAATTAGAGAAGGTCTACACTGCCTGCCATTTTCGGTGGCAGTTGAACAGAGACACACAAGTTACTTAAGATCTATGGGGGAAGCTGTGTTAGTCTATTCCAGAGAAACAAACAGAATCCTGTGGCACTTTTAAGACCAACAGATTTATTTATTTATATCTATCTTGCATATCTCTGTGACTGTCCAGTGCCTGGCATGTCCACTGCCCTGAGTTCAAGGAACAGACCTCCATTCAACTCAGCACTACTCCAATTGCCACGGTGGTCTAAAAAGACCGACCCCCCAATCGACTGAGGGGGTCTAAACAGACATGACCAGTCAATCAGGAAAGTCAATCTCATAGTGGCAATTTTGCCACCATCAGTGAAGATTAGCCCTTTAGGCTCCTCAAGTCCCCTTAGAAAATTGGGGCTTAGGAGGTTTTTGAAAGCTTCCTCTTGAGACAGGGACTCAGGCTCTCTCACTCAGTGAGTAAAGTATAATTTGGTGGGCCCCAGAACCCTCCTAATCTCTGGGCCCCCCTTCCCATATCATCCAGCCCCCTTCATGCAGGTGTGGATCCCAGCCCAGGCTGGCATTTGCAACCACTTTTCAGTACCATAGATATCGGTTATCACTCCATAAAAAATACTGGCCACAATCCTGGCCTCACACGCTGCCCCCTCCACCCCTTATCCCCATCCCGGCCTCACATCCCCCCTACCCTCTTGAAGGGCTGGCCTGGGCACCCCCATCCCCATCATTTACCATCCTCTGCTGCAGCTGGGACCCAAGCTCCTGGCTGGAGCTGGGTAGCTTCATCCCCCTCCCCCCCCTCACCTGAGGAGGGCAGGGATGGGGTCAGCCCGTCGCAACCCATGGCAGGGGTGCAGGTGAGGATGTTGAGGGGTCCCCTTGATCAGACCCACATAGTTTCCCTCACTTTCCTTTCCTGCAGGGGCTCCAGTGTTGTGCTGCAATTAAATGCTCCCTCCTGGGTCCTAGTGCTGGAAGAATTACATGTCTATGTAGGCTGAGCAGCCCAGCACACACAGAAAGGGAACCCTCCCAGCACTAGCACCCCGGAGGCAGCTCCTAACTGGCTCAGCCTGAGGCTGTTTCTCCGTGAAGGAGCAGCCCAGGCTGGCTGCAGCTCCCAGGCCAGAAGAGAGTGGAAAGTGGCTCCACCTGCTTTTTCTACTTTTAGGGGCCCCGGAACACAGGCCCCTTGAATTTATGGGCCCCAGAACGCCGTTCCTGTGTGTTCAGGCCTACTTTAACCCCGGTTCTCACTGGTTTATTAGGCAGCTTCTTCTGCATACAGATTTTCCACGACTGATTGTGATGATGTCCAGATTTAGTGGACCAATTATAATACTATTTCATATTAATATTTCATAACTGCAGTAATCCATAGGAGCCAGGCTATGTTTGGTACCTGTAGCGCTCCATGTCACTGGCTGGCAGGGAGGGCGCCCCCTTCAGGTGCCTCAGGGGAGTTAGCAGTGGCGGGCCAGGCCCAGAGTCAATTGCCCCCAGCCCCCCCCAGGCGAGGCAGGCCGGGCCCAGAGTCAATGGTCAAACTGCTGGTGCTTTTCAATACGGCTGGCCCAGCAGTAAGACCACTCGGGTGGTGTGCAAGGGAAAAGGGGTAAGGAGGGGGACGCAGGCCCACCCACTCCACTGCGTCCCAGCCCAGGGCCCTAGTCAGTGGCTGCGGAGCCTGCCACTGAGCCAGCGGGGCTCCAACCGCAACACGCTGGCACTCAGCGGTTAGCACCCCGCCCTCCCTGGGCTACTTCCTCCTACCGCCTCCCGAGTACCTAGGTCCACAGCGGGTAGACGTCGCAGGGGTCTTCCTCATAGGTCATCCGGAGAATCCCGATGAGGCCCTCAGTGTCCATGGGAGGTAGGTCTGGCAGCTCCTCCGGCATCTCTGCAAGGAGTAGCTCCTCGAAGTCCATGGGTCCATACGGCCCTGGTGTCTCCCCTTCCGCCAGCCGGAGCTCCTCCCAGGGTCAGGGCTGCATGGCTCCAGGTCCACCTCCTCACCAGGAGGGAGATCCTCCTCCTCATCCGGCAGCTGGTCCACACCCCGATATGCACAGGGATGACCCCCCCCCCCCAGGTGGCAGCATCAGGGTTCCCTTCCCAGTCGCTCGGCTCAGGCAGGCTGGGAGGGCCATAAGGTGGAGGGGCCGGGGCGAGCGGAGCAGGTCAGTTGGCCTGGGCCAGACGCCTACCCCTAGGCTACCTCCTGGCCAGGGCATCTTTTCCCTTCTGTGGTTTGATCCTAACTGAGGCTCTGGGTTCGTTTTTTATACTGCTAGGCCTGGCCACGCCCTGCTGCTTCCGGGTCCTGGTACCCGCAGTTCCCCACTCTGACCAGGGGGGCCGTTCGAGCCAGTACTCCAGCCCTGGCTCAGGGGAAGGCCACAGCGCCTGCTTAAAGTACCAATATAAAGGTTGTAATTTGCTAGGAACGATTATATGGTTTATATGTAGGTGTCATATCTGTATTAGGAGTTCTGAATGAATTTGTTATATTTGTGTTTTAACTTATTTGAGTCTGGGAATGTCCCCAAACTGGATGTCTACAGCCATTGTTTCCTTAATGGCCCATTAAGGAAGCTCCCACATATAGTGGGGTCAGGGAGAAACCTGTTGAGCCACTAGGACTTGCCCATGTGATTCAACTCCATTTTGATTTGTAAAAACTCCAGGCAGCATGGAGAAGGCCAGAGGTGATAAAAGGCAGCAGCCCCAACTCCATCCGGTCTTCCGTCCCCAGTCTCCAGCCAACACCCATCTCTGGAACTATTCATCTGTGACTAGACAAAAGACTAAGGTCCACCCAAGTGCTGGGTGTCCACTAGAGAAACTGATCATGCCTGCAAATGCCTTATTCTTCTAAGAACTTGCTTTAAATGGACTCTTAATCATTTATATGTATGTGATTCACTTTGACCCTTTAACAGCTCTCATATTTTGTTTCTTTTCTTTTTATATTAAACCTTTAGTTGTAGTTGCTAAAGGATTGACTATCAGTGTGGTATTTTGAATAAGAGCCAAACCTATATTGTTCTGTGTGATGTGGCTGGCCCTTTGGGGTCAGAAGAACCTATTTCTTTAAGAGACCGTGCAGCTAGGTGGGAGCCAGAATTGCTGGAGTGCAACAATAAAAGGCGCTGTTTCTATTTTGTTATGTTTCTTGATCACCGATGTGGGGAATCAGAAACATGGTGTGTTGCTGATTGGGAGTCTGGTTTAAGTACCACCCGTCAGTGCTTTTTGTGAGAGTTTGGCTCTCGGTTTTGCAGCTTGCCCTGATTTTTGCACATTCAGGAGGTTATCCCAGGAGACTCCGGTCACACTGATTGATAGAGCTCTGCCCTTTCTTCCCTGAAATGTTCACTTAGCCTTGAGCCATGGTGAATTGGATTAACAAAAGGTTTTTAATTATATTTGGGATTTCAAGGCCCAGAGGAAATGTTGCCAAGAAAGTGACATGAGCAGCAAGGGGGTTTCTGGCTTGCTGTGGCACCTGTTCAAAATCTGGAAGAAAAATAAGATTATTATTTAGACAGAGTACTAAATCCCCAATTCTCATTTACACTGAGGCCTCTTCACACTTTTCTGGCAGTGTAAAGGGCTCCTAACCTGAGTATACATGTAATGTATTCCTAATTTTTAAATATTAGGGACAACATTTTAAAAAATGTTTGTGAACTCGGGTGTCCACCTTGGAACACCTTAAATGGGTTGTTCTTTATAAAAATGTGGCGAACTCATTGTTTGAAAACCAACACCTTAGCATTCCCATTAGGGCTTTCATTGCATATTCACTTACGATAATAGATGTTTATGAAAGTCATGGATTTCTGGTCCCCACCACACAGACTTTATAATATTAACGCAATAATCACTCTCAGGTTTTCTTTTGCTCTTGACCCAATCTTTTGCAAGATATGCAATAACTGCAAAAATCTGCAAATTTTTAAAAGGGAAGGGGGAACCCCTTGATTTGATGTGATTTGGAGAATTTAAATGCATAAGGTAAGGACATTCAAAACATGGCATCTACACCTAACATAATTAAAACTGCTTTGTACTTAATATTAAAGCATAAAAGTACCATCCTCATAATTATTTACCATTTTCTCAATCTTTATAATCCAAAATTTTATCTGCAGTGATTTTACATTTATTTCCTTTCTTGCCATTTCTTTCTGACTTTTCTTTTGCTGATTTTTGACTTTGGCCTCTCATTCATATTGTTCCTTGATACTCTGTTGCTACTGAGTTTTATATTCTCTAAGCCAGCGGTTCCCAGCCTGTCCGTTTCTGCAGACCACTACATCGTCCCATGTAAGCAAGCCATTTTAGACATTTTTAACACAGGCTATTGCTGACAGGAGTCAAACTTATATATCAAGGGGCATTAAAAATGCACTACGTGTAATAATTTACTATGCTCACTCACAAACATATTACACTCATCACAGTGCATTTACCTGCGGTAATTATCTCCCTTCCCCCCTCCATGGACCACCTGCAGTACCCTTGGGAACCACTGCTGCAAGGTACAACAACGTATAGCTGTGTAAGTCAGCTCTATTGCTTTGTTACATGTTGTACTCAAATAACACAGCTAACATTCGATCAGTTGCTGGCATGCAAAAATATTTGTGGTTATGTGTGTTTGTTTTTTGTTTTAAAATTTGGAAACTAAGAATCAGGTCCAAGATCTCAAGCAGCTAAGTGATATAATCCATTGCATGTGGCAGAACTGTTGAGGAATAATGCACAGAAAAGGATGACAGAAGTAAAGGATTTCCAGTGGTGGCAAATAGCCTTGGAATTGTGCTGCCTTTCTTTGGTGATATGTTGTGTGTGAAGGGGGCATATTATTTCAGCATTGTCGTTTCACTGACACAACTCTGTCACTGGTATAACTCACTGATTTCCCTATATTTACTCCTGATTGATGCTGATGTAAGTGAGAACAGAATCAAGCTTTGGGAGCCATGAAAATCATAGACACAGACTTAATATAGATCTATAGCTACATCGGTTGTGTGTCTATTGTGAAAATAAATAAATTGTGTTTTCAGAATTACCTCTTCCACTTTTTAAAAACAACTTTTTCCTTGCAATGTTTATCCCACTCCCCTTGAGGGCAGAGGGAGGGGCAGTCTTTCCATTATCTTCAGTGGAATTTGATTGGGCTAGCAACACCAACACAAGACCTATTAGAAAGTAGAGATCAAATTGTTTTGCCTTCTACCTACAGCACACAGGCAGTACACATTCTCGCCAGAATAACAGGGAAGAACTGCTAAATTGTTGTCTTAGACTCATACTTAGGACACCGAAATAAAAGTGGCTTGATTTTTCCTCAAGTTCCTGTTGACTTCACTGGATATAATGATTGGCTCATCCTTTCTGAAACATTGTATATAGGTTGTATTTCTGTAATGCCTAAGGGTGCGTCTACACTTGTAATTTACACTTACACTTACAATTACACTTGTAATTTACTGTGCATCTACACTACAGTTTCCTTAAGTCGACTTAAGTAAGGTGCTTAAGTCGACTTAAGGAAAATAAAGTCGACTTAATGAAAATTAAGTCGACTTTATTAAACCTACTTTTAGTTCGACTTTAGGCTTAAGTTGACTTTTTAAAGTCGACTTAAGCCAGTGTGGACCTGGAGTAGCCCTAAGTCGACTTAGGGCTATTCCAGGACTCCCTCCCTGCCCTCCCTGCTGGAGGGGTAGCACAGGGAGAGCCTGGCATACCCCCCCACAAGGGCCCTGCCCCTATGCCCTGCCAGGGTCCCTGTCCCCCTTTGCCCCATTGTACCCAGGTACAATGGGGCAAAGGCTGAGCCCCCTGGCACTGGGCAAGGGGTGCCCCCCCGCCACCGTGGACCTGCCCAAGGTCCCCCTAGGCCCTAGAAGTCGACCTAGGCGTCCAGTGTGGATGCTCTAGATCGACTTTGTAAGTTCCTCCCTAAGTCGACTTTAAATTTAAGTGTGGACATGCTAAGTCGACTTAAAATTACAAGTGTAGACGTAGCCTAAGAGCCCTAGTTATGGGGCAGGACCCCACTGTGCTATATGTTGTACAAAGATATCAGGCCACTTTTATTTAATTTACTTTAGTAATGTTGTTATTTAATTGTATGAGACCCTTAATTTAGCCTGCAAGCTTGAAAACTTACACTTGTGTGGCACTTGGGGGTTACCTGATAATAACATTGCACAAGCCAAATCATAATTGGGGGAGAAAGTTCTCTTCATTTGCTCTGTATTTGATTCAGTGTCTCTTCATTGGTGCTATATTTATTTATGTTCTGCTCTTCTGTAAGCTACAGAGATTCATCAGCATCAACACCCCGTAGCCTGGACATATTATTTGCTTTTCTCTTTGCTGTGATTGCTCTTAAGAATCAGAATTTGGTCAGCCCTAGAGAAGTGAACCATTCCCAAACTATGGAGAAGTTCAGAGTGTGCCAGTGTAGGCGTCCCCTCCCCCTCTCCCCCCAGTCACTACCTGCTTTAGGTTACACATGGTGTGTTCTTGGTGGGGACATCACTCCTTATCCCCTGAACTGAACAAGATGCAATTTCCAGTTCTATCAGCGGCTTCCAGCTTTTAATTGTTTTTCAAATCATTCTGACCAAACCTCATTTTTGAAATTTTTCAGAGAAATGACAAAATATTTTTTGTCAAAACAAACAAATTTTTAAAAAATAAAAGCACCTAAAATGTTTTCAAGTTGTGGAAAATGCCATCCTGATGTTTTACCCATCCCAGTCCCTGGAAAAACAAAACATTTTATCATCATAGAGAAACTGAAAGTGTTCACATTTTGTTGCATGTTTTTTGTTTGTTGGGGGGGGGGGAAGAGAACCTTCTCCCTTGGAGTTGTGTGTGTGTTTGTGGTTAGTTCTATTCTTGCATAACCTCAGTCAAGTCACTTAATATTTCTGACCCTCAGTTCCCCCTCTGTGAAATGGGAATATTAGCATTGCCCTATCTCATATAGGGATTTCTGAGCATGAATTCAGTGATGTGGGTGAGGTGCTCAGATATTTAGGGGGATGATATAAGTAACACTGTGTTCTGTGTTCCTGAAGATTGTCTTTGACCTTCAGAAATGATCCCACAAAAAATCACTGCAATATTGTGAAAACAATGTATAAAACATAGGAAGAATTTTCACACATCAAACAAGCTGAGAGATACCATTGTGAGGGGGGCCATAAGAGACCCTAGACTGACTTTACTCTCACACACAGCACTCTACCCCTGGTAGTACAGGCCACACTCAAGTCTACCACAAGTCTGCTCTAGGGACGAGGCAGGAAGTGTCATACAGGAAGTATGATCCTTTATGAATAGTTGCATTACCAAGCAGAGCTAAGAGATAATGGCATTTAGAAACTGAAACCGTATCGCCCAGCTCCACTGCCCTTTCTCTGTAAGTCCCCTGTCCATCCAAAAAGGCCTGGGACTGAGTCTATCCAATTTCACCAGCACGTCCAATTTGGTTCAAGAAAGAGCAGGATAAAATGGTGATATATTCCGGGAGCGGCCAAATTTACTGACCCCCAGAAACCGTCTTCCCTGCTAGCCCCACCACTGTAAAGCAGAAGCGCTGAGCTCCCCATCCCAGTCTGGCAGGTGGAAAATGAGAGGGTTGGCACAGGAGGCTCTGTGAGCTACACTTTAACCATACACAAGCCACTGAAATTCTGGGCCTACTTCTTAAATGGGGATTTGAGGCGCCTCCATTTTTGGGTGCTCAGCCTGAGGTGCCTCCTACCCTCAAAAGCTGGCTTTGCTCAGGCATCTCAAACGGGGCAAAAGCAGACATGCGAACTTGCTAGTCATTTCCAAAATGGAAGCCCTGGTGTGGAGCTGACAGCCAGTCTAGAGTCAGTCACTAGTCTCGGGACAAAAGCTGACACAATGCGGAAGGCGACTGCCACAAGCATTAGACCTGTGCGCACCTCTGTGGGCTCGTGTGTCCCTGCAAGTCACATGAGAGGAGAGCCTCAGGGCTAACGCTGTGCCCAAGCATGCCTGGCCGCCCACGGCTGTTAGTCACCACTGAGGGTGAGTAGTGTTTTCCATCTGAGCCGGCGGGCCTGCCGTAGGGCCGCACACCAGATCAAAGTGAGCACGGCAGTGGCCCTTAGCCATTGGCCAGGGTATATGCATGCACACAATCAGCACACTGGAGGGGCCTGGGTAAAGCCTCAATGCCAATTGTATCGCTGGGCTGCCACCATGATGCCATGTGTGATGTCCATCATACGCAGCCACGCCCCGAAACTGTCTATCAGAAACAAGAAGTCAACACACCCTGAAAGTGCCAATGGGCTGTTTGCAACAACAAAACCAGACTACAGGCTGTCATCGGATTTTTGCCATGCATGCCACAAGCGTGACAGTGGCATGGTGGTTCCTTCCACAGCTGAAATGCAGCCAGCAGATGGAGCTAATTCCTAGCTGCCTGTGTGCACCGCACTGCTGCGGGGAATTGTGTGCGACACCACACAGGCTAGGCCGTAAGTCGCCTGGTTACTGCTGGATTCACCATTTGGAGCATTTGCCTGAGTCAGGCTGCTAGAGGGTGGAATCATCACCAGTCAGTGACTTGGATGGGAGCTACATGTGGCCATACAATTGCCCTGGATGGTCACCACATGTCGTACAGGGATGCCGTCAGTACTGATGGATGTCTTCTCCAAACACATTCCTCCTATCATAACAGCATAGCTGGGTTTCCTGCTCAGTCTTGCCACGTGCCACACGTTGCTGAGAAATAACAGGACATATGCGCACTTTAGAATAGGCAGGAAGCAAGCCCTCAACTTTAAGCCTGTGTTAGCTTGCCTGGAAGGCCAGCTGTATAGTCAAGCGACGTCTGTGGTGAACAGGCTCCTGGCCCCCAAAGAGAAGAGTGACTCCCAGGATCTCATAATCAGTATGATAATGTTACCCACATCAGCTCAACTCCCTCCCCATCTCACCTGTCTGTTACCAGACACCCTGGAAACGCAGGAGACCTGCTGCTTGCTAACAGAGAGAACAAGAAATGCATCTGTAGGACACTGTCTGTCTGGATACACAGCTCTGAGGCCACAATTTGTGTCATAGAGGCTTGTACGGGACCAAGTGTGACTTGTTGGCCAAGCTAAACTAATCCAGATGCAGGGATGGGTGAACTGCTTTGCAGGTTCGCAAAAAAATAAGTTCCATCCTGCTGAACAAATAAGGAGTCCTTCTGATATGGTGTGTTTGAATCAATACAACTTGTTTGATTTGCTGAAGTGATCTGACCTGATGCAGTGAAATGTAATCACAGGATTTATCTTTCCCTCCCATACTGAAAGTTTTTTTTCAATGTAAGTTTTCTCCACTCTGGCATCTGATGAAAAGGCACTTTGCCCATGCGAAAGCGTATGTGATAAATAAATTTGTTAGTCTTCAAAAGTGCCACAGGACTCCTTGCTTGTTTTGCTGAACTAGACTAACACAGCTCCCCCTCTGGATCCTGCTGAACGTTCACCTTTGAGGTTCTGAAATATTTCCCATCTTTGTCTCTTAGAAATGCTCGTTTTGCCTGAGCCCCCAAAGATGGGCCCTATAACAGTCTGAAAGGACCAGCTAGTTATTGGGCTTCTTTGCCAAATAAACTCTGCAGCTAGGAACGAACAAAACAGATTGCATTTGGGGGCAGGATAAGTGATGGGAAGGGAGGGCTGAGGTCGCTTGGAGGTGGCTGCACACATATAGGGCACCGCAGCTAAGTTTTGCATAAGCATCCTCCTTTGTGGATGTTTCTCTGAACCAGCTTTCAACTCTGAACTGTGCCCATCCCTAATGAAGCGGTACCTGTTCTGGTTCTGCCCAGGCATTCATTCAAATGATGATTCACTGTCATTTATGCTTACTCATACGTTTATTGCCTGGACAACTCTCCATTAGGATAATGACTCATTCTCTTCCCATCCACCCCGATGCATATCTGGGATGCTAGTATCCTCTGCTATTCATATATTGGTTTTCGTGGTTGCCCAGCATTTTAAAATTTTTTTTAATTTACTGCATCTTGATATTGAAACCTAGCTACTTTAGAAATGCTTGCCAAGCAATCATAGAACTGTTTTCTATTGTGAGCGATCCATAAGAGTGACTAGGGTTGTCATTTTTTGCACTTTTCCTGCACATCATGATGTTCTTCTGATTTTTTACTACCTCTTTTTTTGATCTTGTCCGTCAGTAGGTAGCAGTGGCTAGAGAATTTTAGTGGGGAAAAATGGGGAATTGGGTTTATTTTTGTGCTGTCTGGTTATTTAGTAATAGTAGCTTTTAGGGTGGGTTCTGACATGTATTTTTAAATATTTGTCCAGTATCCCTAGAATGTTTGGTGACCTTGTATTATTACATTGTATATATGAATGAATGAAAGTCCAAACCATTATATGTTGGATTCTGATCCCTTTTCTCATGTAGAGATGACCAACTCAGGAGTGTGCAGGTCACCAAGGGAAATTAGACCATAAGATGGCTGGTAGTGTTAACTTGGCTCTGTTCTACACTGTACCTTACTCCCTTGGTTCCCATGGGTCTACTCATGGGTCTCTACTCAATAGTAGTAAGGCTATGGTTTCCCTCTTTAGCGCTCTCATATGCCTTTCTATAGCGAGTGGAAGGGAGCAGAACTGAGCTGTTCCAGGTCAGGGGCATGTGGATGTAGGTGGCAGATGCCCCCTTCCTGTCTGTGCTAAGCCCACAAAAGGTCCATGGGATTGGATCTTTGTGTACTGTGTGAGAATGTGGTGGAGAAAAGGGAGTTGGCTCAGAGCAGTAATCACTGCCTGGGACTTGTCCCTCTCTGGCCAACAGTGTGGGAGATAGCCACTGCTCCATATGGCATTAACTCTCACACCAAACAGGGCCAAGTGGTGTGGAAATGACAGCTGCAGCATGTTCCAAAGCTCTGGACTGGCATCATGTGTTGCCTTCCCCACTCCAGACACCTCCCTCCTGAGGGGAGAAGCAGGATGGATAAATCAGGAAAACAGTAACAGTCTCACATTTCCAGCTGGCCTGTAAGGGAAGTGCGCCGAGTGATGCGGAATTAGACCTCCACAAAAGCATCTCCCAGTTGCCAACTCTTACAAGATTTGCAATGAGTGGTGTGGTTCTTAAAGCCCCAGCTCCTGGAGGCATGTGATTACGTGAGACACTCTGCTTTCATTTTTAAAATAGCACGTTTCTAGCTCTAAAGGCAGCTGAGAAAAGCGTGTGAAACATGACCTTAGTGCATCCAAAGAGCTCAGAAGCTGGAAGGCAAGTAAAAAATATATTGTTTTTTAAAATCTTGTGATTTTGGGGTAGTGGCTCCCAATTTTTAAATGCTTGGTGTTGATGAGACTGCTGGTAGCTTCAGATATGTGTCATTGTGGTTGGTGTAGACAGATCTCAGTGGTGCTGCAGACTAATTGCATTAGCCTTGTATCTAGGGGACAGTGTGTGTCACTGGTGGGAACCAGAGAGTGCAATGATGGGAAGGGTTCTACTAACTTTCCACCTGGCTACTACTGCAGTCACCTGGTGAAGGGTTTGAACCAGATAACTCACAGTTTCAGAATGAGGGCTGACCCTTTCCTCTCCCCACCCAAACACTGCCCTTCTCTAAAGAAATGGTGACTAATCAGTACCGTGACTAACAGGTGCAACTGTTCAAACGTATCATGTTATAAAGGAGCAGAAACTTCACAGGATAATTTTCGGCCCCCGTCCAGCAAAGTCCTTAGGCCCTGACTAGCTGTAAGCATCTGCCCAAGTATGCTTGTCCATTTTGCTCTGTGGGAGGAAGTAATCTGCAGGATCACCTCATCCCAGAATGGCTCAATCCCCTCTCGGTGCCATTGGAACTGCATGTGCCAGTGAGCCACTCCACGCCCCTACCCAGCCCATTTCTACAGGAGGGGCAGCTCCTCCCCTCTGTATTCAGTAGGACAACAGGGCTCTTTACACCCCTTTCCTCCCCATCGCAGATTGGTAATGGAGCCCGGTGGGACTGCTCTTGCCGAAAGCACATCTGGTGCTACGTTAGCATGCGCCGCTTCTTCGCTCTCTTTCAGTTTTCAGCCTCCTGACAGTTCCATTACCTGCTTCCTAACCACAAGCTGCATTTTCCACAGATTGCGCTGTTTGTTTTAGAGGCTTGTGCTGGTGCCTAGAACACACATGGGATCCCAGCGCAAACAAACCATATCCACAGGAAAAGGTTCCTTCCCCACCTAGGCAAATAAGCAAGGATGTAATATTTACCCACACCTAGTGAGAAATGAAACCTCTTTATTAGAGAGGTGGTTACTGGAATGTGCGCTGTTTCCCCATGATAACCTGTGCCTGTAGCAACTTGCTTTGGAGAATAATGCCTTGAATCATGCTCTGATTGTGTTTATGTTGAAAATCTAAACACATTTCCCAAGTGTTTGGCAGTGTTTTACTTTTCTTACCTTTTAAAAAGTTGTATAATTCTCTCTTGCTCTCTCATGGGCTTCATGAAGAAATTATTTAAAGTTCTGTAGCCTATGTTACACAGGATGTCAGACTAGATCATCATAAATCCATTTTGGCTTTAAGCATCTACCTAGTTATGTATGTGAAGCAAACCCTGTATGCAGAAATTAAAGTGGAGAGACCAATCAGCAGTGAAAGTTTTATTTAACTGATTTAACCATTGGATTTTATATTAGTTTGATTAGCAAATATTAATGATAGAGATGGCAAGAAAATGAAGATTTTTTTTTCTAACACATTTTTGATTAAAACATTTTTGTCAATTTTTTCAGTGAACTATTTTCACTTTTTTCAAACTTTCCTCCCCCTCTTCCCTCTGCCCTCAATGTTTTAGCTACTGCAAATCCTAGGTTTTCAGTCTAAAGTTGCTGGAACAAACAAGATCAGCCCAAACTGGCTGACTGAACATTTTTCAGGTTTCAGATTTTGGTATTTTCTGTTTCAAGCAGTCCTAGCTTATGAACAGAGTTCCATATTCACAAATGTGTTCATGATCTGAAATCAATCAGTGGGTATTTCCTGCAGAAACGTTTTCTTTTGTGGATCGTTCAAGAAGTATGTTTTCCCCCTGTGTTCAGCACTGATTGTTATTAATGTTTTACATCACATGGGTCACCCTTATGTAGTTGTACGGACATAACTGCAACAAAGTGAAGCTTCCATTTTTGTGTGCCCTCCTGGAAACACCCATTAAAGATCTAATTTTCAGAGGTGTTGAGCAAACAGGAGTTGAATTCTCAGCCTCTCTAAAAAGCAGGCCCTACATTTTTTCAGTTTGGTTACCCCAAAATTGGAGGCATTTAAAATGAGTGGCACTTTGGAAAATGTGTGCCTAAGTAATGCCGTTACACAGAACAATGGTCAGATATTTAGGAACTTTAGTGAAGGGTGGGGGTTAAACTGTGCTGGTACTAAACTTATTGGGCTTTGAGATCGATTCTAGTGTATATAGCACCAGAAGGAAGCACTCGAAGGTTAGGGAAGACAGGAACAAAGGGGAAGTAAGCACTAACTCATTGACTTTCAGTAGGAATTGAGACACTTAACTGGCTTCTGTGCAAACTTGACACAATGACTCTGAATAGGGACTTAGAATGGTTAGCACATTACAAAAAGTGATTGTCCCTGTTCACACCTTCTTACCTTCTAATCAACTTGTGTCAATGGACCTCATCTACCCTAAGGCTATGTCTACACTTGAAAGGTTAAGTCAACTTAACAAGTCAACGTAACTTTTCAAGTGTAGACAGCCGTGGCTCCTCGCTGAGAAGGGACCCGCAGGCCCCTTCTGCCAGGATGCCGCAGGTCCCTCTGAGAAGGGAGTTGCAGCTCTTTCACCCTGGGACCCGTGTGGGTCCCAGCAAAAGGGGAGCTGCAGCTCCCTTCTCACCGAGACCCGTGCCCTAGGTCACCTTATAGAATAAGTTGACTTAGGGCAGCCACACCGTTTTTAGATCAACTTAATGAATCGACTTAATTGTTAAGTCGACCTAAAGAGTGGTAGTTATTAAGTCGACTTAAGGAACTGCTTAAGTCGACTTAATGAAAACCAGGAGTGGACGAGGCTTTGTTTAAGTCGAATTAAGCTTCCTTAAGTCAACTTAATTTGCTAGTGTAGACATAGCCAAAGTTAATTGACTTTGTTAACACTTGCCCTCCTTCATAGTGGCAGGTGTATTTATACCTCTCAACTGGAGTTTCCATTTCATGCATCTGACAAAATGTGTTGGAGCTCACGAAAGCTTAAGCCCGAAAAAATTTGTTAGTCTTTAAAGTGCCAGAGGGTATAATTTTTTCTGTGCCTTAGAAAATCTCCCCCTTAACCAATGCCGCCACTGTCACACACCACCATACTTAGTATATTTCAGACTAGTGACCATATCTTCCTGGCACTGATCATTGCTTGGAGAGCCAAAAGCAGTCCCTCAAACAAAATGGGGTTGAAATAAATCCCAGGTATTACTGGGGCAGGCACTTTAGAAGTACAAATTGTGCTGCTATTGTATATCCAGGGCCAGGCTGTGAACCCTGTAATCATATTATTAAGCAGTTACGCACATAAATTAGTCTTGCTGGCTTCAGTGGAATGACTCCTGTAGCTGCTCATCAGTCGGAAGCTCACAACCTGGCCCATAGCTAATGGAAAAAGGAGTTTTAAGGTCACGGAGGGGATTGGTTTTCATCCATTTAGATACTGACACAGGTAAAATACTTCTAGTAAGCACTGTTGACTCTCTTTGGCCTTAGCAATGTTTGGGACCCTGCCAGGTTGTTTCCATTGGGCAGAGAAATGGATGATATGAGTCAGGTGAATTCCTCAGTGCAATCCTATTAATTTACAGAAAATGTCCACAGAATTCTTCTTCCCTGGGCATAATGGGAACAAAGAGCAGGGAGTTCCCTTGCTCATTTCTAAATAAGGAGCTGTGTCTCTCTGCTCCCTGTCAAGGCCATTCTCATCACTGATTCTCCCATTGTTTGTTGGCCATCATCCTACCTTTTCTGCCTCCCTCTCATATTATTCCTGGCATTTGCTACCAGAGAACCCATCCAGCCCACACAGCTAAGCTTCAGGTCAGGCTTTGTTCTGTAGTCTGTTGCCTTGGGTGGTGGCTTCTGTTGTCTCTACTATCTTACTTCATCAAGGGGCTTAATTGCTCTTTCCATTCAGCCTGAAAGATGGGTGTTATCGCATGCATGGGCTTTAACCAGGCTTCTGATTGTCTATACTGTAGATGAAAGACTTGCTTGATGACAACCATCAACACTTCTTAGTATAACAATGATCTTGCAAGGGGTGTGGGGAACTCACTTGCATGACAATGCTCCCTGCCCCAAAACAATTTCAATTAATTTATTATGCAACCTGTCCTCCTTTACTATAATAGTCTTGGCAACAGCACAACAAAACTTACTCCAGAGAGATGCTTACATGAAACAATTCAAACACTCTGGCTTTGTACACACTAGAGAGTTATTGTGGAATAAGCCATCTTATCGCGGCAGAACAAGCGCAGCATACACACACGAATGCTGTTTGTTGTGCGACAACTGCCCTGCTGTCACGCAACGATAAGACCACATGTGCAAGAGGTATAGCTCATATTGTGCAACAGCTGTTGTGCAATAGTGTGTGTGTGAACATGGACACAATTTTATTCCTCAGTAAGCAGCCTCCGGAAATGTCCCAGAATTCCAAGCCTGTCCTCTCTGGTCTTCTGCTTGCACTCCACTGCTCTGACACGAATAGCCCCTCCCTCTTGTGAGTCCTGGGAATTTTTTGAATTTTTCCCTGTTGTCACTTCGTGTTCGGTGTGGAGTGCAGCCATGTTTCCAAGAAGCAATGGCAGCTCAACATGGTAAACACTCTCCCGTCTGGACCACAGTCGAGGTGCTGGACCTGATCAGCATCTGGGGAGAGTCCACTATGCAAGTGCAGCTACGCAGCAGCAGGCGGAATTTCGACACCTATTGCCAGATTTCTTAGGCCATGTCAGAGAAAGGGTACGAGAGGGACACGCTGTAGTGCAGAGCGAAGGTGAAGGAGCTGAGGATAAGCTACCACAGAGTCAGGGAGGCAAAATGGCGCTCTGGATCAGCACCAGCTACATGCTGATTTTACAAGGAGCTGGAAGCCATTCTTTGTGGGGATCCCACATCCACTCCCAAGACTCCTGTGGACATGTTGCTGCCCTTGCAGCCAACAGATACCGGAGCAGATCAGGACGAGGAGGTGATAGATGAGGAAATGGAGCTGGAGGATGACCAGGAGGCTGAAAGCAGTGCAGTGGACAGTGGGAGTCAGGAACTTTTCCAGCAGGGCTTCAAAGGTGGCAGAGGGGAGCTCTAGTAAGTGTTTTCAAAGGTGATGCTTCTCTGTTTGGGAACTATGCCTTGTAGCTAAATGAAGTTCAGGGTGGCGGGGGGAAGTGCGGTGTTTTGGCGTTGATGCAGTTGCATTTGATTTCCCACTGTCCAGTGCATCTACACCGCATTCATTAGCAGCACATTAATGCATGCAGTAATTCTCAAATAATCCTCTGCATTGAGCTCACTAAAGGTTTCCTGGATGTACCTCCACAGCCTCCGAGTTACATTGCATGGAAGAGCAAATGTGTTTCCTCCCCCACAGAAGGACACTTTCCCTTGCCAGTTGCAAAGCACAGTATTGGGGAACATGGCTGCGCACAAGTCTGCAGTGTACGGTCCCAGCTTATATCCACTTGCATGTAGGATATGCATTCTAGCTTGCAAGGGCGCTGTAAGGAGCGAGATATCAGCTTCCATGGCCATGTCGTGTGGAGAATGGTGCCCCAAATTACTGTTAATATTCAAATCGCACTTCTGGATTTTAGCCTTGCAAACAACCCTTCCCTGGATCCCTGTAAGTCAGATCAAAGGACCGTTCATGTCACCTATCAACAACTTACCTTTTGCAGATCAGTCAGGGAACTAGAGTATGCACAGTGTGTTGGGCCCAGTAGAATGTGCTTTTCAAAATGTTACATCAGTTCTTTGAAGAATGTGAGAACAATAGCTTTATACATTGTGTTTAATTTTCCCTAGAAATGACCTTCGCGGACCGGTGGTCTACACCAGCTGACCGGCTGAGACAGATAAGAAAGCGGCCTAGCTGAAGCAAGGAAGGTATGTTTCAAGAGCTCATACAATCCACCGAGGCCGCAAGAAGGGAAACCAGAGCTTGGAGACAGGAATGCAGGCAAGACACACACCTATAACACCCTTCATAGTCCCGCACAGTGACTGGTCTGCATGTTGAATGTTTGACACCTTCTTGTTTTTTTCTATTAATAAAAGTGAAGCTCACATTGTGCAGTGTCTTTATTCATTACATCATTTATAATCTTTATTCATTTGATCACAAGACAGGACCACCCAGGCAGTTGCGTTGCTGGCGCCGGGGACATGGGGGATGTGCCTCGAGTCCCAGCACTAGTGCTCTGAGTCTGGTGGGGATCTGGGGCCTGGTTGCTGCTGGCCCGACTGGGCTCCCGCCAGGATCCGGGGCCCAGCTGCCACCGGCCCCATGCAGCCCCCACCGGGATCTGGGGCCTGGCTGCCGCCGGCCTGATGTGGCCCCCGCCAGGATCTAGAACTGAGCTGCTGCCCACCCAATGTGGCCCCTGCTGGGATCTGGCTGCTGCCGGCCCATTGGGGCCCCTACTGGGGCCCAGGATACATTACAGGGCCTGGCCGCTGCTGGCCCAATGTGGCCCCCACCAGGGCCCACCCACCTCCGGCCCAATGTGACCCCCACTGGGGCCTGGGACCCAGCCACTGCTGGCCCAATTCGTCCCCTGCTGGGGCCTGGGGCCCGTCTGCTGCATCCCCCACCGGCCCAATGCAGTCCCTGCCAGGATCTGAAGCCCAGCTTCCAGTGGCCAGATCTGGTCTCCATGGGGCCCAGGGACTTGGGGCCTGGCCGCTGCCAGCCTGATTGAGCTCCCACCAGGGCCTGGGATCTGGGGCCTTGTCACCACTGGCCTCATGTGGCTCCCACCAGGGCCAGGGCTGGGCTGCAGGCTAGTGGTGGCAGGAGCCCAATCCAGCCCCAGCCAGGGTCCGAGGGGACAGATCGGGCCCCCCCAGATGGATTGGGCCCAGGATCGAGCCCCATGGGCCCAGGCCCCGAACCTATTTTTGGGGCAGTGACAACCCTTGCAATGCCCAGCAGGTTTCAAGCATCAGTGTGACCCACTGATGTAATGTGCCTTATGGGTTCTCATTACTGAAATGCTCCCTCAGTGCCTCCTTTATGCAAATGGCTACCTGTTGTGCCCCCCTAATACTCCTAGAGTCTGGCTGCTTGTACACATCCAACAGGCACTCAGCCTCCATAGCTCACCCCAGGGAAAACTTCTCTCCCCTACTTTCACAAAGACTATGAAGGACACAATACGCTGCAATAATGGCTGGAATATTGTCCTCGTTCAAGTCCAGCCTCCCATACAAACAGCACCAGCACCCCTTTAAACTCCCAAAGGCACACTCCACAGTCATTCTGCACCTACTCACTGTAATTGAACTGCTCTTTGCTGGGATCCAAGTTGCCAGTGTATGGCTTCATGAGCCATGGAATCAGTGGGTAGGCTGGGTCTCCTAGGATCACTATGGGCATCTCCACATCCCCGAGAGTAATTATTTCATCTGGGAAGAAGTTTCCCAATTGCAATTTCTGGTACAACCCCGTGTTCCTGAAAATATGAGCATCATGCACCTTTCCCAACCACCCAGCATTGAGATCCGTGAAATGCCCCCAGTGATCCACAAGTGCCCACAGCACCATGGAGAAGTAGCCCTTCCTATTTATGTACTCAGTCGCAAGATGGTCTGGAGCCAAAATTGGGATATGTGTGCCGTCGATTGCCCCTCCAAAGTTAGGGAATCCCCGGCTGCAAATCCGTCCACAATCTCACACACATTGCCAAAGTCACTGTCCTCCATAGCAGAATGCAACTGCTGGCTCGGCACTCTTGTGACAGCGCTAACCCCGTGGTGGACCTGCTGACTCCAAATTGATTTGCAATCGACTCATAGCAGTTCTGGAGTTGCCATCTTCCACACAGCAACTGCAATGCACTTCTCCATGGTGAGTGCAGGTCTCATTTTGGTGTCTTTGGGTGTGTTTACACTTATGAATTAAGTCAAGCTAAGGAGGCCTAAGTTGACTCAAACTACTCCACATCCACATTGGGCTTTCCTTAAGTCAACCTAAGCAGTTCCTTAAGTCAACCTAGGGAAAAGTTAAGTCGCCTTAATAACACCTCCATTTAGGTCGACCTGATGCTTAAGTTGACCTCGTTAAGTTGACCTAAGCCAGTGTAGATGCACAGTAGCCCTAAGTCGACCTCCATGGCCTCCAGACCTTCCTCCCTGACCTCCTTCCCAGAGTTCCTGGCACAAGAAAAGCCTGCCCTGGCCACCCACAGGGCAGGACTCACCCCTGACCACACTGCTGCTTGGGAGCAGGGCAGAGCAGAGCCAACACTGCAGGCGGGCTTCATCCTGGAGCCACCAGGAAATCCTCGACCTGCTGGACATTTGGGGGGGGGGACGGGACGAGGCAGTCATCTCTCAACTGCGAGGCAGCCATCGCAACCGGGAGGTGTATGCCTCCATCTCCCAGGCCCTGACTGCCAAGGGCCACACCTGGGACACTCAGCAGGTCTGGATCAAGATCAAGGACCTCTGCCAGGGCTACCAAAAGGCAGAGAGTCGACGCTCCGGACAGGGGCAGCCCCCACCAGCTGCCGGTATTACGAGCAGCTGGATGCCTGTTTGGGCCAGGAGAGCGGCAGCCTGCCAGCCCACACCATCGACTCTGCTGAGCCCCACTCCCTCAACGATGACCAGGAGGAGGGCTTGGGGGATGAGACTGTGGTGCTGTAGCAGGGGGAGGCCAACATCCAGCAGGAGCAGGAGGATGCCCACTGGAGGGTCAAGCAGGGGCTGCGGAGGGGTGAGCAGAGGCTGCTCGAGTGCATGCTCGACCTCATGGAGTGGCAGACCCAGTCTCTGGAGTGCCTGGAGGAGAGCCTGTTCTCTTGGGGCCCCACCCTGCGCCCCAGAGCCAGCCCTCCTCGCAGGCAGGCCAGGACCCGGGGCAGATGTCTGCAAGCCCTCGTCTTCTGGAGGCCACTAGCACCGGCCCCTCCCCCGACCCCCCTCACTCCCCCTGACCCTCCCTCTCTCCTCCAACCCTCTTCACTCCCCCAACCCTCTTCATTCCCCCTGACCGCCCCAACCCTCTCACTCCCCCGACCCTCTTCACTTCCCCCAAACCTCCCAACCCCTGCAGCTCCCAACCCCCATTTCCCCCTCTGAATAAACCCTAAACCTAACCCTAACCCTGAACACTGTTATACAGTGTGTTGTGCTTTTTATTGGTGTCAGAATAGGGGGCAGACGGGGGTATGGGTGGAGGGACAGGCATGGGTGGGTGGTGGAGGTGATGGGGCCTGGTAGCAGGCCCACCCCTCAGTGCTCCTCACTGTTGAAGTGGGCTGGATGAGCTGTGCTTGCCGCTGGACCCGCTGAGTCTGGGGCAGAGTGCCGTCGGGCTGCTTGTATTGCACAGCGAGCCACTCAGCCTCGGCTTCCCAGATGT
The DNA here is from genome assembly GCA_007922175.1 of Pelusios castaneus. Classification (NCBI taxonomy): domain Eukaryota; kingdom Metazoa; phylum Chordata; order Testudines; family Pelomedusidae; genus Pelusios; species Pelusios castaneus. The sequence continues at coordinate 5,556,954 of ML685884.1, read as the reverse complement.
GGGGGAACCTTTCTCCCTGCAGCTCGCAGAGGTTGTGCAGGCAACAGCATGCACAGACGACCTCCGGGAGGTTGGGCTTGCCGAGATGCAGGTGGGTCAGGAGGGACCTCCAGCGGACCTTGAGATGGCCGAAGGCATGCTCAACGACCCTGCGGCACTGGTTAAGCCTTCGATTAAAGAGATCCCTGCTGGCATCCATGAGGCCCGTGTATGGCTTCATCAGCCAGGGGAGCAAGGGGTAGGCGGCATCCTCGAGGATCAGGACAGGCACCTGCACATCCCCGATGGTGATGGTGTGGTCGGGGAAGAAGGTGCCCACCTGCATGCACTTGTACAGGGTGGAGTTGCATAGGATCTGTGCGTCGTGCGCCTTCCCTGGCCAGCTCACATAGGGCAGGTCGGAGTCGGGTGCCCATGCACTGCAGAACCGGGGTGAGCTCGTGGATGAGCTCGAGGAAGGTCCGCTTGCTCATCCTAAAGCTCTGCAGCCACAGGTTATCATCCCAGGTGGTGAGGATGATCCGCTCCCACCAGTCGCTGTGGGCCTTACATGCCCGGAGGCTATGAGGCGTAGAGCACTGTGCAGTGACAGGGGCAGCTGAGCAGGGGAGCAGGCTGTCATCTTCCTCTATGCTGGCGAGTCGCCAGACAAGATTTCTCCACAGCCCAAGAAGCCTTACCACTAGCTGGCAGGTGTCACTCAGTTGGCTGAAAAAGTGCAGAAGAGGCAGATCCATGACCTGCTCAGGCTCC
>ML685884.1:5520506-5551201 GCA_007922175.1 Pelusios castaneus | reverse complement strand
GTCAATATCACTGCTCAGCTAGAGCAGTGAAATTGACATATTTGACAGCTCCAATGTGCCAGAGTGGCCTCGATTGGCACTCTGGGACATTTCCGGAGGCTGTCTATTGCGCAAAATGAGTACACACAAGCATTACCGCGGAACAGCTTTTCCGCGATAATGCTACCACTCTCATTTTGAGTGGTTTAACTGTTGCACGGCAAGAGGGTGTTGCCGCGCAACAGAGAAATTGATCGTGTGTACCCTATTTGCTTTATTGCGTGGTAAGGAGCCTTACCATGCAATAAAGTGATCGTGTGTACATAGCCTGAGACAGGTGACAGGGAGGCAAAGAGATGTCATGTCTGCCATGGTTTCCTGGTGAAGAGATGAAACCACATCAAAGACTTTGTAACCAGCTGAATCCGTGGTAAAGATAAGACTCCAACTCAGCTATGTGCTGGCAACCTCTGGCTGATGGGATGTGTGATGAGAGTCAATTATTTGCTTTGAATGTTTATATTTGAATGTTTGTAAGATAGGGAAGATGTAGCATAATCATTGGAACTGAAGTCGGAGAGCCCAAGTCACTTGGAGGGTCTGTTATTGAAGGGACTCCAGTGAAAAAGGAGATGTGGAGACAAGAGTGGTGAACAGGGTTTAATAAAGTTTCACTTGATCAGTTGAATCTGCACTCAGCATCACTCTTTGCTAATGAAACAAGAAGGGGGAAAGTGGCACCTGACATAATGGAAGGGGCAGAAATAGCCCAGAAGCACAGCACAAGTTTGATTCCCGACTGTGTTGACTGTGAAAAACATGTCAATCTGTTCCACCTCCATCCCTACAGTGCTTGACTTGGGATAAAGAGCAAGAGCAACGAACCTTACAGGAGGAATGGTGGTGAGACAGAGAGGCAAGGAATGGCAAGAATACTACAGTTACAGGTGAAAAAACAAATCCCATTTATAGCCCCGCCATGTCTGCAGCTTTCCAGAAAATTCTCTTCTCCGAATTGACATTTTCTGAGATTGATTTTGTTCAAAGGTGAATTAATATTGCAAAATTTAAGAAAAGTTCCTTCACGTTTGGGGGATGCAGTGTGGGTTTGTTGTGCATGGATGAAGAAACCCCTATGTATTTCCTCCTTTAAATAATTAGTACAGTGCTTTTACACATTGGAAAAAGCAGCAAACATTTCATGGGCATATTTTTTCCTTTTGAAGTCTTTGGGTAGAAGCTGCTTAGAGGTTTACAGTGTTAGAGGTACCGTAGCCCTGTGTGAATTGGATTGGTTGCCAGCATGTAGAAGAGGGGATGAAACAGGCATAATAAAGGCATAATTGTCTGTGCTGTGTAAACATACATCCCATGTACAAGGTTGGGATGACCCTGATGACCACCTCTGATATTGAAGTCAATGGGAGCTGAAGGTGCTTAGAAGAAGCATTGAAAATCAGGCTCTGTGCAAATCTATGGACTCAAACAGACATTTTCAAGGAAATATGGTGCCAAATGAAGTGGTACTGGTATCGGCAGAGGGGGCACTTGTCCCTCTTGAATTTGTAGTGAATGAGCTTGCTCAGATGACCTACGTTGATCACTTAACTAGATGACTAGACCATTTGGTGGGTATCTTTCGTAAGGGAGTCAGAAAATACATACCTTTGAAAAACATTAACACCCAAATACTTGATAGAGAGGTTCGGGAGGGGTTGTGAAGCTAATTAATGTTCACATAGATCTTTGAGATCCTTCAGTAAAAGACAGAGTAAAAGTGCAAATGATTTATTTGTGAGTATCCTTCTGGGCCAGGAGGGCACCCATGAGTTCACAGGGATTCACACTGGTTGCTTGGCTATCAACTCTCATTCCATCACAATCACAACAATTTTGGGGGAAAAAAAAGGCATGGATTGAGTTCTCTAGAGAAAGCTGCTGGATCCATAGCTCTGGGGAAGAAAGACCATTATTTGTCCCTGCAACAAGCAGCAGTTGTCAGAGTGCAACGTGCCCCACCACTCCATATCACCCCTCAGCTGCAGTGATGATTTCTAAAGGACAGTTTATAACAGGGGCTGCTTCTGGAGCACGTGTGCCTTGTTTCTTGAAGACAGCCTATTGGAAAGTCAGGTGGCCAATGGTCATAGGCAGCAGCACTTCCTAACAAAGAAACTTTGTAGGCCCAGACTCAGGATCTGCACTAGCCCAAGCTCCAAGGAGTAAAAACTGGAGCTCACAAGAGCATCACGGAAAAAAATGCAAAGCCTGCGGCGTGAAATGATGGATTTGCATTTGAGATGGCATCGAACTGTTGCTTTAATAAACCAGACCCGCAAGAAGGGAGGTGACCTGAAGTAGGTGGGTTTCTGTGTATTTGTCAGGGAGCCCACAACAGAGCAAACTGAGGCAGCAGATAAGTCAGCCCTCACACTCAGTATGGTTTAGTCTCCATGTTGGTTTGCTCCTTTCTGTAACTGTTAAGAAGGGTGCCTTCTGGTTAGTGGTAGTCACACAGCTGTCTGTTAGACGCAGGGTTGAGGTGACCAAACTCATTTCCTAATGGCTACGAGGTGGTAATGGATAGCAGCTTTTAGTTTCTACCAAGCTGAATTTGAGCCACTGACCTAGAGGTGGACCTTACCGATATATGCCAAACCATTCGCCTTCCTTTAGCAACCAGTCTTAAACATTGCAACTGCTATGTCTGTACTGACTATTGTATACTGTCTGTCTGCCTCTTTGTCTCTGTTGTTATGCTTAAATAGTGTTAACCACACATGGAATTCCAAGCATATTTTTGCTCCTGCCTGCCAATAGAAGTAACATTTGCATTGTGACTCTATATTCACCACAACTGAATGCAATGTCTTGAGAAACCTTTCAGCTACTGGCGTGAAACCCTGTTTGGCACTGATCAGCTGTTAGCCATTTAAAAGAATGTACCTGAACCTTCAGGTGCTGGAGCACTTTCATGCCTTTCTGAAGCTATAATCCTCTTGTTCAAATAAGTGGAGAACAGAATGAATGAGTTGCCAAGTATGTATTGCATAGAAATCATCTCCCAAGCCCATCCACTGTTTTAAACAGCAAACAAATAACCAATTCCTGCCTAGCTTTTCTAAATAAAGAATATCCTTAAAGAGAAGGTGGTGAAATTTTCCACAAGCAGTCTGAGTTCAAAAGCAGATTGATAGATTTTAAGGCCATGAATAAGAAGACATGTATTGTTTAGTCATAATCATCACAGGATTTTAAAAATCTGTCATAATCTTTCAGATTTAGCCACTTGGTGATTTGAAGGCTGTCACTGATGTGGGTGTTTCTGCTGCTGTCCTATATCATTATATGCTGTGATGTTGTCTGATATAAGACAAGGTTTGACAACCTTTGCTGACCCTTGTACCAGCCTCTCTCCTGCCAATTCAGCGATGGTGTGAGACAGCCTTGCCCCCATTGCTGCAAAAAAATGACCACAAACAGCACTTTTGGCCATGTATCTACCAATACATCCCCTCCCCCAGCGCCGAAAAGAACTGCTTGGAATGGTGCTTTCGGTGGCGTTACAGCGGACTGCCGCCTGCTGCAGAATGAAGCCACCTGGAATGATGCTTTCGGCAGTGGTCCCAGCTGCTGTCACCAGGGTTTCAATGGCACACTGGGCTTTCGGCAGCACTGACGAGGGCTCCATGGGTGCGTCTACACTTGTGAATTAAGTTGACTTAAGCTTGCTTAAGTCAACTTAATTTACTCTGCGTCTACACTACACTTTCCTTAAGTCGACTTAAGCAGCTGCTTAAGTCGACCTAAGGAAAAATTAAGTCGACTTTACTAAACCTACTTTTAAGTCGACTTTCTGCTTAAGTCGACTTTCTAAAGTCAACTTAAGCCAGTGTAGACGTGGAGTAGCCCTAAGTCGACTTAGGGCTCTCCAGGACCCCTCCCTGCCCTCCCTGCCAGGGGGGGTGGCACAGGGAGAGCCTGGCATACCCCCCCACAGGGCAGGGCAGAGCCCTGCCCAACCTGCCCCTATGCCCTGCCAGGGTCCCTGTCTCCCTTTGCCCCATTGTACCAAGGTACAATGGGGCAAAGGCTGAGCCCCCTGGCACTTGGCAAGGGGTGCCCACCCACCACCGTGGACCTGTCCCAGGTCCACCTAGCCCCTACAAGTCGACCTAGGCATCCAGTGTGGATGCTCTAGGTCGATTTGGCAAGGTCCTCTTTAAGTCGACTTAAATTTTGAGTGGGGACATGCTAAGTCGACTTAAATTAACAAGTGTAGACATAGCCCATGTGCTACTGGAAATCAGCTCAGGTGCCACTCCTGGCATGCGTGTCGAGTGTTGCTGAGCCCTGTTATAAGCACAGCAGTGTGGTAGCTGGAGAATATGTGGCAAAAGGCCTCTGAAGGCTAGCGCCAGAAGTGCCAATGAATCAGCACAACTCAGGCTCTACGGAGTAAGAATTACTTGCCAGAATCCTTGAGCTCCAATTAGAGACAGTCCTGATCTGATTTGTGCATAGCCTGCAGACAAAAAGAGGAGAAATGTATCAAATGAATTGACACCTTCCTAGAAGAGGTTGAAATTTTGTAAATTGAAAAAAAAAAAAAAGTAAAATTAAGTTGAGACACATTCCCCACCAGTTCTGATTATCCCCGGTTTAGAAATGGGGACGAGAGAGAGGTGAAGGGACCTGTCTAGGGGAGTTCATATCAGAACTGGGTTAACGTCAGGATCTGAGCTGTGACAGACACAGTGTGAGTGAAAACGTGGTTGGGAAAGTAAAAAGCAGTGAGTAGGAGGCAAAGGAAAGAGGGGCAGCACTGTTCTAATAACAGCAGCAGCAAATAGTGAGCGAGAACGCAGGCCAGTGACAGTCACACGAAGGTCTCTGTCTCAGAACTGCTGGAGAACATGGCGAACCTTGTGCAGTCAGCATGTAGACATAGTATCTTTTGGTTTGCCTCCTTCACTTAGGCTCCATCATTGTACACCAGGTGGCGATAGAAGCCCACACTCTGTAGTTCTTCAGGTGAAGCAATGAGGCTTGGCAGGTGACCTTGGAGTCAGCTGACCTAGGTTCTAACCCTGTCTCTTCCACTCACCTGCTGTGTGACCCAAGAGCAAGTCATTTCATCTCTCTCTGCCTCTGCTTCCCCTCCGACCCCTGTCCGCACAGACTTTAAGGCTACGTCTACACTTGTTAATTTAAGTCAACTTAGCATGCCCACACTCAAAAATTAAGTTGACTTAAAGGGGACCCTGCCGAATCAACTTAGAGCATCCACTCTAGACGCCTAGGTCGACTTGTAGGGGCTAGGTGGACCTGGGACAGGTCCATGGTGGCAGTGGGGTCACCCCTTGCCAAGTGCCAGGGGGCTCAGCCTTTGCCCCATTGTATCTGGGTACAATGGGGGCTGAGCAAGACAGGGACACTGGCAGGGCATAGAGGCAGGGTGGGCAGGGCTGTGTCCTGCCCTGTGGGGGGTACGCCAGGCTCTGCCTGTGCCAGCCACCCTGGCAGGGAGGGCAGTGTGGGAGCCCTGGAGCCCTTTAAGTCAACTTAAGGTCGACTTAGGGCTAATCCACGTCCACACTGGCTAAATCGACTTAATAAAATCGACTTAGCCAGTAAAGTCAACTTTATACTAGGTTTTATAAAGTCAACTTTAATTTTCCTTAAATCAATTTAAGCAAATTTAAGTCAACTTAATTTGTAAGTGTAGACGTACCCTAAGTGTCTTGGGACAGCAGCTGGCTCTTACTCCAATACCTAGCACAGTGAAACCCTGATCTCAACTGGTGCTTCTAGATGCTTCGGTAATACCAGTAATAATACAGTCAGGGCCAGACCAAGGGTTTTTGGTGCCATAAGCAAACTTTGATTTTGGCACCCCCTTCCCCACATGTTATAAGAGATAACATATTAATGTATATTTTTAATTAGTGAAAAAAATTCACTTCCATCTAATTTGGCGCCCCTTAAAGCCTGGCGCCCTAAGCAACCGCCTAGTTCACCTATATGGGTTGGCCTGGCCATGAATACAGTGAGTTCAAAGAAAGGGTCTGAGATAAATCTGCTGCTCCCGCCCCAATTTCAGGGGCTGACAGAGAGCAGACATCTAAATATGTGTAATTAGGGATAAAACTCACTGTGTTTAATGTCATGAAAACCATTCTGACCTCACCAGCTCCTGTCTACACCCAGATCTTTCATTCCGGGGTGGGATTATTGAGAAAGTCACAACAAGCTGACTCAAGCAACAGTTGATGCCTGCGAATTTATCCTGGATCTCTCTGAAGCTGATGTAAAGCTCAGAAATGTGTTGACTGTGTTGATGAATGACCTCCTTGTAGCAACCAACCGAACAGATTACCGGCACTCCTCCACCTCTCAGCAGCCTTTTAGATTATAGATCTCAAGGTTTTCTTGAGTCACTTGCACTTCTGGCCAGGAATGGATGGAACCACTGTCATTCCTTCCCATCCAGTTCCAGCAGGCAACTGCTCCTCCATTCAGATAATTCCCACAAGACCGTGTGGTGATGCCACTCATACTGCTGCTATTGTACAGCCCCCTAGGACAAGGGTCTGCAACCTGCAGCTTTGGAGCTGCATGAAGCTCTTTGGCTTCTTCCTTGCAGCTCTGGGCTCTGGGCCCCCCTGCCACTGGGGAACCCTGCGGGTGGCCCCTGCCAGGCTCTGGGCTCCCTCCACCACATAGGGGGTACTGCGGGGGGGGGGGGGGGGGGTGAGAGGGGGGGAGGGCTGCTCCTGGTTCCATGCTCCTCCACTACCAGGGGACCCTGCACCGGAGGCCCTGGCCCAGCTCCCCCAACCCAGAGGCTACAGCCATTGTGGCTCTCAAAACACTTGGTTATTGAAGGAATTTTTTTAAATGGCTCTTATCTTTTGGGTTGCCAACCCCTGCCCAAGGAACAATCATGAGATGGCCCAAAATGTGCAGCTCTGTGTCCTCACTCAGCATGATCTCCCAGCTATTGGAGACCAGCCCTCATCATCAGCACATGGTAAGACTGAAGGCACAGAAAAAGAAAGAAATCCACAGAAAGAGAAAGTCAGATAATGGAGAATTTCTTCTGGATGAATATCACTGTTTCCTGGTAGTTTGGTTCCACTTCCTAGAGCAGTAGGAAGTTCATAAATACAGATCAGTTAATCAGATAAAATGGACAAATGCTCTAAAAAGGTCAGTATCTGGACTAAAAGGATATGGGTTACTTGTCTTTCCAACGACTCAAGTGTTCCTAGGATAAAGGAATTTGCAAATTTTGGTGTTTGGACAAAAGATGTGAATTTCAAAATTCAAAACCCAAACCAGGAACATTTTAAATTAAATTCTCATTAAAAACCATTTGAATGAATAAATAATGACATTTATGGAATATGTGGAGACTTTCCCTTTCTGATGACCAGCTCTGTTTCATGGGTTGCTTAATATATAAATATTGGCACATGGAAACCCGGGCCAAGGCAAACAAGACAAGGAATGTGCAGTCATTACCTCCGCACTTTCCTCCCTAAGGCCAGAGGCTGCCTCTTTCTGCACTGCCCGGTGTCCTTGGTTGGTCTAATTCTGCCGAATGCTTCTTGTGCTCCCTGTAAAGGCAATGAGGAAGCAGAATTGTGCCCACTCAACATACTCCAAAAACACATCTCAAGATCAGACTTGGTAGTAGACAAGAAAGATGGTCCAAGATTAGGGAACTGTAGTTAGGGAGCTAGCCTGGGACTTGGGGAACTTCCCTGCTGTGTCACAGGCTTACTGTGCAACCTTGAGCAAGTTACTTTAGTCTCTGTCCCAATTCCCCATCTGTACAAAGGGGATAATAATACTGCCCTACTTCCCAGGAGTGCTGTGAGGATAAATTCATTAAAGACTGAAGTTTTCAATTCTTTAGTTACTCTAGAGAGTGCTTATCCTTTTTATTCTAATCCCTGGGATCCATAACTAGCCTCAGATCTGAGGGAGCTAGGAGGAAATGTCTGCCCTTGTGTGGTACTTAGATACTTTATGGGGTTTTTATACCATCATTGAAGCAACCAAGATCAGTGACAGGCTATTAGGCCAGACCGATGATTGCTGTGCTCTAGTATGGGAATTGTAATGCCATTAAAGACTTACTTTGTGTGGGTTTCGATGAGCTAATAAGTATTGATCCCACAAAATTGATTCAGCTATTTACTCAGCGGTGCTGTCCAGCTGCTGGCAAAGTGCTAACTACTCCTTTGTGGTGATTATTGATTAATCCTCTACCACAGTGGTTCCCAGCCTGTGTTTCAAGGTCCAAAAGTGGCCCTCGGTAGCTTTCAAAGTGGCCCTCGGCTCCCCTCCTGCTGGCTGCAGCATAGAGTCACTGCATAAAGACCCAGGTGGAGCACATTTCCACAGGGCTAAAAGACCAATGCTTTGCTGTAGCCAAAGGGATAGATTAGCGCTCCCACCCTCTGTCTGTAGCAGGGAGAATGGCAAAGCACTTTGCCTAGGTCCACTGGTGCTGGGGTCCGTGCTGGAGTCAGAGGGAGAGGAGCTCTGATCTTCTGTCTCCATAGCTGCAGAAGGCAGCCACTTCCTTGAGAACACAGATAGAGTGCACAGAGCTGCAGGATGCGTGTGGTTTCCCTGCTTCAGCCAGGGTGACAGGAGATCCGCGAGCAAGGAGGCAAACTGCTTTTGGGGGTGATCTGCTGGTGGAGGCTGCCTGTGACCCTTGAGCCAAACCCACTGCTCTACCATGTTAAAGAGCTGGTTGGGTATGTTTGTCAAGAATGTTTGTTGTATGTTACCTGGAAAAATCACTAGGCTGTGTGCAAATATGAATTTGACAAAAGAGATTCTTTCAAGGATTAAAAAAAACTTGGAGTGTCAGTAATGCGTTAAGCATACAGTGAAATTTCATTAGTACATTGACTTTTTAGGAATTTGTGCACTAGTTATTAAATATGTAGGCTGTGATTCTCATTTACACAAAGGTTGTCTGGCAGTGTAATGGGGCAATAAGGTAGGTGTCAGTTACATCCTTAATTAACATGCATTTTGAGGTCCGGTGTAAAAGCACCTCACTGTAAATGAGAATCAGGTTGTAGTGTATTGAGGACTGTGCTGGAATTGCTATCACTGGTCTTTCTTGCAGATTAGGGGGCTTTGCAGCAAAGAGGCACACACAGCTGACAATATAAATGGGTTGAGTTGTGCGTCTCTGCTTGAAGGAGCAGCCTGCTTTGTTTCTCTCTCTTTGGAGTTTCTTGTAATTCTTAGAAATAAAGCGGTGTTATATTGCAAGATTTCCAGCAAGGTTTTTATCTACTCTGTTTATATGCCATGAAATATAACACCGATGCCTCTAGATTCTGATGCCGTTACTGCACTAAAGAAGCACTTCAGTTCCTCTTGGCAGAAAAATTATTGTTGTCAATCTGGCAATTTTCAAGGGAAACCCACTTTTTGATCCAAAATGAAAAGCCAGCTAAAGTGGAGGTTGTCATTAAGGTGGGCTACATTTTTCAAATTTCAACATTTTGATGAGAATTTTAGTTGAAATTTCAAATTTCAGAAAAACATTTTGACTAAATTTTTACCGGAAAAGGCTTTTGACTAGCTGCTGGTTGCAATTTTTCAGCTATGAAATGTCCCCCGAAAGCACCGACAGTTCAAACTTTCATATGTCAGTGAGAAAGAAGCCGAAGAACTATTCTCACATTCACCAGGAGGAAGCAGACAATCCTGGCTGGAACCAGCCATGGTTTTGTAAAGGGCTTGGCAAACGTTTAATTAAAGAAGCGTCACCACAGCCCCTTGATGTAGATAAGTATCATCCTACCCATTTCCCAATGAGGAGGCTGAGGCCCAGAGAGGTCACTGATTGGCTAAAGGTCACTTGAGGATTGAGAGGTGGGGGAGGGAAAGGGAGGGTTTCTGACTTCCAGGCAGAGAGGAGGAGAAGTGGAGCCGTTGAGGCACTACTATGCAAGGAGGGAAAGGATGAGCAGCAGGGGGGGAAATAACTGAGAAAAGGATGAGCTAGAGTGAAGAATGGTCATGTGGTTAGGCCTGGCCTGAGACTCAGGAGAGTTCAGTACAATTCTTGACTGTGCTAGACTTTCTATATAATTTTAAGTAGTTACATAGGGGCAGATTTTCAAAGACACATAGATTCCTAACTAACCTTTGAAAATCTACCTGTTAATCTCTCTGGGCCTCAGTATCCTGTCTGTAATATAGGTACAACAAGACAACAAAATAGGGACAATAAAGGGGATAGAGGGCTAACACCCTTAACAATAGATGACCTTGCTGCAAGGAAGAGGGAGCCTATCTCCCCAGAGTAGAGAGAAGTTTATTGTTGAGTCCGCCAGTCCTGGGAGATACATCAATCCAGGGGGCCAACAGTGTGATGTTTCATTTTTCATACTGTAATCAATGTATACAGTAATCTATCTGTTTGGCTTACCCTCTTTTGATTTCTTCTCCTAAGGGAGCAGGGAATCGTTTCAGAAAGTCCCTGTGATGGGTTTTGTCAGCCTCATATCACACTCCTGCTATGTTCTCCCATCTCTTCCTGCTCACGTGCAAGCAGGACATCTGTGTTGGTGGAGAGGTTTATTTTAGACTGCTGGGCTCAGGGCCATGATTTTCAAAAGTGGTGAATGGTATCGAGTGCCATGTTTTTGGTTGCCAAACTTTAGACACCTTAAACGCGGCTGAGTTCCAGAAACTGCTCAACACCCACACTTGTAAATCAGGTCTCTTTGGCTATGTCAACACTGGCAATTTAAGTCAACTTAAGGAGGCTTAAGTCCACTTAAATTAAGCCACATCCACACTAGGCTTTCATTAAGTCGACTTAAGAAATTCCTTAAGTCGACTTAATGAAAGCTTAAGTTGACTTAATAACTACCACTCCATGTCCTTGCGGGGCTGTGTCTCCCCAGGACGAGCCCCCGTATCCTGGGGAGCCGAGGCTCTAAAGGAGCCTCCCTCCCCCTGAACCTAACTAGTCAACTTAGAGAGTCTAGTGTAGACTTTCTAAGTCGACTTAGTAAGGCCAAGTTTAAGTCGACTTAAGAGTCCTGTGTGAACTCTCTAAGTCGGCTTAATAAGGTCGACTTAAAGTTGACTTAGTAAAGTTGACTTGGTAAAGTCGACCTAAATTTCTCAGTGTAGATATAGCCTAAGTGACTTGGCTGAGGTCAGGCAGGATGTCCACAGCAGAGCCCAGAATGACACCAAGGTTTTCTGAATCCCAGGCTAGCATTCCATCTACCGGGCAATCCTTCCATCAAGGTTGGGTCTTGCTCTTGGCGCCTCAGGAGGCTAGGACAGGGTGCGCATGATTGCTCTTCTCTATGATTATAGTGACTCCTCTCAACTCAAAGCACTTCCCACAATGAGAATTAAAATGCCCCTTTGAGGCATTGGAATGCCTTTTATCGTAAAGCACTCTGCTATCAAAGAGCATGTGGGAATGAAGTTGCATCATGGCAAAGCCCAGTGGTAATTACTGGTGACATTGCCAAGCTCTGGAGCTGTGAAAATGCTTTCTGTGGAATGCAAAGCCCGAATGGATGATGGGGTGTGGAATTGTAGTTTTTGCCTGATGCTGCTAAGCTTGGTTGTGGTTTTCCCAGTTAAAGCGGTACAACTTTCATCCAATGATGTCCAAGTACTTGGTGTTTCAAAAAACATTAACAAATGTGCAAAAATTGGGGCCAATCCCACCCTTTCACCAGCAGTAGAGCTGGTCACAAAATTAAAAAAAAAAACCTTGAAGGGAAAATGTCAGAATTTCCTGCTTTTGAAAAATTTCAGATAACTATTCTCCTTGGGAAGGACTCCCGGGGTGGAACTGCACCAATGATGATACTCAAAGAGTCATGCACCTCTTTTAGCAGTGTGGACCTCTATTCTGTGAAGATCTCATGACCAGAAGCATGCCAAGGGCAAATGTGAGGTTTTGGCCAGGGATGCTTGCTCAAAAGACTATTTCCCATGTGGTTCTTCTCTCCTGCTGTATTGGCTATATGCTACTGTTGTGAAAATAGTCTTTCTCAGGACATTAGTTTTTCTGCCTCTGGCCAAAATCAGGGACTTACAGAGATGCACAAAAATCCAAGAAACAAAAAAATAACTTGAACTTCTTCTAAACTGAGAAAAAACCCTTTATGTGGAATCTGAGCTCTCGATGAATGTTTTGGTGAGCTCTCATTATCTGGGAGCACATTTTGAGACATGCCAGCTTTCTTTTGCAGATGGCAATTTGTAGATGTAAGGTTTAGTTTTGCATTTCTGGCTAGTGACTCTGCATGCAAGCTCCATAGTAAGAAGTCGCGTGTACTCCGATGTGCATCTTCTGGTCATTTGGGAGGTGTAAATTGCACATACAAAAAGAGAGACTAAATATCAGCCTTTGAAACTGGTCGCCCCAACCCCACTAAAATGATGGGAAAATATTCAACCACTCACTCTTGATCATCTTTGTATGGTTAAAATCCTGGCTAACACTGGGAGGGAAGCCATCTTTCCATCCAGAGTGTTTTTAGAGATTTTAAATATTTTCCCTATCCTCAATTGACCCCCCCAAAGTCAAAATCTTGAAAATTTTTGTAAACCGATAATCTGAAGGAAAAATATTCGGATTGCATCAACTGAAATGCTTTATTTAAATTTTGATCTTTTAAAAAACATTTTTTGGTCTAAGTGAATTATGGAACTTTGAAATGAAAAGTTCTTTTGAAACAAACCCCCCAACTTTCTATGTAGAAAATGTTGAAATGGGATGTTCTGAAATATTTTTTATGAAGCTGTAAAACATTTTTTAAATTGGGAGATTTACTGAAATCAACCCACTTTCTCAAAGGGTTTTGGCTGAGATGAACAGGCATTTTCCAGCAACCCTTCCCCCTCCCATTTTGTTGAAGAATTGCTGCCCAAGTCTATTTCTGGCCTCACTAAATCAGTGGCAATGTTCCCTTTGACTATAACAGGGTCAGCATTTCACCCTGTCTGTTTATGGCTATCACTGTATTGCTATTACCAGACTCTGTGACTAAATATGTTTACTTTATGTTTTTTTCCTACAATCATCTCCTCAAAAGACTTGCTTTCATCTTTTCCCTGTTCCAAAGAAAACAAGAACGCATATTTCCCCCCCCCTTCAGGTGCAATCTAAGCACCCGAGCAGATGCAATGAAATGTTATGTATATACATGCACTCTGCCACCTCCACACGGATGGGTTAGGTCTAATTAGAGAGTAGCACATCAATAATCAACCTATAAAAATGATGAGAGTAAAATACGCCAGTGGCTTATCATTAGAGATGGGTAAAACCGGGAGTGGTTTGCTTGAAGCCTCATCAGTCTGGTTTTGGTCTGGAACCAGTTGTTCTGGAGTAATATGGGGCATTTTCCATGTTTCATCTGCTCACTTGTGTGATGCAAACTGGAAAAATCATCTTGTTTTTCCTTAGAAATAATTCTCTCCATGTTTCTAGGATTGCTGGGGCAATCATGCAAAACCTAGAATCATCATGTAAAAAAAAATAAATTATCATATCATGCAAAAATCTGGCAACGAGAGCTGTGCTGTGAACCCCAAGCATTTAAAAGTCATGAGTCAGGCCACCAGAATCATGAGATTGGCTGAATAATCATGGTTTTAAAAAAGGGCCTGTAGGCACATTCAAAGCATGTTTTCAGGCTTTTCTCCGCAGCCATGAGGTCTAAAATTTTCTTTTTTAAAAAGGAAAATAGGCTTTCCACCTAATCACATGCCTTCAGGATCTGGGTCTTTGCAAAACACACTAAGTATCGCAAGACTTGTAATCCAATTGTAAGAGTTGGCAATACCAAGATAGGGAAAATAATTTAAGAGCACATGCAAAGTTCAAGAGCAGAACTGCAAAAACCATGCAGCCTTATGTGTATGCATAAGATTGCACAAATCCAGTCTCAGCAATACAACAGTGCATATTATCAAATCATGCATTAAGTTTAATATTTATACCAGAAAAGCATGTGCAAAAGCATGCCAAAACATGCATAAGCAGTGCAAAAATACATAGAGCATAAATGTATTCCAAACTTAATGGTAAAATGATAGAATATAATACATATACAATAAACAGATGCAAAACCAGTATCAACATTACAGAGAAAGATGAAATTTCTCAGGAAGGAACCTCAAAAGAATGGCATTCAGGTCTGAGGAACTTATAAATGTCTCCAACAGGCCACACGTTACTGTCTCAAGTCCTCTCTGTCAGTTATGTTGAGGGCCTGAATTTCATGGGTGGGTTTTCACAATGGCAAGGCAAAGTGAACACTGGATGTTTTACGCGTGGGAAGTTGGGTGTATAAATGGCTACCCATATGTGCAACTATGTGATTTGCAGGCATAGTCAGGGTATAAATTGGACACATGTGGTTGCCTTCAAATTCTCAGCTGTTAAATGTTGGCTTTCCTTATTTCTTATGTATTCTGCAAAAGTGCAACATACTATTGTAGTGGTTTTATTTACTATTTGTTCAATAAAGAGACATAACACTGAGAATCATTGTGCACCATGGAAAGAGGAGTAAAAGCAATCAGGTCTTTGGGGAGTGTGAGAATGAGATATGTTAAATGTACAGAGGATTGCCACTAAGAGAAAGGTATGGACAAAAATCACACCCCACAAAAACTCTACACCACAGGGAAAGACTATGGCCTCTAGTCCTACTGTATGGCTTGAATACAATAAATTCTGGCTCAGAACCAAGACTGCTGTCACATGAACTTCCTTGACATTCTCCCCTTTTATATAGGTGACCTTGCTTGCTCTCGTATCACTTTTTTCCAATTTGTTTATCTTTTCCCCTCTCCTCAAGGTGGTTTAGCAGTCTAGGCTATGTGTCCTTGTTATGTGAAAATACTTTGTCACTTGGCACATCCTTAATTAGTTATTCACACGAGCTCTCAGTATGCTGTAGAAAAGAGAGATTTTTTTTTCCCATGACCTTACCTGCTCTCTTTGGGCTGGTCTCAGAGTGCCTCTGAATGTAGAAAGCACATTCCAGTTCGTACAAGGAAACAATATGATTCTTGGCAGGACACATATAGTTTTTTCAAGGGTGGGACTTTGAAATGAATGGGTTGGTGTGACAAATTTTCCAAACTCCAAATATTGCAAAGGGGCTCCTTGGGCTGTAGCACACTGAGTTCGCTGCTCCCCGGTAAATCTTATCATGTAGGTAAGTAACCACGCTGCTTCCAGCAATTTGAGATGATTCATATAAATTGCTTTGTTGTTATTCCCCTCCCCGTTACCTCTGCCTGCTGGTCTGTCTTTCATTAGATTGTGAGCTCATCCCAGCTGAGGTGTCCCTTATTTGTTGCTGAGAGGTGACTCTATTGTAAACAAACATTTAATAATAACCTATGAGAGATCGCCTCTTTCCCAATGCTCTGTTGCAGCAATCTTCCAGAGTGGCGTAGAAGTCAGATGCTGACCCTGAACACTGAGGTTCCCAAGGGGTACTTCTAGCACAGAACCTAGGCCTCTGGCCTCTCCTGCCAGTTGTAGCACATCAGCCTGACTTGGCAAGCTTCTTTGGACCGTGCTTGAATCACTCATTTGGTCAGGCCTTTGACTTGCCAGTAGACTCGCAGGGCAGTTGGGGATGAAGGTGCATTTCTGAATCTCTTTATTGTGAAGAGATTGGCATTTGATGTAACTTTCTGTCTGTAAAGCCTGGAGGTGACAAGGCATTAGGTGGCAGTTCTACATTCCTGCCATAAAATAAACATTTCAACTAAGAAGGTGGTGGAATCTCCATCCTTAGAGGTTTTGAAGGCCCAGCTTGACAAAGCCCTGGCTGGGATGATTTAGTTGGGGTCGGTCCTGCTTTGAGCAGGTAGTTGGACTGGATGACCTCCTGAGGTCCCTCCCAACCCATATAATCTGTGATTCCTTTCTACCAAATTGCCAAATAGGCAAAAGTTGGTTAAATTTCTGCTGCCTCCACTAATGCAAATACAGAGTCTTTGGCTGGAGCACAGACCCCTCCAACATGGGTCAAGCAGCCATTGAGCTGAATGATTACCTTTGTGTTATGGGTTTCACTCACTCTTTGGTGCCTCCTTGTGGCTGGGTCTGGGAGATTAACTCCACTCCCTCTTCCCCCCTTCTCCCCGCTCCCCCCCCCGACAGATTCTCACATGGTGTCACGCCACTCCAGACAGTCGTCCAGTACAGGGCCAGGACCTGTGCTGCTTTCCCAGGGACAGGCAGGGGAACCCGGGCCTGGCCACTACTCTAGGTTCCAGTCCAGGGACCCTGTGTCTATCAGTTATGGTCTGCTTTGTCCCAGATCCATTTACTGTTTCCTTGGATGATTCCTTATTTCCCTGCACTACCCTCTCTCCCCCTCTTCTGGGTTTATCAGCCCAAACTGCCTCCTCAAAGGGAGTCGTTATAGGCAACTTCCCATTCCTTCCATTTCTTTTTTTCCACCCATTTTACGGTGCAGCGGCCTCAGGATTGGATGCTATGACAGACACTTATCACAGTTTTTGCATAAGCAAAATTCTGCATCCTTTCACAAAGTCCTGTATCCTTAAAAAAGCAAAGTCATGTTTTTTTAATACTACCCCTCTTCCTTAGTGTTTTCCCCTGTCCTTTCAAACTATGTTCTTTTACTGTGAGGCATGTCAGTCCTTCTTAAAGAATATTTCTTTCTGTACAATTCCCCCTTGCATTGCCACTGCAGATGGGCAACTGTTTCTTGGCCATCACACGTCTCAGACAACCCGTCTTTGTGCTTGTTTAGTCAACATAAATTACTATTCAGGTCACTGTGCTGTTTACAGTTAGCAGTGTAAATATAGTAACTACTTCTATCACCGCTAATGAGTAGACCATTATTCAGAGGTGGCCTTTGGCTATTGTGGGCCCTAGGCAGAGGCCAATTGCAGGGCCCCCATAGGACCGCGAAGGCCCACTCTGTGGCCCCGGTTCCTCTACCGCCCCCCCTTGCGGCTCCCCACCCCAACTCTCCACCAGCGGCCTTGCCCCCTCATCCCCCGCTGCCAGCCCCAGGGGCCAGATGCTGACTGAGGCAGATGTGGCTTTGGGGGAAGCAGGCGACGGGGCCCCTTACTGCTGAGGGCCATAAATGTGTGCCTGCTTTGCCTACCCCAAAAGCCGCCTCTGTCATTATCCCCATGTTTAGGACAGAATTCATAGAACCTTCATCCTTTTTCCTCCTTCATTCCTAGCTCTGACCATTCCTTCTTAGTTGTCTCTCTGCCAAACTTCCAAAATCCTGTTTACTCAGAGGAGTTTTTATAGCAACCTCTTAATTTTAAAGGCATTTTTTTGCTGCTTTATTTGTCATTTCATTGTCTGGTAGACTGATATGCACCAGAACCTAGACTATTACTATACGTAACCGTAATTGTACTATCTCATAGTGAAGAACAGTATTTAATTGATAAAAACATTCCTGTTTTCTGAGGCTCCCTTTCTAATTGTCATTATATTCGATAAAGAGTCAGATAGGATAACAGTCACAGGTGGGCATAAATGCATATCCAAGTTAGGGCCAAAAATATGCCCAACAATTCAACTATCATAATGGTCACAAAAATGGATAATCTCATAGATGTGTTAATTTCTAATTTAGGAGTACAAAAGGCCATTCCCCCATCTATTTGTGTGGACATCTCTAGAACCATCAGCATAAATTTGGCCATGCTGACCCCATTTACTATGTATAAACTCATAAATCACAGTGGTCATATTGAAAGTCCTACTCTTCCCTTTGTTATATCATATAATTCCACATCTACAGCTGGAGAGACAATAATGCAGCTAGGCAGTTTGTTCCAGTGTTCACTGTGCTTACAGTTAGGAGGTTTTTCCTGAGATTTTGATGAAATCTGCTATGTTGTAGTCTGAACCCACAGTTTCTTGTCCTTGCTTCTGTGGCAAAAGAGAACAAGTTTTCCTCCATCTTTTTACAGAAGACTTTCAATTTTTGAAGACTGCTGCCATGTTCTCCTCTCCTCCACTTAATCTCCTCTTTAACAAGTTCCGAAGGGGTAGCCGTGTTAGTCTAGTTCAGCAAAACAAACAAGGAGTCCTGTGGCACTTTTCGGGTGT
This sequence comes from Pelusios castaneus, assembly GCA_007922175.1. Classification (NCBI taxonomy): domain Eukaryota; kingdom Metazoa; phylum Chordata; order Testudines; family Pelomedusidae; genus Pelusios; species Pelusios castaneus. Next base: position 5,533,056 of record ML685884.1, on the reverse strand, counting down.
ATCTACACTTACAAATTAAGTCGACTTAAGGAGGCTTAAATTGACTTAATTTACTCCGTGTCTACACTGGCCTTTCCTTAATTCGACTTAAGCTGCTCCTTAAGTTGAATTAAAGAAAAGTTACTTCAAATTAATAACACCCCCTTTTAATTTGAACTAGTGCTTAAGTCGACTTTATTAAGTCGAATTAAGCCAGTGGAGACGCAGAGTAGTGCCTAGGTGGACCTTTTTATGTCAACTTAAAATGTTAAGTCAACTTAATAAGGTCGAAAAGGGGCCAGGTCTACACTTGAAAAGTTAAGTTAACTTTTGTTAAGTCAACTCAATAAGGTCCACTTTAAGTCGACTTAAAGTCGACCTAACTTTTCAAGTGTAGACATAGCCTTAAAGACTAACAAATTTATTTATCACATGAGCTTTTGTGGGAGAAAATCCCACTACGTCAGACGCTTGAAGATGGAGAACTTACAGAATGGGAGAAAAATAAATGCAGGGAAGTGTAAGTCATAGGATCAGGTCAGACTGTTTCAGCAAATCAAAGCAGTTGTTTAGACTCCAGTGTGGAACAGCATATTAGAAGGTGGGGAGGTAGAGATAGGGGACTAAGTTACCTTTTGTAATAAGAAAATCAACTGATGTTTCTGTTCAAGCCCAGGTTAATGGTATCAAATGTGCATATGAATTCTAACCCTGTATTTTCTCTTTGAAGCTTTGATTTGTAATTAATGTACTTAAGGACAGCAATTAACATATCATTAACGGGGTGAGCAGGGAGATTGAAATGTTCCGCTATTGGTTTTTTAATGTTGTTATTTCTGATGCCAGATTTGTGTTCATTTATTCTTTTGCGCAGAAATAAACGTATCCAGATCCTTCTGTCTTTACTCATATGGCTTGCATTCCATCACTTTAATCATCTTTGTCACTTGCCTCGGGATCCTTTCCGATTTCTCAATATCCTTTCTATATAGTGGTGACCAAAATTGGAAACAGTGATTCAGCTGAGACCTAACAAGTGCCAAAGAGAGCGTTACTGTCATCTGCCATGACTTGCATGCTATGCCTCCACCACAACTCCCAGATCCTTCTCAGCCGTACTGTTGCCAAGACAGTTATCCTCCGTTCTGTATTTGTGCATTTGGTTTTTCTTCTCTAAGTGTAACACCTTACATTTGTCTTAGTTTAATTTAATTTTGTTGTCCATAGCCCAATTCTTCAGTTTCTCAAGATCACTTTGAATTTTAGCTCTGCCCTCAAGTGCTTGCAACCTTCCAGACAGACCCCCCAGCTTTGTGTCATCTGTAAATTTGATCAGTATGTTCTCTATGCCTACATCCAGGTCATTAACAAAGATGGTAAATAACACCCGACCCAGAACAGAACTCTTTGGAACCCCAGGTGAGACTTACTTCCAATCTGATGTATTGCCATTAATAGTTTACTCTTTTTTTGTGGTTGTTCAACCAATTATGTGTTCACTTAATTGTAGTTCTTCCGAGCCACATTTCTTCAACTTACTTATGACAATGTCATGTGGAACAGTGTCAAAAGTTATGCTAAAGTCCAGGTATATTACATCTACCACCTTCCCTCTACCCAACAAGCCAATTACATTGGTCAAAGAAGTAAATCACCCTGGTTTGGCATGATTTGTTCTTAATAAATGGAAGATGGGTGCTAGTGAGCATCTCTTCATCCTCCAGGTATTTGCGAATTGAATGTTTTATACATTGCACTGGTAGTTTCCCAGGTATCAAGGTCTGGCTAATTGGTCTATAGTTCCTTGGCTCCTCCTTTTCCCCCCTTTTAAAGGGGAGCATTACGTTAGCCCTTTTCCAGTTTTCTTGGACCTCTCCTTTCATCGATGAGTTTGCAAATATTATTGCCAGTGCTCAGAGATTTCCTCAGCTAATTCCTTCAGCACTGTGGTGTGATTAGCACCAGGCCCTGCTGACTTAAATTCATTCAAATTAGTCAGAAGATCTGTGATGTGTCCTTTACTTATCCTGATGTGCATGCATCCTTTCCCCTTTATTGTCTGTAACTTTGTTTGTAATCTGGTCACATTGTATTTTTTGTTTGAAAACTGAAGCAAAGTAGGCATCAAGCAACGCTGCCTTCTTATCTTCCATTCCCCACTCACCTTCTCCATGAGCAGCAGACCAACAGTGCCCTTAATCTTTCTTTTTTGCCTGACATTTGTCAAACTCCTTCCTGTTGTCTCTAATATTTCTTGTCAGTTTTAACTCATTCTTTGCCTGGGCTTTCCTAACTTTGTCCTTACATGCTCATGCTATTTCTAGGCCATTGTAAACTTCCTTGGTGACATGAGATCTCCTTCCATTTCCTGTATGTATCCCTTTTGGTTTTTAGAAAGTTAAAAATCTCCTAGTGCAGCCACATTGGCTTCCTGTGGCACTTCTTATCTTTCTTATCTTACCTCAGCGTGGAGTCTCTAGTATTACATCTTTAAAGAATTGCCAGCCCCTTTTGATTCTTTTTCTTCCTAATTAGTGTCTCCATGGGATCTTGTCAGGGGCCGTCCCTTGGGGCGAGCAGGGCCCAGGGCCAATTGGCCTAGGCGGGGCCCTCGCCCCCCATACTGGTGGGGAGCATGGTGGGCCAGCCCGCTCCACCCCCCAGGAACCCCGGTTGCCCCCGGGAGCTGGACCTGGCCCTGGAAGCCAAGGCCGCCCGCCAGGCAACAGGGAGCTGCTGCTGCAGCCCCAGGTGGCGGGGAGCCGAGGCCGAGGCCGTGGCTGTGGCCTTGGGCGGCGGGGAGCCGAGGCTAGCCCCAGCTGGGACCCCATGCTGCCACGCCTGGTGCCCCAGCTGGGGACCCGAGGCCACCGCCAGGAGCCAGTCCCTGGCGAGGCCACGCTGCCGGCAAGGGCCAGTCCTGGCTGCGGCCGGGGACTCTTCCCAACTGCATGCGGCCGTGGCAAGGGGTGTGGGGCAGGCTGCAGCAGGCTGGCCCAGAGGCCGGGCCCTGCATACCTGCCCCGCCCCTGGGCCTGACTACTCCACCCTGGGGCCAGGGAGGAGCTCCTGGCTCAGCCTGCTGCCTTCAGCTCGCTGCATTCAGCTCGCTGGCAAAGGCAGCGGGGAGCAGGAGAAAGTGCAGCTGTGGGCGGGTTACGGTGCGGGCCCTGCATTGCCCCACTGGGAGCGGGACAGCGCGGGGCCCATGTAACCACAGGGCCAGGGGCAATCGCCTCGTTCACCCCGCCCTAAGGACGGCCCCGGACCTTATTGACCATGTCTCTGGGTTGGTTGAGATATGCCTTTCTGAAGTCCTGTGTCCTGGTTTTGCTATTTCCATGTCTTTCTTTCTGTAGGATCTTGAATTCTATTAGATTATGATTACCTCCTCTCACATTCTTGACCACCTTTGCCTTTGCAACTAATTCATCCCTGTTGGTTAAAGCAATATAAAAAATGGATGACCCCTTAGTGGTTTTCTTGACTTTGAGCCAGAAATTTGCCCCCTACACATGCTAAAAGCTTGCAGGACATACTGTTTGGCTGTATTAGTCTTCCAACAGATATCAGGAAAGCCAAAATCCCCCATTAGCTTGTGTGTGTTAGCTAATCTTGTTACCTGCTTGAAGAATGCCACATCCACTTCCTCTTCTTGATTTGGTGGTCTAAACAAGGCCCCCATCATAACATTACTACTGTTCTTTTCCATTTTTATCTTCACCCAATACTCTCTGTAGGTTCTGCTGCTCACTTCCTCTTGGAGCAATTAACCTTATCCCAAAAAGTTAATTCTAACAATTTCATTCCTAACTATAAGCATTTCTCCAGTTGCTACCTATAGAACACATAATAGAGTACCTGCACACGCCTTGGATCAACTCTATTTTTTTTAGCGTTGCTTCAGAAGATGAATTAGACGCTTGACATCCATAGTGTGTAACTGATCTTATTAATGCTCCAGACAATATTGGCAATGTGTTTTTATTTGCACCGCAAGGATTCCCAGCAGTAGTTTAAAGCTGATTCGTTCTATCTTTACATTTGCCCTTGATATCATCTGTGTGACCCTTGCAACTTAGTTTGCTATTGACCATAACTCCTAAGAAGAGTGTAAAATTTTGAACTCCCTGTTTTTTTCCCCCATTCTTCCCCAGTCTTCTTTTTTATAAGGCTCAAAGGTGAGAATGGCAGCAGAGGTGAAAAATCTTCACTCCTAAGAGATGTAGCTATGCCCACTTAACAGTGTAGGTAGGGCTAGAACACCGGAAGCATTGGATTGACCTATCTACAGTCTCTTGGGGAAGTCGATTAATTATAGCGATGGAAAGAGGTCTTCCACTACCATAGGGAGCATCTACACTGAAGCACTATAGTGGCCCAGCTGTAGCCTTTAAATATAGACATATCCTAAAGCTACGTACTATAGAATGTGTATCTCCTGTCAACTTACTCATGCTCCTTTACTGCAGTGCCTGATCTGGGCTGTGCTGAAGGGAAATGCCCTCCATTCAATGTAGTGTTACCCTTTAATGGGGGATGGAGTTATTTCATCAAATGGAGAGCGCTTTTGGGATCGATTGAGCAGGTCTCCACTGGCCTCTCAATTGGTCCCACTGCGTTGATCCATAGAGCTTGATGCAACAGATTCAGTGTAGACATGCCTTGTATCAGGTCAGAATTAGGCCCACTGTTGTAATACATAGGCACAGAGAGGGTGGGGGGGGCAGTATGGCTATGTCTACACTTGCTAAAATTAGTGTGAATTAGTTAGTTCGAACTAACTAATTCGAACTAATTTTAGTTAGTTCAAATTACCTTAATTCGAACTAGAAAAAGCTAGTTTGAACTAAGCAAGTGCCATGAATGGCACTTGCTTAGTTCGAATTAGTGATCCCCATTCATTTCAATGGCCGGTTAGTTCGAACTAAGAAATTAGTTCGAATTAACATGGTCACATTGGCTAATTTGAACTAGTTAGTTCGAATTAACCCTTTAGTTAGAATACCCTATTTGAACTTATTAGTTCGAATTAAGGAAGCCCTTAATTCGAACTAACTAAAGCCTAGTGTAGCCATGGCTTTAGTTAGTTCAAATTAAGCCTCCTTACTTCGAACTAACTTTCCAGTGTAGACATAGCCTATGAGCACACACCAACACAGTATGTATGAGAATGAGGATTTCTCTGGTTAATGTCCTTAACTTCTCAACCAGGATGAGGGGTTTAATGATGGCATAACTTTTGGACACAGGAAGGGAAAGCTAATGCTCAGCAAGGCATCCATGCAGGGCTCGCTCTAGGGTGCCATTATTGTAGTGTAGGGCGGGAAAGGGTTTTAGAGGCCCCTGGATAACTTTGGCTATGTCTACACTTGTTAATTTAAGTCAACTTTAGCTTAATCTACTTAACTAAGTTGACTTAAAGTCGACTTAGTTAAGTCGACTTAGCATGTCCACACTTAAATTTAAAGTCGACTTAGTGGGGAACTTACAAAGTCGACCTAGAGTGTCCACACTGGACGCCTAGGTCGACTTCTAGGGGCTAGGGGGACCTTGGGCAGCTCCACGGTGGCAGGGGGGCACCCCTTGCCCAGTGCCAGGGGGCTCAGTCTTTGCCCCATTGTACCTGGGTACAACGGGGCAAAGGGGGAGAGGAACCCTGGCAGGGCATAGGGGCAGGGTGGGCAGGGCTCTGCCCTGCCTTTTGGGGGGGCATGCCAGGCTCTCCCTGTGCCCTCCCAGCACTTAATTTACAAGTGTAGACACACCCTTTGATATTTTGGCCTCCCTGACAATAATTGGAAGATCACAGAGAGAGTGTGTCCCCTTTGCTCCCTTCCCCCCAACTGTTTACACTTGGCTCGCACTCATCCACTAAGGACAGCTGCAACAGTTAATGCCCATGGCCTGCATATTGTAATTATCATCCTGATTTGCATAATTTAGACTTCCTGGCATGTATCATCAGCGGTGCTGTGAGAATGTGTATCCAGCCTGTGAAATGCAACCACCTGCCCAGATGCTTTGCTGTGAAAGCGTGGTGCCATCTTGCGCAGTCACTGTGGTGGTTTGAACAAAGTGGCGGTTTCTATTGTTTGGGCTTGTTTACTTAAACAAGAATCTTGGCCTTTATGCCCAGAACACTTGTCTGCTCCCTAGCCAGCCTTCCACCTTCTTTCTGTATCAGGCATTCATTGTGAAGAGGCCTGTAAAGAGACTGCTGCTGCCCCTAGCTGGTCAATTCTGTATGGCTGCCCAACTCAGTTTTTTTCAGTTTTGCCTTAATTTTAATGACATTATACAAAAAACTGCTAGGGAATATCATGTTTTTATTGATCACCATGGGAAATATAGGTGTGAGTCAGTGCATGGACCAATTAAAATAACATTTTGGGGTTCATATCAGAAATGGTCCCCTTTAATGATTGTACAATACTTGTCTTTCCTAGTATAGGCAGTTTTTATTTTACCACCGTCTTAGCAATCTGACTGTACAGTGTGAGTTGGAGGCTGTTTCCCCAGAATGAATCCACAGGTTGGCAACTTTGCTAGTAAGACATGACAATTGTGCATGTCAGTGTTCCCTAAAGGTGCAAACAGCAGTACAAATCTGCAGCTTCCCAGACCTGACATTGTCTTGCAACCATATCTGTGGAGGGAAAACAACTTTTTTCACACAGTATGGGTTGCAGTGTTTCCACATGTAACTTCATGATACTGAAACTTTGATAACTTCCTTTCTCTGTACAAACTGGTGGTACTTTTCTGTACTAAATTTTTAATGGTTCTGTGGTGACAGAAGAGGGTACGTTTCTTGTTTGTTTATTATGTTTGGTGGGGTTTTGCTCCTAATTACTTAAGGCCTCTTTTTCTTTGTATAGCATGTATTCCCCATGTTGTGAGCCTGTTGTTGTTAAAACACTTTGACTTTAACTTTATACTTTAAAAAAAGTAATGACAACAATATGTATACTAAATACATGCGTAAAAGTTTCATTAAGTGAATTCTTGGTTTTCTCCATTCAATGGATGCAGTATTTTGCTGCTATTTTTCGTTGAAAAGCGTGATTATCTTCCCGCAGCATCTTTCTTAGCTGGGTCTTGGAATAACAATCTAATCAAAGAGTCTCGTTCCCAGAGCAGTGTAAGCTTTCACTGTACACAGGTGCCATAAGTGTCAACATTTTGAAGGTGAAAACAGCCCTGTGCAGAGTCCTAAGCACAGTTTAAGTCCAATTTAAGTTCTCAAATAGGGCTAAAGTGGAAATTAAAGTGATGCCCTCTGCACAGGGGTGAATTTTACCCTAAAATTCTATAGCTAAATGAAGTATAAATTGTTTATAGAGATTCCTCCAGCTTCTAACTTTGGAGCCAGGATCCATCCCTGGGTGGATTTCAACACTACTGTATTTTGGGAGGTACTATTCAGATCTGAGGTTTTGTAATGATCCAGTATAGTGAAAGGAGCCATTTGTGAAAACCAGATCCGGAGCTGGCTTTGGATGAAGAACCCCACAAAGCATGGAGAAATTTGGATTCAGAGCTCTTGTTTGGCATAATCTTCTGAATGTATTCAAATGGCACTCTGGCATTTCACGTGCAGGCTTTATTTCCAGCAATCATACACTTCCCGAGGTGCTTGTCTACGTGGTGCCACCATGTGAACTAGAGGGGTGGGATTTCAAGAACTCTCTAATGTGTTACATGCTAACTGCTGGCACATCCTAAAAGGAACCTAATCCATATTAATTTGTTCCTGTTTTGAAAGGAGACTACATCAGTGTGAACTGGCTGCCTTTTAGCATGTGTCAGCGGAGACTATACAGGTCAGTAATGGGACTCTATAATTCATCCCTCTGTACTCTGCATTGCAAGGCCATGTAGACAAGACCTTAGTCTGCGCAACCCTGGAGCTCTGTAACTCTGATAGCAGTTGAACAATTCACCACCCAAGCCCAGCTGTGTATTGACTGAAGACTGTACCCTCACTGGACTCTGGGCAAGCAAAGCTTTCCTAGCTGAGAGTTTTAAACAAGTTGCATATTTTTATTATTATAAATTTAGCTTTGATCATGGGCCCTGAAAAGAAGGGGGCAAGTTTCAAGCTATCATAATGATTCAACACAACTGCTTTGCTATGTTTTAGCTGGAGTTTGATCCTGTACAGACGAACACTCACCCATACTGAGGGGAGTTTACACTGAGGGAAGATCTCCACAGCATTGTTTCTGAAGTTTCCTATGTACAATGACAGGGGCTGATCCCTAGGGGAGGAAAGCCACATTTGGTGTTCTCTTGGTGTTCTCCTGGAACCTCCGATTATGTTAGTGAGTACAGTCAGCTAGTGGTGCATGGATTGTGAGTGCACACCATTGGTAGATGTTGTCACCTTCCCAATGAGGTGTCTCAAGTGGCCTAATACTGGGGAGAAGGTTGCTGTGATGCAAGAAGGAAGAAAAAACTAGACTAGTGTTCACTGTCTGCCTTATCCACAGGTGCTGTGGTAAAATCGGGGCGCTCAACAAGAGACACATCAATCTCCCAATGTAGTGAATGAGAGAGTCTTTCCATTGGCTGCACTTGGAGTTGGATGGTATCATAAGCCACTGCCTGGACTTTGTTCCATGGAGAAAGAATTAGAGTGACTTTTAATTGGGCTGCTGGTTACAACAATGTGATATTGCATTATATAAACCTTCATTGTTTCCTTCCTATCTGACTAGACACTGACCATAGAACATTGCTGTTTTATCCACATGGGAAAGCTCAATTCTGAATGAAAACAAAGCATGGGAGAACCCAAGGAATATTTAGGACAACATCCACGTCAAAAATAAAGGTTTGTTATTAAGACATTGCCATTGGGTATCATGGGTAAGTGGAGAAACACCAGCTCGTGGTTGTAGAGTTGCACAGTCATTCATTTGGTTTGGTCATTTGATCAAATCGAGCTGGTAGGAGTCTTAGTCTTCTCCAGAAATTTGTAGAGCCTTGAGTAGGATCTATTTAGCACACACAGAATATGTTTGTAAATACACAATAATTTAGTTAATAACCTGCATATCTGGACAGTTCTTATGGTTCAATCCAATTGCATCACTCCCAAGTCTCATTAACAGAATGTTAACTATGACCCAGCCATGGACTGGCTCCTCCCTTGTGTGCGCTGATTCCCTCTATGTCCATCCATCCATTTATCCAAAGCTATCATATGTCCCGGTCTTCTCTGGATAAAGGGGGTTGTACCATATTTATGATATAGCACCAGGTGGGACAAGAAGGCTAGCTGCATAAGTCAGCTAATGCACCATATAGCCAGAGCTAGACAGAGCCACCCTGAGTAAGGACTGGCATGTAGCTATGACATCTCTGCATAAGCCCTGGCAAGGAGTTGTGCCAACCCATAATCAGATGATCAGTATCCCCCACTTATGTCCAGATAGCTCCTCAGCCAATGCACAGTGGGGGTTGGAGGGTGGAGCCATGGCTCATGCTAAGCATCATCCTTCCCCATCTCCCATACCTTGAACCAAAGATCCACACCGATCCCAGCCATTCAGGGGTTGGGTGAGCTTTACTTTCGCAAAAGGGGATTCTGCCACAGTGTAATCCCCTACCGTAGAATGTGTCCTGAATATAGGAGGCTGCATAACATTGTTAAGATATAGGTTATACCCCTGAGGGTGGGGGAGCATCACCTCATCATGATCAATATATTAACTCTGGAATAAAAGATGTTAAATGAACTCTGATCCTGCAAATAGTGCATGTCACACACATTAATATAAATATACATGATAGATGTGCAAATAGCTCACAGTTCAAAGGTGTTAGATCATGGATTAAAAGAGCAAGGAGATGAACCGGTGTATATAGCGCTACAAAAGATCTGTTGTATTTGGACAAAGGTTATGCAATTTGCTTAAATGTTCCCAGTATGGTAACAAATATTTGGAAACCATGTTATTGAAACCTTTTGAAGGATTCCCAGAAGTAATTCCTGCAAGAAGTACACACCCAGGACAGTCAGAATTTCTGGACTGACATTCCAGTTGCTCAATTCCTGGTTATGCAGGCAGAAGAGAAAACACAGTGATACCTTTATAGGTATAATAGATAAGAGTGTGAGAATCCAACTCGCTGGCCAGTCTACGGAAGTGTGAGTGCCCCTCCCCACCTTCACTATTGCTTAAGCCTTTAGTGTGACTGGGGATATGTATGCACTTCTTTGGTTGTAGATGCATTCCTTAATGTTTGCTTTCCCCCTTAAATTGTAACCCCGAAATAGTGATCACTACAATGTGTATTGATCAAAACCCTTGAAAAGTCATTCTACTATGAAAAATGACTGTAGAAATGGTTGAATAAGGTTCCAGTTCTCTACCTGCCTAGCATGTGCCCATCACCAGACAATCCAGGTGTCCTTGTACCTATTTTCTGTCCCTCTTCTAGAGGAGGTATGCCCAATTACAATTCAAAAGAACTGGTGGGTTCTTTTGATGCCTTCAAAGACTTGATGCTTTTTTGGAAGATTTGTCTTTATCAAACACAAGCAATTGAACTCAGACTAGCTGATCTAATGGTCCTTTTTGCCTTAAATCTATGACCCTATGAAAATTTCTTTTCAAAATAGCAAGAAACTTGACCTTGACTGTACTTTGGTACCAGTACCTGAAACAGGCTACAGGGTAGGGCAATATTTTTGTTTTTCTGTCCATAATCAGAGTTGGCTCAGGGGGAAATATTTTTTGTGTTGTCCAGGGCAACAGAAAGGGCTAACAGAGACTTAATTAATTTGGAGAATTGGGTTATCTAATCCAAATTACTGGAATAGAGGGGGGAAGAGTTTGCTGCTGTTTGTTCATAATTGTTCTAGTTCAAATGCTGTGGTAGTGACAAATTAGCTGGTGTAAGATGAGTGGAATTTAATGACAATGTATTCATATTGGATTGGAATCCAGCACTGTGGGTGAAAAGGCCTTTTAGGCCTTAAATTTGGTGTAAAGCTTAAAGCAGGTAAAGTACTGCATTCTGTAATTAGTGCAAAACCTATATTAGCTATACATTCCATTCTCCTCCCCCAATTAATTAATACCACAAGAGAGGGTAGATGAGAAAAACATGTGCTCTAATAAAAACCACAGCTGCATGTTTTGGGTGGTGGTTACACTTTGGGATATTTTACCTTCCCATTTCAAACAGTTTTTCAACTCAGCTAGAAGGAGGCTATATCTGCTTTATACAGCACTCCTGGGGGCATATAGGGTATGTATGACTACACACTGCAGAGTAAAGCAGGCTGTGTCCACATAACAGTGCATATCTACACATGGCACTGAGGAAATGCTCTGGCAGCAGGTAAGCAGGGGCACAATATAGTGCTGTGTAGTGTATTCCCATAGGACTCAGGCAGTGCCTCGCTGTCTATGCTGCTACATATACCCATGATAGACAGGGAGTGCAATGTATGTACCCTACATGCCACCACAGGGAATGTGCATTGTCGCCATGTAGCACTATCTGCCATTGGGATTAAATATCTACCCTGGCTAAAATGTTATTGATAATAATTCAAATAACCCTTTAGTTACAGCTTGAGTAAACAAAGGACTATGACTAGGCAGAGTCAGAATGAGATGAGAGGAAATGGCGGCAAGCAGTGCCCCTCAAAAAGCAAAAAAAGATGCTTACCACAGTTGGCGCTGTTCCACAGATATCTGAGAGAATTTCAGGATCATGGCTGGCTGGCATTTCAGGATTTTCTGTCATTTATGAGTGGGTAAAAGAGACATTTTATGTCCATCGCAGGGAATTCCCAAGACACAGAATTGCCTAGTGATTCTTTTTTTTTCTTGAACAAAGGAAGCTACCCTGTGTTTTTTATAGTAAGGGGACATTTTATTGATTTGAAACTCTTTTCAACTCTGCCAACTTTGCCCTCATATCTACATTGAATACACCATCACAGGATCAAATCAAGCCACCTACTCCATCAAGGGCTCTTTCACAGGACAGTCTCTGCACCAAAGAATAAATGCACACAAATCTGACATCAGAAATTGCAACACTAAAAAACCAATAGGGGAACACTTCAATCTCTCTCAGGGCTGGGCTTAGACGATTGGCGGCCCTAGACAAATCTATTTTTGGCGGTCCCCTCCCCCCCATGCATTCACATGACATGACAACATCTACTTTAAATGGTGTGCCGTGATACTTGATATTTAGTATTTAGTATATTTAGTCTTTAGTATTTAGTAATTGTTTCTATCATATTTTTATGGAATTATTTTTAGATGCAGAGAAGTTATTTTTAAAACTGTTATTGTTTAACACTGGTAGGTACAAAGAATTTGTATCAATACAGCTTTTCAGAGCAAACTTAGCGCCCCATTGCCTCCCTTGCTTCTGCACAGCTATTGGCAGCTCTGGGTGGCTCACAACCCCCCACATAATAACCTTATGACCCCCTAAGGCAGGGGTCGGGAACCTATGGCTCGCGAGCCAGATGTGGCTCTTTTGATGGCTGCATCTGGCTCGCTGCCAGTGTTCCCTCTAAGCTGCGTGGGCG
>ML685884.1:5448323-5520106 GCA_007922175.1 Pelusios castaneus | reverse complement strand
TTCCTTCTTTCTCTTCTTTGCCTTCCTTCTTTTTTCTTTCTTCCTCTTTCTCTTCCTTTCTCTTTTTTCCTTCTTTGTCTTCTTTTTTCTTTCCTTCTTTTTTCTTTCTTTCTCTTCTTTCCTTCCTCTTCCTTCTTTCCACTTCTTTCCTTCTTTCTTTTTTCTCTTCCTTCCTTTTTCTCTCTCTCTTTTCCTTTCTTCTCTCTTTTTCTCTCTTTCTTCCTTCCTTCCTCCCTTCTTTTTTTCCTTCCTTTTTAAAAAAACCCAAGCTTTAAAAATTAATTTTAATTAAAAACCTTTTTAAAGGTTTTTTAAAAACCTTTCTAAAATTAAATTTCAATTAAAAGTAATTCAAATTCAATTAATTAAAACATAAAATGCACACATTTACTTGTATTTAGTTTTAAACATATTGTATGGCTCTCACGGAATTACATTTTAAAATATGTGGCGTTCATGGCTCTCTCAGACAAAAAGGTTCCCTACCCCTGCCCTAAGGGGTGCAACTCCCATTTGAGAGCCCTTGTCTTAAAGGGACACACTAACTTCATTTTACAGATTGGGAAACTGAGACACAGAGCTGTGAAGCAACTTCGACCAAAGTCCCACAGCAGTTTCATGGCAGAGCTAGGACTAAGACCCAGAACTCAAGACTCTCATGCTTTAACCACTGAACAATACTAGCCCCTAATATAACACCAAATCCAGCAAACCATCTTTGCACAGAGATGAATGCATTTTTCATTAGGATCTTAAGGAGTACTAAACCATTCACTAGTAAAGACTATTTAGACCTTAACCCTGTAGACAATTTCCCTTTGATCACTGTAACACCACACTCTCGCTATAACAGCAGGTGTATTAGTTACCATGAGTTCAGTGTTTCTTGGGTCATAGGAAGACACAAAACCCTCTAAATGTTGCATGAGACAGTTTGTCTATGTATATAAAAGTCAGATCCATTGTTCTGGGCCCCTCCAAGGATAGAAGTGAGCACTGGATCCCACAGAAAGGTGGAAAGCTCTGCAAGGCTACAACATATTGGATCATTAATGTGTTATGTTCTTTCCTCTGCTGCAGGACTGAACATAGCTTGAGAGGGGAAACAAGTAAATATTTTTTTCAAGTTGATTTTATATTACATATTACAATTCAGGGGGGAAAGAGTTGGGTTGCCTGGGGCCTCATATTTGATTAATGGAAAGGGAAAAGGGAAGGGGAACGAAAGGAAACTGAGGAGGATTCCCACTGGGATGTACTTCACTGAATTACTTTCTGGCTATGTCTACACTACAAACAGTTATAATATCAGTGTAAAACAAACTGCTTGAGCCCCACTAGCTCTTTCCTCACAAATGAAGCACAGCCTCAAATCCACATCATCCCAACCTTGTCCACTAGTACCCACATCAGACCCCTCTTTCCCCATATCCTCCTCAGCCCCCATCCCCATTCCCTAAGCTCCCTGCCCCCAAACCCCCACTCCAGCCCTCCTAACCCCCCAATCCCCAGGTTCCCCCATCTTCACTCCACCCCTTTACCCCCTCCACACCTCTCCAGGCCCCTTCGTCCCTAGCCCCCACTCCAGTCCCGCAACCTCCTCGATCCCTCCCCAGCCGCCCACGCAGTCCCCACTCCAGCCGTCCATAGTCCCCTCCACTACTACCCAGCCCCCACCAAGTCTTCTTGTCCCCATGCCCCCTCCACCCTTCCCCAGGCCTCTAACTCCATCCATCCCTTCCCAGCCCCCCTATCCTGATCCCTTACTCCAGCCGTCTATAGTCTCCTCCACCACTACCCAGCCCCCACCAGCCCCTCCTCAGCCCCCCCATCCTGACCCCTAGCTCCAGCGACTGGCGAGTCTGGACCCCTCCATTCCCCCCCCCGGTCTCCGCATTCCCCCTTATCTTAACCCCTGACAACAAAGGCCCAGGGCTGGCTTGCGGTGATGAAGCATGGCAGCCAGCAGCGTGGCCAGTTCAGGCCACGCTGCTGGCTGCCATGCTCTACTCCTGCCGCTGCTGCACGCCAGCCCCTTGGACCTGATCCAGCTACTCTGCCGCTGCCACGCACCACCACCACAGGCAGGCAGCATGGCCTGATCAGGCCTAAGGCCCCTTCCTGGCTCCTCTGCCCCCCCGTGACCCCTTTTCCAGCTCCTCTGTCCCCCGCGGCCCCTTTCCTGGATCCTCTCTCTCCCCTGCGGTGCCTTCCCAGCTCCTTTGTCCCCCTCCCCCGCAGCCCCTTCCCAATCCCCTTATCTGGCCAGAGGCTCGGAGCTTGCAGGGGTGGCTGGCAGAGCTGCTCCTGGGCCAGGCCACTCCTGCCCTGAGCACGCTCTGTCTGAGCATGCTCAGGGCGGGAGATCTGAAACTCCCCAGCCTGGCCGCAGCAGGAGTCTGCGGCTTTGCTGGGCCCCCTGGGTGGAATGCACCAGAATGCAGCGTTCCGCCTCCTTTTTCTATTTTTATGGTGGCAGTGACCCCTAACAATTGGTGGCCCTAGGCGGCTGCCTAGTTTGCCTACCACTAAGGCCGGCCCTGATCTCTCTGCTCACTCCATTGACGACTTGCTAATAGCTGTGTTGAAACAGATGAATAACAAATCACAGCTTCAAAGAGAAACTGCAGAATTTGAACTTATATGCAAATTTGACTCAATTGCCTTGGGGTTAAACAGGGACTATGGATTTTTCTCTCATTACAGCAGGTGATTTGACCTCACCTTCCTCTATGTGCTGTTCTCCAGTGTTTGAATCTTAACATCTATTTTGATTTGCTGTTACAGCCTGACCTGATCCTATGTCATATACTCCCCTGCATTTAATTTCCTCCCATTCTGTAAATTTCCCATCTTCAAAGCGTCTGACGAAGTAGGATTTTCTCCCATGAAAGCTCATGCAATAAATAAATCTCTTAGTCTTTAAAAGTGCCACAGGGTTCTGTTGTTTTTCTACAAAAGACTAACACGGCTAACCCTTTGAAAGATGTTATTCAAATGAGAGGCTTTTCTGCACTGAAACAGATGGTATTAGAAACACTGGCTGGGATGCTCAAAGCCAGTGGGAGCTGGGTGCCTAACTCTCTTCGTCCCTTTTGAAAGTCCCAGCAACTGCAGCTAATGTATATCAATAGAAACTATTACTGTTAAACTTATCCATACAAAGCCTGATTCAGCACATGCTAAATCAATTGAAAGATTCCCATTGACTTCATTTGGTTTTGGATTGAGCCCATCTAATATGGGAAACAGCTCTTGGGACTTTCTATTACAGCAACAAATGCCGCAAGTACTAGTAATATTACAAAACAGCTACATTAAAAGGTCAAGGTTGAAAAATCAAGCACTCAAAAGATAGAAGATGTCAGAATTTAGGATGCCTGTGCGACCTTAATCCCCCCTTCTTCTGCATGCATTACATGATCACATATTATTTTCCCCCAGAATCCCTGACTCATTAGCTGTTTTAGCTAATACTACAGATATATACTGTATATAATTATATAATTATATTTCAGATCAGTGGCTTTTAACCTTTCTTCATTTGCAAACCACTTAAGTTTTTTTGGATGGAGGTGTGGGCCACTTTGGAAATCTTAGACTTAGTCTGAGATCCCCCAGAGGGTCCACAGACAACAAGTGGAAAACCACTGCACTAGATCATGGGAAGTCATCCACTAGAACACAGCAGTTTCAAGTACTTCAGTGGAACTGCATTTTTTTCTGTGGAGGTCACTGCCTATAGAGAGAGTGCATTTCAGTGTGCCAGGATATACAGCTGTAAGTTAATGTGATACAAATGGAGAAGGGAGTATTGCCATTCAGGGTCCCTCTAGACTTGCTTTCTTTTCTGATATATTATTGTAGTTGGTCAGGATGACAAGAGGAAATTGGTGATCTGAGAAATGAAGGGACTTCAAATGTACTGATTTCAATTTGGAGCAACCATAACTTTGTGGTCATTGTGTGGCTGTGATACATTCGGGAGATATTAACATAACTCATTAGTAAAAGCCCAAAGCCTTAAGATACCTTCAGTGATGCCAATCTCTTGAACTGCCTAATTAACCCTAATACTATGAGACCAGATCTTTAACTGCTGTAAGTTGGCATAACAACGTGCATCCTTTGCACTGTTCTGATATATGCCAGCTGGGGCCTGGGCCCTTTAATTGTGAGCAATTATCAGTTTTCACTTTGTGGAAAGTTAACTAAGCCTTAAACCAGTTACTGGCATTGAAAACTTCTGAGGCCAGATCCTCAGCTGGTGTAAATAGGTATAGCTCCACTGAAGTCAATGAAGCTAAGCTGATTTACAGCAGCTGATGATCTAGACCATCCAGAGAATGTAAGGGCTGGGAGGGAACCAAACCAAGTCACCTACTACATAAAATTTAAATTTAGCTTTTCATTAAATAAATGTTTTTAAATTTTAAATGGTTTTAATTAAAAATAAATTACATTTAAATAATTAAATTCATTTAAATTAATTACTTAATCTTAATAGAATTTTAATTAATTAAAATTTAATTTAATTGTAATTAAATAGACCCATGGCCCTTCATGGCTGTAAAAATTGTATTTGTGGCCCTCAAGGCAAAAAGATTGGGAACCACTCGACTGAGAATTGACCTTCTTTCTTAAACACCAGAGAGTAAAATTCGGAACCCATTGAAGTCCACAGTAAAACTCTGATAGACCTCAGTGAGGCCAGGATTCAACCCTAGGAGTGGTCTGTACAGCTCAGGTTAGAAGATCCATTTGGAGGAAAGAGTGTTCTTCCACTTACCCAGCTCCATCCATCTGAGGATTTCAGTGCTTTGCAATTGTTAACTTAGGGTTTGTCTCCATGGCATTGCAGTGCAGGAAGAGGTGTGAACTATAAAGTGCTCTAACTTGTTGCACACTGGCTGTGCACTAACATAGTGCTGTTTGAAATGGGACTACATTATAAATTAGGTACCTTTTAGTTAAGTCCAGGAGGGTGTTTGAACACTCTACATTTCATACCCCATTAGACCTCACTGTAGCATCATGTAGACAAATCCTGTCAGTCTCGAAACTTCACTGTGAGATAGGGAAGCACATTCCCCATTTTACACATGAGGAAGCTGACAAAGGGATTTGCTGAACGGCAGTGTACCAGAAGATGGGAATGGCCAATGGGATGAATCACGTGATGATCACCTGTTCTGTTCATTCCCTTTGAAGCACCTGACATTGGCCACCATTGGAAAACAGGATACTGAGCTAGATGGCCCATTGGCTTGACCCAGTATGACCGTTCTTGTGTTCACAGAGGAAATCAGCATTAAACCAAGCGTACAAGCTCCATCTCTATGTTTCAGCAGGGATAAAAAGGATTTGAGTTCCCAGGGCTATCAGGCTAGTACTTCCCATGGCTATGTCTACACTGGCAATTTAAGTCGACTTAAGGAGGCTTAAGTCTACTTAAATTAAGCCACGTCCACACTAGGCTTTCATTAACTCGACTTAAGAAATTCCTTAAGTCGACTTAATGAAAGCTTAAGTCGACTTTGTTACTACCGCTCACTAAGTTGACTTAACCCTTAAGTCAACTCCTTAAGTCGACTTAAGGACGGTGTGGACATGGAGTAGCCCTTAAGTCGAATTTATTAAGTTGACTTAAGGGTGGTTAAGTAGACTTAACAAAGTAGACTAAGTCGACTTAAAGCTAAGTCAACTTAGTCCACTTTGTCAAGTCGACTTTAATAATAGGGAAAGTCTTTTCCCTGCCACTAGTATGGCGAGTTAATAGAAGATTTATCATATTTTTCTATTGCCTACAGAAAAGAATAGTTACCTGACAAATATACAAGGGAAGAGAAATGCTTATCTCTACAACCTACACTCTGTAATCATGTCCACTGCCAGGTAGCAGTCTTCTTACAATGTTAGATCTCCAGCATCACTAGTATGGTCTTTCACGCTGTTTTCAGGTCTGCCATTTCATTTTATTAGCAAGGTGGAGATTGCATGAGTGACTGGATTCATGTGTCAGTTCCTCTCAGGGAAGAGTAGGTACTTAGGAAGACCTTGGACACTAGGCCTTATGAGACAAGATTGTGATTCAGAATTTTTGGGTGCCAATTCACCATTCTTCCACTGCCTCCTGACGCATGGTTGGTGAACTTTCTACAACTCTGTTTAGCTCCTTGAAAAATCAGTTGAAACCCTAATAAGGCTTTTGTGAGTTTGAGTTATTTAGGGATAGCTTTGAAACCCTTGCTCCCATTGTTGAGCAATTCTTTACCCAAGGACTGCCACTGAAGTGAATTGGAGCCTTTGTGCAAATAACTCACCAATGGGAGTGAAGGGTTTACACACTGGGTGGGGCCATTTCAGAGTTGCCTGTGGAAGTTAGGTGACCAATTCCAGTTGAAGTCCAAGGAATTCCCTTAGGAATATATAAAAATCCCAGCCCTGGGCTTTCACATTTCCTAACCAGTTTGCTTTCCTGGAAAGAGAAGTGCAGTGGCCATGCACAGTACAGACCTAGTTAGATAATGTGCCAGGTGGTGTTCAATCTGCAAGGGAACTGAATGGGCCTGTGGTGGTGATGATTCATTCCACTGGAGAAACCTACTTGTTAGTTTATAGGGAAATTTTTTTTAAAAGGTACATCCAGGGGTGGGGGTTAAAATCAGTAAAAATATGATTGGGTGGGTTTAAAAAAAGCTGCATTGCTCCAATTGTCACCAAGATTAGTCTGATTTTCCAGGAGGAAACTTCCCTCTCATTTGCTTATCTGACTACTTGCAGGGGCAATGTTTTCCTTAGTTCATTAAATATTTGAATTTAAGGCAGAAGTTCTTCCGAGTTCTGCTCACCTATGCTGCTTATACATTTACCCTGAGCAATAGAACGTTTGCTGCATTGAAATTACATTTGAATAGATGAAAGTTCAACAAAAGCTATAAATAGTACCTGGAGCACACAGAGCTCCATGCCCACTACCTCTTGTCTGCCATGAACAGATAGCGCTGAAGAGAATTACTTTTGTGCAACTTCAGGAGAACGAACAGTTGAAAGAATAAAGGGTGCGGCTATACTAGTAAATTAAGTCAGGTGTGGACTCTCTAAATCGACTTAATAAGGTCAGCTTAAAGTCAATTTATTAAAGTCGATTTATTTAAGTCAACCTAAATCCCTAAAAACAACAAGAGTCCTGTGGCACCTTGTAGACTAACAGATTTTCTTCAGCATAAGCTTATGTGGACTATAACCCACTTCGTCTTGCATCTGACGAAGTGGGTTATAGTCCACGAAAGTTTATGTTGAAGAAAATCTGTTAATCTACAAGGTGCCACAGGACTCTCGTTGTTTTTTGCTGTACAACAGACTAACACAGCTACCCCTCTGGAAATTTCTAAATCCCTAAGTGTAGACATAGCCTAGGAGATGAAGACAGAATGTAGTTTTTTCCTATAGAATCCTTTTTTCTCACACTGACACCAGCCCTCTTTGTTAGTATGTGTTATTTATTTGTCATGGACTAGGCTGCCATCATGCTAGGTGCTTCATCCCGGAGTGCTTACAGACCAAATGTAAGACAAAAAATGAGGTGGGTATAGACTGAGAGATGGGACTCACAAGGAAGCAATGAGAAAATTATTTTCTTTCCCATTGTATTGGTGATATTCCTGCCAGTAGCATCTTAGAATGTTTTGCAAAAATTCAACACCCCCGCTGCTTTAGAGAGAGCATGTACTTTGTTCATGTCCTGTTGTGACATTAAGCACCCCTATATTCACTGTACCTACGGTTATACTAATATTTGTACAAAGCACGCCTATTGAGGTATCATTTGAAAACTAATGACTCATTTTGTGTGATGCATGTATGTCATGTGTATTAAAAGTCATAAATATATGCTGGAATTATGACTAAAGTGTGCATAAACTAAGTGTGTTGGGGGAGTTGTTAAATAGCTCTAGAGTAAATAAAGCAATACTTCAGTTTACTTCAGTTTCTGTGTATGCAACAAACATGACCATCAAGGCAGCTGTGGGAGGAAATGGTAGGAAACAAAACAATTTGAACGTCAGCAAACACAAGTAGGGGAATAAAGAACAGGGAGTTTCCTTCACCACCTGACTCCATGTTGTTTTTCTCATAGCTTGAAAAAGGTTTACTTTAAAAGGTAAGCAGGACCCATTTCAAAGGTTCCCTGGTTTATAAAGACACAGGATTGAACCTCATGTGAGAAGCAATTGAATCAACTGGTTATATACAATGTTAGTGTGCTATAAAAGCATATGGAGTAAGGGTTTTTCTGAAAGCTAATGACATTTTGATGATTAATATCATTATGAAATGTCTCTATTTATACTACATTAGGAAATCCGGATACTTGATATTATGCTTTAAAGTCTGTGTCCAAACGGGGAGAAACAAGTTCCCACCCAGACAGGAAGAAAGGAAGCTATTTACCAGCCTCTTATGCAAATTAAGCATGGTAGAATCAAACAGAACAAAAGGTCTATTTTCATACAGGCTTCCTGGGGAAGCCGCGAGGAAGAGAAGAACAGCATGAGGTCATCCTGCCTCCTGAACCAAAGAAGCCAATACAGAAGCCATTTTTGGCATCTGTCACTGGCACAAGAAGCCAGAGCTCTTGAAAGCTGAGGAAAATAGATCCTCTAGCCAAGGGTAATTTGAAGTATCTGAGAACCGAATATAGATGAGACATCTACAGGGTCGAGACTTTTAGATTCTTGTTTTCACTTTTATTTGCTTTAACCCTTTCTAACTTTATTCCTTTTACATAGCATCACTAGCCTATGTCCTATTGTAATAAATGTCTTTTATTTTTACTACAAACTTACTCAGTGCTGTGCTTAAAGGGAAGGGTGTATTTACCTCATCAAGTGAAGAAGCTGTGCTTTTCAGTCTTTAGAGGAAGAAGTGAATCTTATTATGTCTCTGAACTGTCCAGGAGAGGATTGGATGTTATAGAGCACATGGTTTGGGGAAAATTCGGGACTGGCATAAGTTGGGGTCATCTACAAGTACAACCAACACTGGGAGAGACTAGGGAGCATGGCTGTTGTGGTGCTGGAAGGCTGCTGGGCCAGAGTTGCTGAACTGGGGCTGCAGTTACATACAGATGCTTGGAGTGAGGCCACCTTTGTAGAGTGCTCTTCCTTCCTAATGATTTTCAGTGCTTTTCAAACTTCAGTATGATTCTCCTAGCATTGCCAACCCCAAATATTCACCAATCATGAGTGAAAAAAAATGTTTAGGGTCTTTTTGGTTTGGCTTCTGGCTTTTGAGCCTTCAAGTCTCTCTTGGGTCACCCTTTTCTTTGCAATCATGAGGGCTAAAAACTTATTTATGTTTTAAAATGAAAGTTGAGATCCTAGCCTGATTGCTGCTCTCCAGAGCTGAGGCCTGAAATACAACACCAAATGTTATGCAGCTTGTGATAAACTCACAAGAGTTGGCAGCACTGGTCTTCTCTTGAGACAAGGAATGGCCTTGTGCTTAAAGCCCTGGGTTAGGACTCAGAAGAACTAGGTCCAGTTGTTCTCTCTGCCACTGATGTCCTAAGTAACTCTGATTAAATCATTTAATTTCTCTGGCTCAGTTCCTGAAAAATAGAGGTGCCCACCTCTTTTAGACTTCCATGGAAGTTAGGAGTGCAGCTACCTTTGAGGACCTGGGCCTCTGTACCTTCATTCCCCTTCTGTACAATGGGAATAATACTTCCTTCCTCATATCTTTTGTCTTGTCTATTTAAATCTTAAGATCTTCAGGGCAGGCACATTGGCTGTGTCTACACTTGCTAAAATTAGTTCAAATTAGTTAGTTCAAACTAACTACATTGAACTAATTTTAGTTAGTTCGAATTAGCACTCATTCATGGCACTTGCTTAGTTCGAATTAGCGATCCCCATTCATTTCAATGGCCAGTTAGTTCGAACTAAGAAATTAGTTCGAATTAACATGGCTACATTGGCTAATTCGAACTAGTTAGTTTGAATTAACCCTTTAGTTCGAATACCCTATTTGAACTTATTAGTTCAAATTAAGGAAGCCCTTAATTCGAACTAACTAAAGCCTAGTATAGCCATGGCTTTAGTTAGTTTGAATTAAGCCTCCTTCATTCGAACTAACTTGCCAGTGTAGACATAGCCCTAGATACCTACAAGATATCTATCCAGTACCAAGCACAATGGGGGTCTTGTTCTCAGTCAAAACCTCTGGGTGCTACTGTTTGGCAAAAATACAATGGAGTTTGGAGAAGGTGGAATGCAAGGACTCCAGATGAAATTTAATTTAACATCCTTAGATTAATTGTTCTACTCTTGTGAAATACCTTATGGGATTTTTTCAGAGCTGGATCCTTGGCTACAGTCAGGAGGCAGTTCAGAGTCACACCATTCTAAAGGGATCTCCGGTTGGGGAATGTGTCTCAAGGAGAGACTGGTGGAGGAGCTGAGGATCCTATATTAGTAGAGCAAGGGATGCAAGAGAAACAGAACAGGAAGAGAGGTAAAATGAAGAAAAAATGTAGACGTGGGTAACTGGTTTTCAAAAAGGGCAAAATCCCTTGGCATGCTGAAGGCAATCAGACTATATAGACACTTTCTTGATGTTACCTTTCCCAGCCATCATCATAAAACACCTCTGTGGCAGCTACAACAATTTGCTTGAATGGAAAAATAGGTCATCCACAGGAGCACAAACAGAAGGGCAGGTGGTCTAGAGACAATCTCCATAATAAGATGTAGCCCAGGATGTTTGGAAACCCCTGCATTATATCTTGCACTTCTTCCATGTGTTTCCTCATGGACTGGTTTCCCTTGAATTTAATGGCTTTGTTGTGAAATTCTGTTGGTATTTGGTATCTGAAACAATGGTAAAACCTGGAAAACACTGATGGGATCAGATTGCATTAGAGGATTGCTTAATATGTACAGCTGTAGGAAAATAGAAGCTGATGTAATTCTTTCTGGGAAGAAATTCCTGCATCAGTTATAGATGCACAAAGCTTTCGAGGGGAAGAAGAAGGCTTTATTAAAATCTCAGTGTGTGACACAAGACCAGTGTGTGAAAGTTATGCCCCACTTTTCTTATTTTACAGTAAATCCAGGAATTTATATTGACAAAATTCCACACAGTGGTTAAGGATCATTCAATTTGCCAAACAGATATGATCAAATCAAATCACTCTCTGCTTGTTCTCCTGCAAAGAGATGAAAATCAATGATAAAAACACTTATCTGCTAAGCATGTGTGTGATGGGATGCACATCCGTGCAGCCCTAGGGCATGATCTGTGTAACTTTTCTGTTCAGTTTTGCAGTGTAATTGTGTGATTTGATGCCAAATACACTATACCAGGTTCCTTTGTGAATGCTTAGAACATATTCCACATGATTACCATGGGGCCATGTTTCCTACAGCAACATGTATGTACAGATGTGAAGCATGTTACAGGGTTCAGACTCTCAGGACTATCTCTAGCACAGTGGCTGGAGATTTACATGTCAAAGGGGATGCTAATGCCCTCCCTGGCTCCCGTAGAAGTGAAGAGAATCACACAACAGGACAGTGAGGGGAGGGGCTGTCAGCAGTTTGTAAAAACAAAGACACAGAGGTTGGAAGGAGAGAGAAGCTGCAGACTTTGGCCGAAGAAGACACCATCTTGTAACCAACTTCAAGCAAGATCAGGGCCCTGCCTGGGAACAGACAGAGAATGGCTGTAAAACACCGAACAGCTGAACACCATGTGCATAATCTTGGATTTTGAGGTCAGTTTAGGGAGAGATGTTAGCTTACTATGCAGTTTATACCTTTTATTTGATAGTGGTCACTCCTGACTCATTTATAGTATGTTTCTGCCTTGATTGGCCATGTTCTCACTTAAAATTGTACTCTGATCAATAAACTAATATTTGTTTTATCTAAAGCTGTGTGATCTTTAGAGGGTGTGGATGTGGGAGACTGGGCACAATCCACTTCTTTGTTAAGTGGACGGATTTAAGACTAAGGTGATTGGGAGTGGGTCCCAATCCCTGTAAGGCAGTGGCTCCCAGTGTAGTGTCTGGGACTGGGTGTGCTTGCTTGGGAACCAATGTCTGTGTGGCTAGTGGATTTACACCCACTGCCTGGGACCAATTACATGCTGGTGGCTGGTGTGGACTGACTCAGGAATGAGTAATCACTCAGCGGGGTGTGGTGAATTGGGGTTCAGGAGCGGGGTTCGAGGGTCATAGCAGCACACCAGACTGGACAGCCTGTCACAATGTGTTCAGAGGCCTCCTCAATTTTCTTCATTCCTGCAACTGAAGAAGTTGCCCTCTGGACTCTATATATCTTGGTTCTTCCACAACATCCAGTATAATAGGAGAGAGAGAATAAGGGAGTCCGTGTGGTCCAATGGATAGGGAACTAGAGATGGATTCTAATTCTGTCTCAGCCATGTTGGATGTCACTGATTCTAAGGCCAGAAGGGACCACTGTGATCATCTCTTCTGACACTTGTATAACACCGGCCATAGAACTTCCCCAAGCTAATTCCTAGAGCTAACCTTCTGGAAGAACTTCCAGTCTTGATTTAAAATTGCCAGTGATGGAGAATCCACCATGATCCATGGTATTTATCCTTACTGTTAATCTGCCTCTTATTGCCAGACTGAATTTATCCATCTCCAGCTTCCAACCATTGGATCATGTTAGACCTTTCTTTGCAAAGGCCATTGTCAAATATTTATTCCTCATGTAGGTACCTAGACTGTGGTCAAGTCATCCCTTAATCTTCTCTTTAAGTTAACTAGACTGAGTTCTTTGAAATAGATTGAGCTCCTTTATTTATAGCTCTTGGCTATTGAGGTTGTAAGCTCTTTAGAGCACAGAATTTTTTTATTATGCGTACAGCCAGTGCTTAGCATAATGGGGTCTCAGTCTGGCTTGGGGCTTCTAGAGGCTATTGTAGATATGAATCAATAAAAAAAAGAAGCTGAAACATCCCAAGATCTTTTCCTTGGCTGTGTGTCACGTTCTCATGAAAGTTCTAGAACAATTCTGCAGACTTAAATTACTTAGAGAAGCATCTAAATATTGGGCATTTCTGTGAAGGTCCCCTTTTAATGCCCAACTAATATAAAAAAAAAGACTTTTAAAAATCTGAAACAACTGGAGATAAAATGTTTCTGGAATTCTCCCCTCCACCACCTTTTTTGAAGAGCTCTATAAATGAATCCTGAAAATATGTCCATGTGGATTCATGTTTTCTCATTTCATTCACTTTTTCCAGGAGTGTGCCTCGCACTCCTTCTTCCAGCTGATTTACAAATGATACTCACACAGAACCTTGGGTGCAGTGCAGCACAAGATGAACTCAAACACAATAAGCTAGAGAATACACTGTTTAAAATTAATATGTTCACTCAGGGCAGCTATATTGACTTCGTCAGCTCCTAGAACTTTCAGACCCCTGTGCATCACAAACTGCAAAACACTGCAATTGCTTATCATCATACAGCCATTACACTGAATACACAAATTATATCTTGGGTTGTGAACAACTTCCTGGAACTAGAAGTTCACAGATCAGGAACTTATCCTTATTGGGCCACAACTAGCAGTCTCTGGGAAGTTCATTTTCACACTAGAGGTTTTACATATGAACCAACAACAGGTAATGAGTAACATCTGTCCTGTCCTTAATTGCAGAAAAGGCTGAGCTGTTTTCAGGTATACAAGAGGTCCAGATCCTGTTCTAAGTTGTACCAGTATTGATCCAGAGCCATTCCTTTGACTGCAGTGGAACTACACTGGATTTACACTGGTAAAAATGAAGGAATCCGCTCAAATGTTTTTTCACCCCTTTCCTACTGTTGCTATTACACCAGTGCTAGATTCTAGCAAAATCTGCAACAACCTGCAAAAACTGTCACCATTTCAAATTTTTCCCATTCTGCATTGGGAGGCACCTGAGACCTTTTGAAGTTTCCCAACAAAAACAGCTTACTGCAGAGTAGCCAGTAGCCTGATGGTTCAGGCATTCACATACCATCTGGCAGACACAAGTTTAACTTCCTTCTCTGCTTCATTTGGCGCCGGGGTCAGGACCGTCCCTAGGGCGGTGTGGGGCCCAGGACCAATTGGCCTGTAGGGGCCCCTGCTCCCCCCTGCAGGCCAGAATGGCAGCAGGGCAGCCCCGGGCCCACACCCCCAGTGCTGAGGGACCTGTTCAGCCCCGGAATTGGGGGCCCCAGTGCTGGGGACCCTGCAGGGGGTGGGGAGGGCTGGAGCCAGAGGACACCCTCCCTGCACTGCTCCTCTGCAGCATTCCGTGCCTGCCCTTCCCCTGGATGGCCGCTCTGTCCCAAGGGGTGGGGTGGGCCGGCATGTGGCTAAGTCGAGAGCCCTGGCCATACGCCAGCCCACCCAGCCCCCTGGGGTGGACTGGCTGGCTGGGAGCAGGGCGGGGCAGGTGCAGAATGCTGAGGAGGAGTAGCGCAAGGAGAGTGCCCTCTGGCCCATGGCCCACCCCTCAGGACTAACGTAGCAGTGGGGAGGCAGCACGGGGTCCACCAAACAGTGGGGTCCAGGACGGTCGCCCTGCTTGCCTGCCTCAACCCCCCACCCTGGGACAGCCCTGGCTGGGGCCTCCATCACCCATCAGACAGCTGGCTCATTAGTGGTGGGCTAGACTCTCCTTTTTGGGAAAGAAAAGCCATCCTTTCCACAAATGCAAATATCATATGCTCCTACATGTGAGGCAATTATTGTCCAATAACAGTGAAACAAATGTCTTTGCTGTCAGGGCTGTTGTGTCATTTGAGACTTTGGATTATGTGCTTTTCCAGCTCTGAGGCCTGACCTTGCTCCAGCTAAAATCAATCACTAAGTTCCCGTTGTCTTGAATGGGAGCAGACCACAAACCGCTACTGTATAACAATGATCAGTGCAGTGTTTCATTGTATATAGTATGCCTTTTCCTCTATAAATCTGCAGCCTTTGTAATATAAGATCCATATGTGAGCTACACATTTTCTGAAGGGCTGTTTAGCCTAAGACAGTGGTGGCGAACCTATGGCACGCGTGCCAGAGGTGGCACTCGGCGCCCTCTCTGGTGGCACGCACGCCCAGGGTTCAACAACCTATGGCAGTTGTTTTTTCTAACTAAAACCTCAATATTGGCACTTTGCGATAAATAAGTGGGTTTTGGGTTGCAGTTTGGGCACTCGGTCTCTAAAAGGTTCGCCATCACTGGCCTAAAACATCTCTTCTGGATCATTACAACTGTTACAGAGTGCAACTCTTTGTTAGGAATCTAGCTAACAAATGGGCAAAAACCTACTGCGTACTCTGTCTGTTCAGTGCCTAGCACACCCTGTGCCTACATTGAGATTTCTAGTTGCTACTAAAACCTTGGGGGTTTTCACCTTCCTTAGTGGCATGGGGAAGGGGTCACTTGCTGGTGCATTCTCTGTACCTTGAGGTATTTAAACCATTATTTGAGGACTTCAGGAACTCAGTCATAATTTAGGGCTATGTCTACTTGGCTCCCCACTGAGAAGGGAGCCGCACTCCCTTCTTGCCGAGACCCAAGCGGTCCCGGAGAAGGGAGCTGCCAGGGCTTCCCCTTGGAGGTTCCCCTGTCCGTGGAGCACCAGAGAAGACAGCCGCTGGCACTCCACAGACAGGGGAACCTCTGGGGATCCCCTATCCGCAGAGCGCCGGTGGCTGTCTTCTCTGGCACTCCACAGACTGGGGAACCTCTGGGGATCCCCTGTCCATGGAGCACCAGCAGCTGTCTTCTCCGGTGCTCCATGGACAGGGGATCTCCAGAGGTTCCCCTCTCTGCGGAGTACCAGAGAAGACAGCTGCCAGCGCTCCGCGGACAGGGGATCCCCAGAGTAGAAAGCCGTCAGCTGGGGCTCCCTTGTCCCTGAGCCAGGACTCTCTTCCCCCAGCTCTAGGTTGACTTAAGGAATTAAGTCGACCTAGGGCATCCACAACAGTGTTAGGTCGACTTAATATGGTCGACTTAGACCTTAAGTCAACCTAACAGGACGTAGTTATTAAGTTGACTTAAGGACACCCTTAAGTAGACTTAATGAAAGTCCAGTGTGGACATGGAGTAATTTAGGTCAACTTAAGCATTCTTAAGTCGACCTAAATTGCTAGTGTAGACGTAGCCTAGGTGTCTATGCAGGATGAGCTGGGTGTGGTTCTGTGGCCTGCATTGTGAAGAAGGTCAGACTAGATTATCATAATGGTCTCTTCTGACCTTAAAATGTATAAGTCTATGGCAATGCCATTGTGGAACCTCCTAAATCTCTCATAGAATCATAGAATAATAGGGATGGAAGGGAGCTCACAAGGTCATCTAGTCCAACTCCCTGCTAAAAAGCAGGACCACTCCCACTAAATCACCCCAGCCAGGGTTTTGTCTAACCGGGCCTTAAAAATCTCCAAAGATGGAGATTCTACCACCTCCCTAGGTAGCCCATTCCAATGCTTCACCATCCTCCTAGTGAGAAAGCTTTTTTCCTAATATCCAACCTTGACCTCCCCAGCTGTAATTTGAAATCATTGCTCCTTGTTCTGTCCTCTGTTACCAACGAGAACAGCTTAGCTCCCTCCTCTTTGGAGCACCCCTTCAAGTAGTTGAAGGTTGCTATCAAATCTCCCCTCAGTCTTCTCTTCTGTAGACTAAATAAGCTTAGTTCCTTCAGTCTCTCCTCATAAGTCGTGTGCCCCAGCCCCCTAATCATTTTTATCGCCCTCCGCTGGACTCTTTCTAATTTGTCCACATCCTTTCTGTAGTGGGGAGCCCAAAACTGGACACACTATTCCAGATGCGGCCTGACCAGTGTCAAATAGAGGGAAATTATCACATCCCTCGATCTGCTGGCAATACTCCTACTGATGCAGCCTAATATGTCTTTGGCCTTTTTGGCAACAAGGGCAGACTGTTGGATCATATCCAGCTTCCCGTCCACCATGACCCCCAGGTCCTTTTCTACAGTGCTGCTACTTAGCCGATGGCTGTAGCAGTGCATGGGATTTTTCCATCCTAAGTGCCTGACTTTGCATTTGTCTTTGTTGAACCTCATGAGGTTTCTTTCGTCCCAGTGTTCCAATTTGTCCAAGTCTCCCTAGATCCTACCCCTGCCCTCCAGAGTATCTACCATTCCCCCCAGCTTGGTGTCATCCACAAACTTACTAAGATGCAGTCTATCCCATCATCAAGAACATTAATGCAGATATTGAACAGAACCGGCCCCAGGATGGACCCGTGGGGCACTCTACTCGTTACCGGTTGCCAACTAGACATCGAGCCATTGATTCCTGCCCGCTGAGCCCGTTGATCTAGCCAGTTTTCTATCCACCTTACAGTCCACTCGTCCAATCCATACTGCCTTAACTTGCCAACGAGAATGCTGTGGGAAACCATATCAAATGCCTTGCTAAAGTCTAGGTATACCACGTAAACAGCTCTTCCCACATCCACAAATCCAGTCATCTCATCATAGAAGGAAATCAGGTTGGTCAGGCACGATTTGCCCTTGGTGATTCCATGTTGACTGTTTCTGATCACTCTATTTTCCTCCAAGTGTTTCAGGATGGATTCTTTGAGGACCTGCTCCATGATTTTCCCAGGGTTTGAGGTAAGGCTGACCGGTCTGTAGTTCTCCGGATCCTCTTTTTCCTCTTTCTTGAAGATAGGTACTATATTTGCCTTTTTCTAATCCTCCGGGACCTCCACTGTTCACCACGAGTTCTCAAAGATAATGGCCAGTACCCCTGCAATCACTTCAGCCAACTCCCTCAGCACCCTCGGATGCAGTTGATCTGGTCCCGTGGACTTGTGCACATCAAATTTCTTTAAGTAGTCCCTAACCTGACTTTCCATCACCGAGGGCCACTCTTCTCTCCATTATGCATTACCCCGTGTAGTAGCCTGGGAGCTGGCCCTCCCTGTGAAGACTGAAGTAAAAACAAAGCATTGAGTACTTCAGCCTTTTCCGCATCATCCACCACGAGGATGCCTGCCCCATTCAGTAAGGGACCTACACCACCCCTGATCCTTTTCTTGTTGCTGACATATTTATAGAACCCCTTTCTGTTATCCTTCACATCTCTTGCTAGCTACAACTCCAATTGTCCTTTGGCCTTTCTGATTTTATCCCTGCTGTCCTGAGCAATATCTTTATATGCCTTCCTTGTCATCTGTCCAAGCTTCCACTTCTTGTAAGCTTCCCTTTTGTTTCAACTCACTGCAGAGTTCTCTACTAAGCCACACTGGTCGCCGTCCACATTTGCTGTTCTTTCTGCACATTGAAATGTTATCTTCCTGTGCCTTTAACAGGGTTTCTTTAAAATACAGCAAGCTATCTTGGACACCTTTCTCTTTCAGATCAGCCTCCCAAGGGATCCTGCCCATCAGCTCCCTAAGGGAGCCAAAATCTGCTTTTCTCTCATCAACATTCCAAAAGGCATCAGGGACCACTGTACTACCCCTACCACATCACACCAGGAGACATTAAAGACAATCACAGCTTTATGTCTACTGACCTGAGAAAGCTACAATTGGTATATGTGTAACTAAAATGGAGAGTATTTTGTTACAGAATAGAATTTAATTATTTCCAACATAATTCATCCTTATTACTTCACAACATATGCTACCAAGTGTTTGACAATTTTGGAAGAAACCAATCACTTGTTACAGCTCAGTGTTTCACTACTCCTAGGATCAGTCGCAAATAAAATTAACTGATGCATTGATGGGGTATACTGGGGCATGTAAAGCAATCACCATACAATTCCTAGCAGGCCACAAAACAGCAAAGTCAGGTAGAATATAGTTCAACAAAATGTGTTACTGCAGCTCACTGTTAAAACAGACTTTCAAAGCCTCTCTGAACTTCATAGCTCTGCATTGAACTCTGGTAATATCCCTTGTGTTTGGCTGGTCAAACTCAGCAGACAGCTACTCCACCTCCACCCCAATGCAAATTTCCCCCTCTTTGCTTCACAAATATTATGCAAAACACAGAAGGCAGCTATAATCATTGGGATATTTTTCTCACTGAGGTTCCATCTTGTGGGTAAACAGCACCATCATCACCTCAGTCGACCAAAAGCACATTCAACAGTCATTCTGTACTGCTGTGCCAGTAGCTGAATCTCTCCATGCTGCTGTCAAGGTGGCCAGTGTACAGCTTCATGAGCCATGGTTGCAAGAGGTAGGCTGGGTCCCTCAGGTTCACTATTGGCATTTCACCATTCCCAATGGTAATCAGGGAAGAAAAAGAAAAAAGAAAGTCATGCCTTGTAGCTTTCTGAACAATCCTGTGTTCTTAAAGTTGTGCACATTATGCAACTTCCCTGATGTCAGTGAAGCATCCCCAGTGATCCTCCAATGCTTGAATAACCATAGCAAAGTAGCCCTTTCTATTGATGTATTCTTTGGCTAGATGGTCTGGTGCCAAACTAGGAATATATGTGTCATATCTCAGTCCACCGCAGTTTGGGAACCCCATTGCTGCAGACCCAAACATGATAGTCCTGCATAGAGGAGGCAGTTAATGGCCCTGAACACTCACATCACAGTAGCCCCTGTAGTGAATTTTCCAGAGTCAAACTGATGGCTACCAGTCTGTTGGCAATCTGGTGTTGCAAGCTTCCACACTGAAAACTCTGGTCTCTACTGTCAATGAAGCTCTCATTTTGGTGTGCTTGCACTGGAGGGCAAGGGTGAGCATGGCACAGAGATCCAGGAATTTGTCCTTGTGCAGCAAAAATTTCTGCAGCCACAGTTCATCATCCCAAACCTATGTTACAATACTTGTTTCTCGGGCCCAGAAGTTGCACTCCATAATCTGCAGCTGCTCCATGAACACCACCAACAACCTTGAATTGGTTCTCACTATGTCCAGTAGCAATCTGCCCTCCATGAAATCATCATTTTCCCTACTGATTTGGTTCCTCTTGGACTGCAAATTACCAGAGGAACATGTATTCTGTGCTTGTAACATTCATGACAACAGTGCAGGGCTGTGCAGACTCCATTCTTCTGTCAGAAATGGGACTTCTTGCTCCTGGTCCACCTTTCATGAATCATTTCTTCCTACCATACATTGCCAAAACACGCTGCTCTGGACAGTGCAGGTTGCACAGTGGGATAGTCACCCATGTTGCATTGCACTCTGCATTAGTACAACCACTCCATGTGAGTACACGCACTGGCAACACCAGGAGCCAAGTATTCACATGCACAAGCAATGTGGTAACTATGGTAACAACTTTATGCTGATATAACTCGTGTTTGCAAAACTTTACCGTGTAGATGTGGCCTTAATGTAAGGATGGTAGAATATGGCACATAGTGGTAACTATCCAAAACCAGTACAAATAGAAACCATCCTTTAGGTCTTGTCTGAAGATTTGTTCTATAGTAGAGCGTATTAGATAGGCAGTAAATTGAGTGAATAGATACTGCTTTATATAAAACTACATGCCTGCAGCTAGATTCCATTAAAGAAAAATATCTGAAGGATGAATTGCCCAGTATGACATCTTCCAACTGTAGAAAATTCAAAGGTTCCTTTATTAGCCTTATTGTTGCTCATGATGCAAGGAACATGATGAAATGCCATAAAAAGGTAGTCAGCTGCACAAACATTGCATCAGGAGCATTACAGGAAATATAGCATAAAGGTGTCTGAGGGAGCTGATCCTCTGTACACAGACTAGTAGGAACACATGAGAGGGATGATGAGTAATACAAATAGTAATCAAGCAAGGAAGACCATAGATATAACTTTCAAAGGCTTAGATAATAAAGAAGAGAAGAAAAAAAAGCTCTCCGAGAAAAGTGTAAAAACATTAAAGGAAAGAAGATTGTCTGTCTGACTCTTGAGGAAAGCAACATGCAAAGTGTGGGATCATATCCTATAGGTATTTCAGGAACAGCTAGAGCGCAAGAGAGGTTTTCTAAAGCATCTTAGGGGGTTAGCCATGTCTGAAAATCTCCACCCAAGAGCTGGTTTTGAAACAGAGTGAAACTTTGTGAAAATGTTGTAAAAATAGTTTTCTTGTTCTTTTTGTGGAAATTTTGAAATTTGAAAAAATTTTGACCGGTTTGACGCTGGTTGAAAATGGAGAGGAAAGGAAAATTATGAACATTCTTGAAGGCTTTTTCTGTAGAAATTTAAAAAATGTCAATAAAATTATTAACCAAAATTTTGAAATCTGAAAAATTTCACCCAGCTCTGCTTTCCCAGATACCTTGCATTAATAGGTGAGGTTTTCAGTGACACAGAGGACAGTTAGGCACCCAACTCCCATTGAAAGCCAGTGGGAGCTGGGTGCCTAACTCCCTTCTGTCTTTAAAAACCTTTCCCTTAAGTAACCAAAGTATTTGTAGTTTGGTCGATGATCATATGTTAGAATGAAATAGATGCATAACACTGGCCAGACCTACAGCTTTTCAACTGTCCGTCATTGCCATCATATCCTAGCCGGTAATGCCCAGTAAATGCATGAGTAGAGCTGTCTTGCCTGTCCAATAACAGGGGCTTCCAGTTGTACTAATAACAATGTTTTTATTAAACTGGCACTTGATGCAGACAACAACCAGTCCTTTGTGGCCGCCACTGGAGGCCCTGGTGCTTTGCTGTTAAGAGGTTATAGCTGGCTGAATTTACATGGAGATTGCAGAGGAGGAAGGACCTGATGATGTGGCCCCAGGAATAGGGCTGGGGAATGAGGGGGCCTGTAGGAAGAGACCCAGGGAAACAGCAGCAGAAGATTGCAGTTGAGCTGAATGTGTTTGGAACATGGAGTAGTGGATGGTTCCAGGTTCCTTCACCAGCAAAGTATCATAAACCTCAAAATGGTTGTTTGTTTTGCCTGGTATACATATGATAATCAGCCCTCTGGCTTCTCAGCGATTATAAAGTGTCACGCTGGGAAATATAGACATTTTCTCTAGAGAAATATTGCTAAAGAGGACATGCGCTGGCTGCTCAATAGCCCCATCTAGCTCTTTTTGGTCATAGACTCTGGTGTCCCAGTTTGCTGGGGACTGAGCTCTGCTACATAAAACACATCTGTACTATCCAAGAGTTCTGAAAATGGCTAAGTCATCACTCACATCTGCACTAGTATTCCTTTCTCATGATGTTTATATTTTTAGATAACAAGGATATCGTGTTTAGGGAAAGTGTGTTGCATTCACCGTATTGCTAACAAAACACTACTAGGGCATCATGCTGTTGAGGAGCAGTGCCATGCCTGGGTAGCACAAAGAAGGCAGATACTCCTTGTGCATCAGTCTATGGGAAAAGAATAATTTATTCTCCAAAAGCATTTTCCTGATGATTCACTGCTCTTTAGCATCTTATTTACAGGCCTGATCTTGAATTCTCACCATACCCAAAATCTGCCATTGACTTCAAGGAAGAGGCTGTGCCCATTCCAGGAACAGGGTAAGAGCTATTCAATCAAGTTTCACTTCTGAGTTTGTTATCCCTGGAGTGCACATGGATCTAGGATGATACAACTACATGAACTGTACATAAGTGTAGTGTGTCTAGCATTTATTTCAATAGTGGGTTTGGATGGAAAAGGACTGCTGGGGTTGGCCTGTACCTCTGCAGTTCATAAACACAAACATTCAAGACAACAGAGTCTTGTGGCACTTTTAAAGACTAACAGATTTATTAATCGCATGAGCTTTCGTGGAAGAAAATCCCACTTCGTCAGACGCTTTGAAGATAGGAAAGTTACAGAGTGGGAGGAAATTAAATGCAGGGGAGTGTATGACATAGCATCAGGTCAGGCTGTAACAGCAAATCAAAATAGGTGTTAGGATTCAAAACACTGGGGAACAGCACATAGAGGAGGGGGAGGTCAATTCACTTGATGTAATGCGAGAAAAATCCATAGTCCCTGTTTAACCCCAAGACAACTGAGTCAAATTTGCATATAAGTTCGAGTTCTGCAGACTCTCTTTGAAGCTGTGATTTGTTATTCATCTGTTTCAACACAGCTATTAACAAGTCGTTAAGGGAGTGAGCAGGGAGATTGAAGTGTTCCCCTACAGGTTTTGCAGTGTTGCAATTTCTGATGTCAGATTTGTGTCCATTGTTAGTCTTTAAAAGTGCCACAAGACTCTGTTGTCTTTCTACAATAGACTAACACGGCTACCCCTTTGGAATTTGACAAACATTCAAGGAGACTGTATCTTCCCACCATCACAGAACACAGACTTCCCATTGATGTGAACCATCATAGTGTTAGACCTGTCTCTTTTAGCTCAGTGATGCAATTAAACACAACAAATATTGGTATGATCTAGATAAACTTGATTTATATATTCAGAAGGTCTGCTGTATGTGTTGGTGTATTTCCAGTTATGTTAAAAAGCCATTCAGCTCCAACAATATAGCCCAGAAGCAGTAGTGTCATATATTACACATACTCTGAATTTGGTAACAGAAACAAGAACAAGCGTGATTCTTTTTTCCTGGTGGGAAATTTTTCATAGGTATTTTTATTATTTGTGCTGTAGTAGGGCCCAGAGACTGCTACTGGGATTGATACCCATTGTGTCATTAGGTGCAGTACAGATGCATAATAAGAGACACCTCCTGGCCTGATGATCATATGATCTAAGCAGACAAAAGGTAGGAAGGGAAAAGAAAGGCACAGGGAATTGAAGTAACTTGTCCACAGTGATGTAGCCAGCTATAGAGCTCAGTTCTCCTGGCTCCCAGCCCAGTGCCATATCCATTGACAGCAATACTGCCTCTAAAATACATTCAGGCATCCGCACACAGTGAAGCTTTGTTAGCTGTGCCATCTGCCCATGGTAAATTCACTGCAGAATTATCCTCCGTTAGGGTATTTCCACTGTACCTCAATAATTAATTGTATGCCCCTTAGCTAGACCACGAGGGATAGAGCTCTCTGCTTTCTCTGCTGGGGAGAAGGGGAAAAGCTAGCTTCATTTACATGAATTATTATCTTGTTTACCCATAATTCCACCCACTAAATTCTGTGGGGTGGGTTGGAATTTATCTGTGTTTTGAAG
The DNA here is from genome assembly GCA_007922175.1 of Pelusios castaneus. Lineage (NCBI taxonomy): Eukaryota > Metazoa > Chordata > Testudines > Pelomedusidae > Pelusios > Pelusios castaneus. The sequence goes on along the minus strand of ML685884.1, from coordinate 5,496,019 downwards.
TGTCATGGTGACTGTGGACGGTTATTATTACTGTGCTCGCGAAGGCATGGAAATTGAGCAAGTTACGCCTTGCGAGTCTTGGTCACTCTGATTGAACAAGAAATGGACTTTGACTGGATAACAAAGCTGGGGTCTGCAGCGAAGGAGAGGGCTGTCATAGAGACCAGGAAGTCTATTCTAAGGTCCAGGGGCTCTGATTTGCTCTGGGTCCCTAACTGGAGATCCTGTGCCTTGTATAGAGGCTTCTGTGGGACAGTGTTAATGGCAGCAGAACTGGCTCCATGGTGAGGACTGATTGGACCGGTGGTGATAATGCAGAAGTGACATCACGTCCCTGGGCTGTGGGAAGAGGAACTGAAATTGCCGAACTGGGTCAGACACCTGCATTGTCTGAACAGTTCTTTGTCAGGACTGGGGCAGGTTGGCAGAGCAGAACTACCTCCAGAATCTCTGGGCTTCCACGGAGTACGATTCAACCTGTGAGTGAGGTTTAGGTAGATGGGGGCTGTGGTGAGACAGAGTTCTGAAGCTGGCCGTTTATTATTTACAACTGGGGAGTTAATCAAACTCCTGATGTGTTGACTTGGATTGATTGGCTTCTTATATGCAAATAGACACATATATACTGGGTTTTTCATACTCCTTTTGACCATTTTTTCTCCAAATAATAAGGTACTTGTATTCCTGTATTCCCCACAAACTCCTGAATGCTAATGAGTGAAGAAAATCTGTCTCCAGGGATGTCCGAGGCCGTTTTATTTTAACTCCCCAGAATCAGAAATTAGAGTGAAGCTCTGATTGGGCTCTGTAGCTATCATGTTGTTTATCTTCAAGAAGGTACTCCAGAAACATTGAACCTGGCACTGGTTCTTCCTTTGTACCCTGGCAGAAGAGTTACACTGATTGAAACACTGCTTCATACTCGTGCTGACGTTTCTCTGTGTCTGCTCAAGTGACATGCCTCCAGCCAAGTCATGCAGATGTGTATATGCATAGGATCTTGCCCTGGCAATACAAGCAGCCACCTTCAGTGACATCGAATCCACCTTGAACTTGGACCTAAACACCATAGAGGAGTATTTCTGGAAATGGAGACTCAAGTCACAAAACAAATGCATTCTTGATAACAGGAATGCTAAGCAGACCCTAAAGTGACCTTTTGTGGTAACACTGTGCAACATGACCCCACTTCGACCCATCTCAGAGTGAAGCTTGATTGCACGCTAACCTTCCACAACCATCTGAAGAAGGTAGCTGCCAAGAGGAAGACAAAGAAACTGGCAAGCATAAGCTGCGGGGCATCAAGATCAGTGTTACAGACATCTGTGCTGGCCCTTGTGTGCTTTGTAACAGAGTACTGTGCACCAGTATGGACCAGAAGTAGCTACGCTCAACTTCTTTATGTCCAACTGAACATTGCAATGCAGTGCCTCACTGGAACCCTCACATCAACCCCAACACCTTGGCTGATGGTGCTGTTGCACATTGCTCCCCCATCCATTTGCCATGATGCTGGGAATTCCAGAGGATCATGGAAAATGAATGTCTTCCCATCCAGCAGGACCTTATCTTCATCCCTCACCATCTCTTCAAGTCACATAAGCCCTTTTGGATCCAAGAATTTAACTTCCAACAATATAATCCTGATGAAGCTTGGAAGACCAAATGGTGTTGACGAGAAGTAACAAATAAATACCTCATAAAAGACCCGACATAGAAAATACCTGGCTTCAATCTCTCATGAATCTTACAGGAAACTGTAAATCACATCCTCACAGATACGGATACTAGCTGCACAAATGGAAAATTAAAGACTCTCCAGTGTGCAACTGTGGTCCCTTAGAACAGACAGTGGAACTCAAAGTCCGATTCACAAATACAAAGGAGGCATCACAGCAATACATTCTGTTGCTCCAAAGGCAATTATCTGGCTTAACCATCTGAATGTGAAATTATAGTTGTTGTGCTACGTTTGCATCAGCCATATAATGAAGAAGAGGAATTGATTTAAAACAGTGTAAGTGTTGAAACTCAAAGAAGTGGAAGCTTCGACGGATGACTATAAAGACATTGCTCGGCCCTGCAGGGATAAATCAGGAAGGCCAAAGGGCAATTGGAGTTGCAGCTAGCAAGGGATGTGAAGGATAAAAGGAAGGGGTTCTATAAGTATGTCATAACAAGAAGAGGATCAGGGGTAGTGTAGCTCCCTTACTGGATGTGGCAGGTATCCTCATGGTGGATAATGCGGAAAAGGCTGAAAAAGATGATATAGTGGGAGTGGTCCTGCTTTTAGCATGGGGTTTGACTAGATGACCTCATGAGGTCCCTTCCAACACTATGGATGCGTCTACACTGGTAAATTAAGTCGACTTAAGCTTGCTTAAGTTGACTTAATTTACTCTGCGTCTACACTACAGTTTCCTTAAGTTGACTTAAGGAAAATAAAGTCGACTTAATGAAAATTAAGTCGACTTTATAAAAGCTACTTTTAGTTCAACTTAAGGGTTAAGTCGACTTTTTAAAGTCAACTTAAGCCAGTGTAGACCTGGAGTAGCCCTAAGTCGACTTAGGGCTTCTCCAGGACTCACTCACTACCCTCCCTGCCGGGGGGGGGGGGGCACAGAGGGAGTCTGGCTTGCCCCCACACAGGGCAAGGCAGAGCCCTGCCCACCCTGCCCCTATGCCCTGCCAGGGTCCCTGTCCCCCTTTGCCCCATTGTACCCAATCAGCCCATGGGAGGCTGATCTGAAGGGGAAAGGTGTCCAAGACAGCTGGCTGTATTTTAAAGAAACCCTGTTAAAGGCACAGTAAGATAATATTCCGATGTGCAGAAAGAACAGCAAATGTGGACGGCGACCAGCGTGGCTTAGCAGGGAACTCTGCAGGGAGCTGAAACATAAAAGGGAAGCTTACAAGAAGTGGAAGCTTGGACAGATGACAAGGGAGGCGTATAAAGATATTGCTCGGGACTGCAGGGATAAAATCAGAAAGGCCAAAGGACAATTGGAGTTGCAGCTAGCAAGAGATGTGAAGGATAACAGAGAGGGGTTCTATAAGTATATCAGCAACAAGAAAAGGATCAGGGTGGTGTAGGTCCCTTACTGAATGGGGCAGGCATCCTCGTGGAGGATGATGCGGAAAAGGCTAAAGTCCTCAATGCTTTTTTTACTTCAGTCTTCACAGGGAGGGCCAGCTCCGAGGCTACTACACGGGGTAACGCATAATGGAGAGAAGAGTGGCCCTCGGTGATGGAAAGTCAGGTTAGGGAACACTTAATGAAATTGGATGTGCACAAGTCCATGGGGCCGGATGAACTGCATCCGAGGGTGCTGAGGGAGTTGGGGGAAGTGATTGCAGAGCCTCTGGCCATTATCTTTGAGAACTCGTGGCGAATGGGGGTGGTCCTGGAGGATTGGAAAAAGGCAAATATAGTACCTATCTTTAAGAAAGGGAAAAAGGAGGATCCGGGGAACTACAGACCGGTCAGCCTCACCTCAATCCCTGGGAAAATCATGGAGCAGGTCCTCAAGGAATCCATCCTGAAACACTTGGAGGAAAATAGAGTGATCAGGAACAGTCAACATGGATTCACCAAGGGCAAATCGTGCCTGACCAACCTGATTTCCTTCTATGATGAGATGACTGGATTTGTGGATGCGAGAAGAGCCGTTGACGTGGTATACCTTGACTTTAGCAAGGCATTTGATATGGTTTCTCACAGCATTCTCATCGGCAAGTTAAGGAAGTATGGGTTGGACAAGTGGACCATAAGGTGGATTGAAAACTGGTTAGATCAACGGGCTCAGCGGGTAGGAATCAATGGCTTGATGTCTGGTTGGCAACCGGTAACGAGTGGAGTGCCCCAGGGGTCGGTCCTGGGGCCGGTTCTATTCAACATCTTCATTAATGATCTTGATGATGGAATAGACTGCGTATTTAGTAAGTTTGCGGATGACACCAACTTGGGGGGAATGGTAGATACTCTGGAGGGCAGGGACAGGATCCAGGGAGACTTGGACAAATTGGAACACTGGGCCGAAAGAAACCTCATGAGGTTCAACAAAGACAAGTGCAAAGTCCTGCACTTAGGATGGAAAAAATCCCATGCACTGCTACAGGCTATGGACCAATCGGCTAAGTAGCAGCGCTGTAGAAAAGGACCTGGGGGTTATGGTGAACGGGAAGATGAATATGAGCCAACAGTGTGCCCTTGTTGCCAGAAAGGCCAATGGCATATTAGGCTGCATCAGTAGGAGTATTGCCAGCAGATTGAGGGATGTGATAATTCCCCTCTATTTGACACTGGTCAGGCCGCATCTGGAATAGTGTGTCCAGTTTTGGGCTCCCCACTACAGAAAGGATGTGGACAAATTAGAAAGAGTCCAGCGGAGGGCAACAAAAATGATTAGGGGGCCGGGGCACATGACTTATGAGGAGAGACTGAAGGAACTAGGCTTATTTAGTCTACAGAAGAGAAGACTGAGGGGAGATTTGATAGCAACCTTCAACTACTTGAAGGGTTGCTCCAAAGAGGAGGGAGCTAGGCTGTTCTCAAGGGTAACAGAGGACAGAACAAGGAGCAATGGTTTCAAATTACAGCTGGGGAGGTCAAGGTTGGATATTAGGAAAAACTTTCTCACTAGGATGGTGGTGAAGCATTGGAATGGGCTATCTAGGGAGGTGGTAGAATCTCCATCTTTGGAGATTTTTAAGGCTTGGTTAGACAAAACCCTGGCTGGGGTGATTTAGTGGGAGTGGTCCTGCTTTTTAGCAGGGGGTTGGACTAGATGACCTCGTGAGGTCCCTTCCAACCCTATGATTCTATGATTCTATGAATGGGAGCAGGATTAAGCCCTAAGCAATTTAAACATCCCAGAAAAAACCAAAGCTAACGATATCGAAAGATGAAAGGTTCCCAAAGGCCATTGATGGGTTTCATTCCTCTTTAAAGTACGGTGGTGCTCTGAAAATGACTCACAGTATTACCAACTATAGTGATTTTTATCATTAGTCTTACAATTTTTAGGGTTTTCCCCCCTAAAAACCAGCTCCTTGAGTCAAATGAATATGTGAGATAACAGAAAAAAATTTCTTTGTTTGCAGAGGAAAATGTAGAAAAGGTGGCCCTTGTAGGCCAGAAGACAAATTAAAAGCAATACAATATGTATTTTAAAAATCGCACTGTTTTAAAGACCATTTTAAGATTTGGGGGAAGGGGCATCTCAAGATTTTTGAACACTTCGATGTAAGCATACTGCAACTGTAAAAACACTGTTGTTTGGCTCCATGTTTATTGTGCCTTGATGATTCAATGCCAAACATACTTAGTTTACACGTAAAACAATCATAGTTTGTATGTTTGTTTGTTTTCACTCCCAGCCTTGCAAAACTCAACCTATAACTTGAAAATCAAGCCAGATCCTTTTCTTCTTGTGTATCAATATTAAAGATGTTGCAGATCACATTCTGCCTTCACTTACATCTGTACAACACTTCCATCCTGAAGCGATGCCTTCAGTGAGTTGTCGGTACAGGCTTAACTGATTGGCTCTCTAGTTGAAATGTTGTAAACAATCCTGCTGGTGATGCACAAAAAGGGATGGAATCCAGGTCACTCTTTCTTATTTGAGTGGAATTTACAGGGCTAACAGGAATAAAGGATACTAAAAAACCCTCTTCTTTGGTATAAAAAGAGCCAATCTAAGTCTGAATGCATACAGAGAACACAATTGTACCTCAAGAAGTTAGTATTCATCCATGGTCTGTCTCCAAGTAGAGCCACATGTTAAGAAGGAGAACATTCCAAACTCCCAGCCCTTGATGGATTGGGATTACCCTCCTCCCCATTGTCTCTTACCCGTACCATAGAACAGACATGATATCTAATAAGCAATAGAAGTAACCCCTTATATTGAATGCTTAAAAAATGTCTTTGCATTTAGCCCACAAATGAGGTTTGCACCAGGCTTCCACTTGTGGTGGGGTGTGTGAGAAGAGACATTGTTTGCACTTTTCCAAAGAAATGGGGTGCGCTGTATTACGTAAACACGAGGATTCTTGATGTGGTGCCACAGTATGGATTTCACATCTGTTGATATGGTTACCATACCAAACATTATACTGCTATATGTTCCAAGGAACTTGGAGGAGCAGCAAAAAATATTGGCTAGACTTGCAGGTCAGCTGGTTACTTAATGTTACCTGTATTCCCTGCTGGCATCTCCAATAAAAACTCATTGTTTGAGGCATCCGCCTCCCACTCCAGCAAGCCATCGCCAGGGCACAGAGAGTTCCTCCCTCTTGGGGTGGGTTGAGAAAAGAATGGCATGTGAATGATTTTGTGCACATTGCATTTTGGTCCATAGGACACCTGTCATGCCAGCATTGTTCAACATGCCAAAGAAAGCTTGGAAAGGTGTTTGTTGTTTGTGTGCTGTCCCAGCACATCTAGAGAACCCAGTGGCACAAAGACAGCACAACACTGAGGAGGGATACTGTAATTCTTGGAAGCACATGTGTATTGTAATGGATCATGTGGTGTGTCCCTAGTGAAGGCTGGAGGGATGTAGCTTACATGCTATATTTTCCATTTCATTCATCTAACGAAGTGGGATTATGCCCGCAAAGCTCAAATGCATTTGTTAGTCTTTAAAAGTGCCACCGAACTCCTTGTTTGTTTTGCTGAAATAGACTAACTAATACAGCTACCCCTCTGGTACTTAATTTCTCTTCTCCAATCTTTTCTCTCTTTCTGCTTCCTTGATATAACTGCAAGCTACCATAAAATGGCAATGTTGACATCTTGCAGAGGGGTAGCCATGTTTGTCTATTTCAAGAAAATAAATAAGGACTCCTTATCAGTGTTCCAGAACATTGCTCTGGGGTCTGAAGTGTCAGCCAGTTTCTTCTGTCTGGATTGATTCTCAGCTACACTGATGTATTCCTAACGGTTTGGAGCCAGCAATGATGTGATGTTTTCCTCCAGAAAATAAGTTTCATCCAGTCAAAGGGAGTGGCTGCATATTGCATCTTGACAGGTATATCTGATGTATTGTTCCAGTAAAGACATGATCAGGCCACGATTGCCTCATGTCTGCTATTTGCATGTGCTCATTAGAACATTTCCTCTTTCCCTCTTAACGTGTCAATGTCACACTGATTAGGGCTGTTCTTGTAAGCAAGGAAGGTGTTTGACAAGGTCACCGTGACATAGCTAGTTCCAGTATCAGAGACTGTAAATCTAATAAACAAATGTTTAAAAATGTATGTTAAACTATTTCTCCAATAGCCCTTGCACTAAAGCGACAAGGTGGGTGAGGTGATCTCTTTTATTAGACCAACTTCTGTTAGTGAGAGAGGCAAGCTTTCAAGCTGTACAAGGCTTTTCCCCAGGTCTGGGAAAGGTCCACAGAATGTCAAAGCTAAGTACAAGGTGACGCAGACAAGTTAGCATATGTAGTTAGCACATATTCTAAGGGACCAGTCAAGGTAAAGTGACCCGTTAACACTCCTGTAGTCAGACAAAGTGGGGGATTGGTGGATTACAGATCACTGTTGTAGCCATAAATCCAGTATCTTTATTAAGACCGTGATTTTTAGTGTAAAGCAAACTTATGAATTTAAGCTCCCAGGAGCATCTTTTCAAACTGTTGTGCCAATTTCTTTCAGTCTGAAGACTGCTATGGCAGATATGGAGTGATTGTTTTGTGAAAAGTGTTCACTTGCAAGTGATAGGATGTTTTTGTCTTTTACCACTTTCCTGTGCGAGTTCATCTGAGTCTAATGATTGTCTGGTTTCACCCATGTAGTTGTGGGCATTTAGTGCACTAGATAAGGTACAGGCATGTGTGAAGACCCATAAATCTAGCAGTAAACATATGTCTACAGGATTTGCATTTGTTCTTCTGGTGGTCTTGGGTGCCACTTTGAGTTGGTGCATCCTGGTCTCTGGGGAATTTGCCACTGAATCATAAAACCATAGGATTAGCAGGGATCGCAAGGGTTATTTAGTTTAATCCCCTGCAGGACTTGAAGCACCAGTGCAGAAAATGACAAGGCCTTACTACCGCATTCAGGTATAGCAGAGGTAACGGGTTATAGATTGATTGATTCCAAGGCCAGAAGGGACCACTGTGATCATATAGCAGCATATGATGTTGTCAGTGCTGGGGACTAAGGAGAATACCTGGGGGTGGAGAGAGATACTTTTGTGGACCCATCAAAAAATATGCAGGTTCCAAAGGGCGTTGAACTCCACCCAGTACGCCTCTGTTTCCAGCGCCCCTGGAGGGCTGTTTAATTAGTTAGTTAATGTTCATAAAGCACTTTGAAGATGGAAAACTCTAGATAAATGCCGTGTTTTATAGTTATGCTGCCTTGGGGGAGAACTCGTTTATATCAACGACATTAGCACTTGCTCCTCTTTGGGCTGGTTGAAATTAGATTGGCATGGGTAGGAATTGTCTGGGAGTGGGGAAGGACATGCCTATCAAGTTGTAGGGGAGTGGCAGGCAGAGATACAGAGCCAAACTCTCCTATGGGAAGAGGGAGAATAAAGCAACTGAACAAAAATCCAGGCAGCCTCTTATGATATGTGATCTTCCCTCATCTTTGGGAAAAGCACCAACAACTTCTCATTCCAGTGTGGTCACATTGCAGTATCATAGTTTGAGGCGACAGGCGCTCCTCCCCACCCTCTGTTAGTGCCAGTGGCACCTTCCACTGAAAAAAATGGCCGCCACACGAAGTGTCCTGGTACTGTCTGTCCCAATCCAGCCCAATATAGGGATTATTGAGCAGCCTTGTAGCCTTGTCAAATGCTGCCTTCATGAGCTCCCATGATGAAACACAAGATGGAAGGCCCTGAAGCATGAAACTCAGCCCATCCCTGGTCAGCCATGGTAGGAATGTTCCCAGTCTCTAAGTGGCTTTGTTATTTTTCAGGCAAATACTTAAATGCAGAATGAAAGGACCAGGCAAACGACAACCTCTGTCTGCTGTAGTGTTCTTTTCCTTGTACCTGAATTAAAGCAGCCAGCAGGAAAGGCCGCGTCATCTTCCTTCTGGCCTGACAGGAAATGAATCCAGCCAAGGGATGCACCCTTCATTATCATGTTTTCATGCCTGTGAACTGAGGCTGAACCTGTTCAGCCAGAATGACAGGATGGTGTTGGATAGCTCCCTGCTGTAATCTGCTGGCTGGGAAAGAGGCCAGGCTTTTGCTTCCTGACACTTTCACGCTGAAGCTGTTTTTTTTATTTTGTATTTAATAAATAAGAAAACACATGGAATTCCTTGGAAAATGCTAGCATTCTGATCATGTGCAGGCGTGGGTGGCTTTCCTTTTCTAGGGAAGAGTGGCAGTCGACAAGAAGGGGAGAGGAGAGCTATCAAAGTTCACAGGGTAGGACCCAGTGCACTGTCCATTATGAATCTCAGCTGGGAAGAGACCTGAGGGTGAAATTCACCCTTGTGCAGAGAGCTTGACCAAAGTCTAGTCAGTGAGGGAGAAGTGGTGCAATCTGGCCATTAAACAGGGACCTGTGCAGTAGCATCAGTTCTGCTCCAGGCATGGCAAGGAGATGGCTAACAGTATGGCCATGATGAGGGAATGCAGCTGTTTGGTCTTATCACAGACAGAGGAGCACACTGTAATGAAACTGCTGGCTTGTAACTGGGCGTTGTGACCAGCAACTTCAGCATCTAGCCAAGAGCGGACTAGGAGAGATGGCTGAAGAACAGGCAGCCTTGGTGGTGGAGCTGGAAGGCCCAAGATGCTGGCAGGGGGCTGGCAGTAGCTGTTGCAGGAGGATAGGGGGCTGTGACGGGTAGACATCAGGATAAGTGTGTATGTTTGAGACTCATGCTTTCATACCTCAAGACTGCATTGCCTCTCGAGGCTAGGCTGCGAACTTGTGTTTAGATTGTTTGCTGTACTTCTCAGAGCAGTCGTGCAGAGCGTGTTTGCACCTTTTATCTCTGGCAGCTCTTGTAAAGGATGCCTGCTCTTTGACAAGTATAAGTGGTCTGGGGAGTCCACCAAGGGCGAGCGCCTGAAGAACTGGGAGTTTGGGGGGGCTACCTCACTTGCCTCTAAGCCTGTGGTATAATCAGTGCCCTGAATGGGGTTGCTTACACCAGTCTGACCACTCGTCCTCTGTACTCAGCCCACTGATGGAGGGGGAAAGTCTGCACTGGGCAAGAGTGATTGTTGGGGATATCTTTAAGTTAAGTGTTAAAATCGATGGTAAGTATGGATACCAAGGGTAAAAAGATATAGAAGTGTCACCAATTTGGGGGAAAAAAGCTCTGGGCACAGAGGCAAGTCTGTAGTCAGTTGAGAGCTGTGGCTGAGGCAATTGGCAGGCTGCCAAGATCAGGTAGGGGGACAGTTTTGCCCAGCGAGAGTGTCTGTGAGGGGATGTGTGCAAACAGGCAGCAAGCTGTGCGCAGAGGCCCAGTGTGGCGGGTGCAAAAGGGACTGGTTTGGCGGGAAGATCCCAGGGCTGTGATTGGCCAGGCTCTCTGAATAAAACCGTTTGTGTGGCGGTGGTTAGCCGCTGTCCATCTGAGAGGCAGCCCGGCTCTGTCGGGATAAGCTACGGATCAAGACTCGTCGGACCAGGCCGAGAAGCAGACGATCCAAGCTTGGAGGACTCTGAAGACGAAACCGACTATCACCTTACCTGTAGCTGACACAGAAACGGACTCGGATTCAAATCTCAGACACTCTTCCCGTCTCTGACGACTGGTGCCCCAGCTCCCCAGAGGGGAGAAGAAAAACTGTAAATTTGTGGACCCTTTGGTGGGAGGGAGGTTTGGTTTCTTGGGATTCTGGGAATACTTCCTTCTGGTTCTGTTTATGTGACATACTTTGTGTTTATTATAATAAATCTGTCACCTTGGTTTTCCACTAGGAACTAGTGTAGCCGTAACCATTTCTCAGCGGGTACTGTCAGGGTTGATAGACGCCTATCTCGGGGCTGAATCAATTGGTTTGAGTGGCATTCGGAACCAGACGCTGTGGGTTCTGGCCACCGAGTTTTCGGGTAACATGATGACTATGTGGTTCCTAAAGAATTTTAACAACCCTGCTTCAGCCTGATACTGCAGTGATACTACAAGGGGAAATTAAAAAATCAAATATGATCAAACAATCAGTTGACTCTAATCTGAGTCTGCAAATACTAAAATTCTATCACCCTAAAACATACATTTTCAGGTGTGATTTCTCTGAAGGGCAGAGATAAGGTTGTTTGGGTGCCCTAAATGTGCATTCCATACCTTAATGAGTTTGGATTGCCTTTGAATTTAACCATAGCGCTGAATTTCTGGGTCTATAATGCTTGATTTTGGCAGACTTGCAAAATCTCTGCAATGTTTTTACTCTAAATTACTCTCAACCTTCACTCTGTCTTAGTCTAGCTTTTGTCTAGGAATATTAAATAGGGTAATGGTGCCAGAGTGTCGCCTTTAGCATTCCATAACACAACACATTTATCCTCCCATTAGCAGGAAGATGCAGCTCACAGAAACTACAGGGGCAAGCATGCATTGCTCTATTGATTCAGCCTGCTGTTCCATTTAGGGACCTAACAAAACCTTGTTTGAGATGGTTTAGTTGGGGTTGGTCCTGCTCGGACCAAGCAGTTGGCTCCTGAGGTCTCTTCTAACCCTAGTCTTCTATGTTTCTAAATAAATACCCTGATTCTCAAAATGCCATGCATCCATTAGCTCCCAGTGTCGCCAGATGGAGCTAAAAGTGTGCTTTAGAAGGCTAACTGTAAGCTCCTGGAGTCCTTTTTCATTTTGACCATCTAGTATAAATGAGAAATTTTGCAGCAACAATACATAAGGGATTTGGGAAGAGATGACAGAGCACTGACAAGCCATTTTTATTCTTTTGCAGTCCCTGGCTCAGGTGGCTAGGAAGATAATCCCACAACTTCATAGAGGAGGAATCCACAAATTAGTAAAATGTTAATTAGCTTCCCAACAGACTCTAGGCCAATATTATAGCAGCTGGACCAATAAAAGATATTTCCTCACCCACCTTAGCATCCTATTAAACAGTTTAAATAAAGTTGTAAATGACAAGTGGAAAGATAAAAGTCTTTTTTTTCCTGTATGAGGGGCCAGAAGCATGCCATGAAGAGAATGTGTGATGATGACTGAATTTAATCCAATGAACACTATCACACTCTTCAGCTGTTAGTGATACTTTAACATTGTCAGTAAATACGGTGGGCCTGAAACTTGCAAATTAATAGGAATGGCTCCGTCATGTATTCTGTCCCCAAACAACTGCCAAGGCATCTCAGTTCTGGCCTGTGAGACCCATTCTGTTGTTGTTTTGTTTAATATTTAGACTCTACGGTCCCCAGTCAGGATGTCCTTATGGCTCCCTGCAAGTCACAATCCCCAGTGAATTGCTTTCCATTGTCTTCCACAAGAATCATTGCTGAGTCTTGAAAATGGAATGGTTTGATCTCATGCTAATTTCTGGAGGTAGTGGCATGTTCCACAGTTGTAGGGCCTGTCACAGAAAATGCCCTGTTTTCATCCCCCAAGCCTGGGGACTGTCAGCTTCATGCTCCATGTAGCTCACAGTTGTTGCAGTGAAGAGAAAATTTTTTATCATCTTACAAAATTTGTAGGATGAGAGAAATCATTAAAGGAAGGAACTGAAATTCTCTGTAGACCTTAAAGTACCTGGAATGGGATTTTCAAAGGCACTTAACGCCAAAATCTTGGCAAGATTCAAGGGCTATGTTTACACTTGCAATTTAGGTCGACTTAACGATGCTTAAGTTGACCTACACAAAGCCGCGTCCACATCAGACGCTTCTTAAGTCAACTTAAGCTCTTCCTTAAGTTGACTTAATAACTACCCCTCTTTAGGTCAACCTAATGCCTAAGTCGACCTTCTTAAGTCGACTTAAAGCTGGTGTGGATGGGGAATAGCCTAAGTCGACCTTATTGGACTTGGGCTGGAGAGAAGGGGAGAGCCACGGCCAGGGAGATGGGCTGGGGACAAGGGGAGAGCTGCAACTGGGGAGAGCTGCAGCTGGGGAGGTGGGGCTGGGGAGATGGGGCTGGAGAGAACTGCAGCTGGGGAGAAGGTGCTGGAGACTGGGGGCTGGGGAGATGGGGCTGAGGAGAACCGCAGCTGGGAGCCGGGCTGGGGATTGGGGGCTGGGGAGAGCTGCGGCAGGAGATTGGGGGCTGGGGAGAAGGGAAGGGATGTGGTGGGGGATTGGGGGCTGGGGAGAAGGGAAAGGACGTGGCGGGGATCGGGCTGTGCAAGGTGCGCAGGTGTGTGGCGGCACTTGGGCCACTGCGCACGCGCAGCTTAGAGGGGACATAGCTCCAGGCCCCCACAACACTCCTCTGTTGACTTAGCACCTGCCAGTGTGGACACAGGCAGTCGACTGGAGTGTTTAGTGTGGACGTGCTAAGTCAACTTAACAAGGTCAACTTTAAGTTGACCTAAAGTCGACCTTGTTAAGTCGACTTAACAGAGCCTGTTGTGTAGACATAGCCAAGAAGAGATTGGACATGGAGCCACCTAACAAGGCTACCCAGAAGTCAAACTAGGCTTGGAAGGTTTAGATTGTTGTTTAGTAAATGCTGATTTCACTGGATACACACAAACCAATGAAAATGCATTTCCATTGATGATAATAAAAATTCACAGATAGGCAAAATAAGAAAAATGCTTCTTGAGAAGCTCTTAGCATGAAAAATCCAGTAATTTTGACCTTTTCAGTTAGCCTTGTTACAAGTGGATTAGAGAATGAATAATAAAAAAGTATGACTTGTTGATTTAAGGCTATTTATTTCGGCTATTTTGACATATGAAGTTGACAAATTGCGTTTTAACAGTTTATAAAGCTTTAACTTCTTGATTCTTAATGTCTATGCTCAATAAATAATTGTCTGGACACCCACCCCCCATAATTGCCTGAAACTGTCAAAATTTAAGTCAGTAAAAATAGTTCTAAACCCTCATAACTTTGTGGAACTCTAAAATTTAAATCAATAAAAACATTAACATGTTTTAAAATAAACTGATATCTGTCAAAATTATATAAAAGTGATATCTGCCAAGCTCTAACTATAACAGATAATGCTACTGTGAATTGTGGCGGAGATATTGTACCTCATGCTTCAGGATTTTAACCAGTCAGGGACTAAAATGAGATCTCATGTAGAGGGCAGATTATCACATACCTGCCTACTGTGACAAATTGCAGTTTCCTATCACTCTTTCTTGTTCTGGCCTTTGTTGGAAACAAAATATTGGACCAGAGAAACCTTGAGTCTGATCCAGACTGGCAGACCTATTTTTCTGAAGGGGTAGAGTGTCTAATTCCATTAGGCATCTTCAAAAATCCCAATCACAAACTTTTTGAGGTGCTCTTGTGTCTAAATATTGGTGTGGGAGTATCTGTTTCCAGAGGGGTAGCCGTGTTAGTCTGTGTACAGCAAAAACAATGAGAATCCTGTGGCACCTTAAAGATCAGGGCTTTTTTCCTGCTGATATGCACTAGTACTGTGTACCAGCACCTATTTTTCCCTGGCCGGCCACGCTGCCCAACTGGGAGCTAGGGTCAGTAGGGCAGGGAAAGGAGTGGGATTCCTTTCCCCTGCTGTCCCCAGCCCCCAGCTGGGCAGGGGCCAGGAGTGGTGGCTGCGGGCCAGAATCTGGCCTGCCAGGGGCTGGAATCAGGCCCGCAGTTGCCTGGGAACTACGGCCAGGCTGCAGCTTTTTCGAATCTCACGCCCTGAGCATGCTCAGATGTGTGGCTCAGGGTTAGAGCGGCTCAGATGTGTGGCTCAGGATGTGTGGCTCAGATGCTGAGCACATGCTCCGATGTGTGGCTCAGGAAGCAACTCTGGCCACCCCTGCAGCTCCGGCCAGATAAGGGGAGAGGAGACCGGGAGGGTCAGGGAACTGGCGTGTGGGGGGGGGAGGGCCAAGAGAAATGGGGAAAGGGGCCTGAGGGGAGGCAAGAGGAGCAGGAAACCAGTAGAGTGGTCTGGGGGGGGGGGGCAAGAGGAGCGGGGAATCGGTGAGAGGGTGGGGAAAGGGCATGGGGGGCCGAGAGGAGCCAGCAGAAGGGCCCCAGGGGGCAAGAAGAGCTGGCAACCGTGGGAGGGTGGGGAAGCAGCTGGGGGGGGGCCTAAAAGAGTGGGAAAGTGGCAGAAGGGGGGCCGAGAAGAGGGGGAACGGGCCCTGGAAGCAGCGGGGGAGACAGAGTCAGAGCCTGTGAAGGCCGCTGGGGGCCGATGGTTGTGGAGAGTCCTGACACCCAACCCACCCTCACTGCTCCTACCGGCATACCAGCACCTTTTCTTTTTTTGACCGGGCACTTCTCCTTTCTCGATTGGCACCCCTGGTCCTGTTACCAGTCCCATACCCTGGTCACTTGGTGGGTCATCCTCCAATTGGGGTCTTTCCACTGATAGCACGCATGCAAATCTTTCCTAATTTCTCTTGAGCAATTTATATACTGTAAAGCTCCTGCATTCAGCAATTCTATATTGAGGGGGATTTCTTCACTCCTGAGAGGCCCACCCTCTGTCCTCTCAAGGGCACAACTTGCACAAGCGTGTTAACCACAAAGCTGCTTACTAAGGCATATGTTGCAAGCTGAACTTACTCAACTTAGGCTATTACAAAAAGCCCCTAAAATATGGAGAATCTTCTCTTTGGCCTACTCATAGACCACCCTTAGCATAAGCAACACCTTGTTGTAGGCCTTTCTCTTGGCCTTAATTTCAGTTCTGCCATGCAGAACATCTATGATGCTATGACTGGAGTCGATGTGTGGGCAGAGTTGGCAATGGGGTTTGTTGCATCTGACGACGTGGGTTGGAGCCCACGAAAGCTTATGCCCTAAGAAATTTGTTTGTCTTTAAAGTGCCACAGGACTGTCATTGGCTATGTCTACACTTGTTCAAATAAGTCCACTTTGCTAAATCGACATAGCAAAGTCGACTTTAAGTCGACCTTGTTAAGTTGATTTAGCATGTCTACACTGTAAAATGAGGTCGACTTAAAGTCGACCTTTCCAAATCAACTTAGAGCGTCCACACTGGGGCTGCATCTACACTGGTAAATTAAGTCGATTTAAGCTTGCTTAAGTCGACTTAATTTACCCTGCGTCTACACTACACTTTCCTTAAGTCGACTTAAGGAAAATGAAGTTGACTTAATTAAAATTAAGTCAACTTTATAACACCACCTTTGGATTAGATTTAAGGCTTAAATCGACTCCCTACAGTCGACTTAAGCCAGTGTAGATGTGGGGTAGCCCTAAGTCGACTTAGGGCTACCCCAGGGCTACACCAATGCCCTCCCTGCCGGGGGGGGCACAGGGGGAGCCTGGCATGCCCCCCCACAGGACAGGGAAGAGCCCTGCCCACCCTGCCCGTATGCCCTGCCAAGGTCCCTGTCCCCCTTTGCCCCATTGTACCTCGGTACAATGGGGCAAAGACTGAGCCCCCAGGCATTGGGCAAGGGGTGCCCCCCCTGCCCCTGTGGACCTCCCCTAGGTCCCCCTAAGCCCCTAGAAGTCGACCTAGGTATCCAGTGTGGACGCTCTAGGTCGAATTTGTAAGTTCCCCTTTAAGTCGACTTTATTTTTAAGTGTAGACACACTAAGTTGACTTAATTAAGTCGACTTAAAGTTGACTTAGTTAAGTTGACTTAAAATTACAAGTGTAGACATAGCCTGGATGCCTAAGTTGACTTGCAGGAGCTAGATGGACCTGGGAGTGGTGCATGGTGGGAAGGGAGGCACCCAAGAAGTGCCCCCTTCCTTGGGCACCCCTTTAAAAGTGACAAGGAGCTCAACATCTTCCCCATTGTACTAGGGTACATGGGGGCTGAGCAGGACAGGGACAGGGTACAGGATCAGGGTGGGCAGGGCTGTGTCCTGCCCTGTGGGTGGGTACGCCAGGCTCTGGCTGTGCCCGGCACCCTGGTAGGGAGGTCAGTGGGGGAGCCCTGGGGACCCTTTAGGTCAACTTAGGGCTAATCCACATCTACACTGGTTTAAATCGACTTAATAAAGTCGACTTAACCAGTAAGTCAACTTAAAACCAGGTCTTATTAAGTTGACTTAAAATTTCCTTAAGTCAACTTAAGCTGCTGCTTAAGTCGACTTAAGGAAACTAGTGTAGACACAGAGTAAATTAAGTCGACTTAAGCCTGATTAAGTCAACTTAATTTACTAGTGTAGACGCACCCATTGTTAATACTGTTTTTATTATTTTGTTTAACTACTCTATAGAATTCTATAGCAGGGAGATCTCATTGGCAAATTCTACAGAGTGGCTTAAAAATTTGATAGACAGCATATTTCTCTCCATTAAACTTTGTATGTATTTAGGATCACTTCTATGGATCTCTATTTAATGTTGAGTAACCCTTATTTGATTGTTTCAAAGGGGTAGCCGTGTTAGTCTAGTTCAGCAAACCAAACACGGGCTATGTCTACACTTAAGGATTTAGGTTGACTTTACTAAGTCGACTTTAATAAGCCGACTTTAAGTCGACTTTATTAAATCAACTTAGAGAGTCCACACAGGACTCTTAAGTCGACTTAAACTTGGCCTTACTAAGTCAACTTAGAGAGTCTATAATAGACTCTCTAAGTTGACTAGTTAGGTCCAGGGGGAGGCGAAGCTCCTTTGGAGCCTTGGCTCCCCAGGCTAGGAGGGCTTGTCCTTGGGAGAGCCAGCCCCACACTTAGAGCATCCACACTGCTTAGGGCGTCCACACTTAAGAAGTCAACTTAAGCATTAAAGTCGACTTTAAAGTAGGTTTAATAAAGTCGACTTGAAATTTCCTTAAGTTGACTTAAGGAAATGCCAGTGTGGATGCAGAGTAAATTAAGTCGACTTAATTTACTAGTGTAGATGCACCCAAGTAGTCTTGTTTCCTTTTACATTTTATAGGGTTTTTCTAAACAGGACTGTTTTTTATTGTCTTTCTATAGAAACAGCTACCATATTTTTCGGACCATAAGACGCACCTGACCATAAGACGCATCCAGTTTTTAGAGCAGGAAAACAAAGAAAAGGGAAGGCAAAGAAGAGAAAACAAAGAAAAGGGAAGGCAAAGAAGAGAAAAGGAAGGAAAGAAAAGGGAAGGCAAAGAAGAGAAAAGGAAGGAAAGAGAAAGGAAGGCAAAGAAGAGAAAGAAGGAAAGAAAAAGGAAAGCAAAAGAGGGAAAGAAAAAGGAAGGGAGAAAGAAAAAAGAGAGAAGGAAGGAAGAGAAAGGCAGAGAAAGAAGGAAGGAAGAGAAAGGAAGAGAAAGAAAGAAAAAAGAAGAAAAGAAAGAGAAAGAAAAAAGAGAAGGAAGAGAAAGGAAGGAAGCAAAGAAAGAGAGAAAGAAGAGGAAACAGGAAGAAGAAGGAAGAGGAAATAAAGAAAGAAAAAGGAAGAGAAAGATGAAAGAGGAAGGAAATAAAGAAAGAAAAAGGAAGAGAAAGATGAAAGAGGAAGGAAAAAAGAGAAAGAAAAAAGGAAGACAAATAAGGAAAAAAGAGAAAGAAGGAAGAGAAAGAGAGGAAGAAAAAAGAAGGCAGGCAAAGAAGAGAAAGAAGGAAAGAAAAAGGAAGGGAGAAAGAAAAAAGAGAAGGAAGGGAGAGAAAGAAGGAAGAAAGAGAAAGAAGGAAGAAAAAGAAGAAAAGAAGAAAGGGGAAGGAAAGAAGAGAAGGAAGAGAAAGGAAGAAAGCCAGCCAAGGCCGCCAGCGGGGAAGGACCCTACCGCGGCCCTGGGAAGCCACCGGTGGGGGGGAGCACACCCCAGCCCCGGAGGCTGATCCCGGCCCCGTGCTGGGAGGCCGGGGCCGTGGATTATCCTGGCCCCGGCCCCAGCCCCAGGCCGGGAAGGAGGCGGTCGGCGGGTGGGAGCCCGGGAGCCCCCCGCTGCCGCAGCCACCCCTCTGGCCCGGCCGCGTGGGGCAGGCAGGCAGGCAGGCCCACGCTCCGGACCCGAGCCTGAGCCGGCCTGTCTCGCCCTGGGGGCGGGGAGGGCCAACTCAGAGGCCGGGCGCAGGAGGCCGGAGGACCCTACCGCGGCCCTGGGAAGCCGCCGGTGGGGGGGGGAGCACACCCCAGCCCCGGAGGCTTATCCCGGCCCCGTGCTGGGAGGCCGGGGCTGTGGATTAGCCCGGCCCCAGCCCCAGGCCGGGAAGGAGGCAGACGGCGGGTGGGAGCCCGGGAGCCCGCCGCTGCCGCAGCCACCCCTCTGGCCCGGCCGCGTGGGGCAGGCAGGCTTGCGCTCCGGACCTGAGCCTGAGCCTGCCTGTCCCACCCTGGGGGCGGGGAGGGCCAGCCCAGAGGCCGGGCGCAGGCCGGGTGTGCTGCGGCAAAGCTGCGGCCCCGGGGGTTGGAGGGAGCAGCGGGGGCTGCCGGGCTGCACGGGGGTCCCTCACTGCTGCGCGGAGGGTGGGGGGTGCGACGGCCGCTCTGCGGCCGCACGCCCGCAGCTTGGAGGGAACACTGCTTGCTGGACCGTATTCGCACTATAAGACGCACCCTCATTTTTACCCCACTTTTTGGGGGGAAAAAAGTGCGTCTTATAGTCCGAAAAATACGGTAGTTCCTAGGGAAACTAAATACAACACAACTGTAGTTGTTTCACCTGATCTGCTGATCCATGAATTTTGAGGCATCTAGGAGGAGTAACAATATTTGTAGAAGGTCTAAGGGACATTTGATGAAACAAGCTATTGCTGGAGCCATCTCTAATTTAAACTGTTGAAGGAGGGAGTGTCTTGCTTAGTTACATAGCTACAGCTGCATTCATTTTCTTTTGGCAATATTCATAGGGTAATACAAAATTTTCCTGGTGCCACAGGTCTGTTAAAAGGCAAGAAAGCTATTTTGTTTGGTATTGACATATTGTCTGAAACAGTTAGCTAACATGTAAACTATGCAGTCATGTGAGATTTATGGGAGCCAGATTGCCTCATCTCACCTGCTGACCGAAAACAAAATGGAAAATTAAACATTTACAGTCGTGAGTCCCAACACAGCAACAGGTAACTACCTGAAAAGTGCAATAAATTCCAGAAGGCCTGCCAACGGTGCTTAAAGCAAAGCAGAATTGCAGGAAAGACTGCGGGGGATAATAGCGTAAAGGAGGGAATCGCATGAAAGAAAATGTTACTCATGTGCCTTATTCTGCAAACAGTTCTTGAAACTACATCATCACACGGGTGAATAAACCAGTCACCAGGAAAAAGACAAAGCCTTCCCTGTAGTAGGAAGCAGATAACAGAAATCCCATCTGCATCTCGCCAGTGAGTTACAGGTGAGGTTCTGGGCCTCAGTTTTCAAACATTAGATCCTTACTCAAATACCAAGACCCCAATCCTGGAGCTTAGTCACTTAGTTGTCTGAGACAGGCAAGTACAATCCAATGCTGGTTTGAGTTTCTGGGATGTGACTGATCTAGTTCCACTCAGCAAAACTGCTTCCATGTACACCTGTGCAAAGCACCTGTCTTCAGGTTATGTGTTCAGTCACTCCCCCGTGTTCCCATGGTAGCTAGTTTAAAAAAATGAGGGGGGAACTTTGCAAATAAGAAAATCCCCCATTTTTTTTAAATTTAGAAATTAACAAAATTAATTTTTAAAAAAAGTCAACCATGTCTAATTCCCACTGTCTTCAGCTAACACACTCAACTACATTTCCCGTTGTCTTCATTAGACAATTTCATGGACATTTCCTTAGTTTTTTAAATCTTAAATTGCAATATTTTGATCTTCTCTGTAAACAAGTAAAACATTTCATTGACATTTGTCTGATTTTTTTTTTTTAAGTTTTGAAAAATGCAAAACACTTCAGCCAACAAAATCTGGCCCTGCACTTGATACTGAGTTAACAAGCCCTCTGATGATGCATGAGCTGCATCAGAATCTAGAATCACAATTGAATTGGTTTTACAGGGCTAATGACTCTGAAAGAGCAGTAAAAAATCATGTCACTAAAGAAAGTAGCTCTGAGACAGAGTACTCAGAGGTCTTATCTGTCCTAGAGCCATGTTTCTCAACCATTTCAGGTTGGCAACCCCTTCTTTGGTGTCAAAATGTTTTGCAAACTCCTTGCATTTACTATAAATGTTAAAGTATCAGTGAAAACTGTGAGAAGCATTTATTTACATGTGTGTTTCAAGAGATTGTCCGAGTTCATGACCTTGAAGGGTAAAGGTATGTAGGGGAAGATGATTTTCTTTGTTTTAGATTGTAATAATATCTGATGATCCTCCTGATCGTCTTTCATGACCCTTCTGAGAGTCATAACCCACCAATAGAGAAACAGTGTGCTAGAGAATTGAACTGCAGCTCCTTGAGTCAGTGGGGTAACCACACCAGTGGGAGTAGTTCCTATGAAGAAGTTGTTGTTCTCATGAAGTCACTCTTCAAAGTGGAGCTGGCTTTTAAGGCTCCTAAATCCATGTTTAAGGATGGATATAGAAGTGGCCTGATCTTCAGAGGTGTTAAGGCACCTGACATTCACATTGATTTTAATGGAGTTTTCAGAGGCTGGATATATCTGAAAATCAGACTGTGACCAGGGCCTCCTGGGATACCCTCCTGGACGTGCAAAAATCAGGGCAAGCTGCAAAACCGGGAGCCAAACTCCCCACACACTGATGGGTGGTACTTAAACCAGTCTCCCTATCAGTCACAAACGGGCTTCTGGTTCCCCACACCAGGTACCAAGAAATCTGCCCAAAATAGAAACAGCTCCCTTTATTGCACTCCAACTCCTCTGGCTCCCACCTAGCCGCATGGTCCCTTAAAGATATAGGTTCTTCTGACCCCACAGCATGCAGAACAATATAGGTTTGGATCTTACCCAAAATACCACACTGGTAGCCAATCCTTTAGCAACTACAACTGAAGGTTTAATATAAGAAGAAAAGAAGCAAAATATGAGAGATGTTAAAGGGTCAAAACGAATCACATACATACAAATGATTTAAAGTTCATGAAAAGCAGTTTGCAGGTTTGTTCCTCTGGTAAACACCCAGCACCAGGGTGGGCCTCAATCCTTTGTCCAGTCTCAGAGGAATAGTTCCAGAGATGGGTGTTGGCTGTAGACTGGGGACTTGAGAACAAGATGGAGTCGGGGCTGCTGCCTTTTATCCCAGCTGGCCTTCTCCATGCTATGTGCAGTTCTCTCCAATCAAAATGGAGTTGAGTCACATGTTCAAATCCTAGTGGCTCAACAGGTTTTCTCCTTCGGCCCATTGTACTGGGGAGCTTCCTTAATGGGCCATTAGGGGGACAATGGCTGTGTAGACATTCAGTCTGGGGAATTTCCCCAGACTCACACCAATTAAAATATAACAATCATATTCCTAATTTCTAATATGAATACGAATCCGACACATAAACTATATAATCATTCCCCACAAATTACCTTTCTATTGACACCAAACATGGCATAGTTCCTATGGATTATAACAATTATAAAATATTAATACAAAATGATATCATAAATGGTTCCCTAAATCCGGACAGCGTCACACAGACCACATTAAATTAGGAGATTGAACATATGTTATAGGAGACTTGTA
Source organism: Pelusios castaneus (assembly GCA_007922175.1). Taxonomy (NCBI): domain Eukaryota; kingdom Metazoa; phylum Chordata; order Testudines; family Pelomedusidae; genus Pelusios; species Pelusios castaneus. Next base: position 5,473,413 of record ML685884.1, on the reverse strand, counting down.
CAGGCACCCAAGTTTACACATTTTGGCCTTTATAGATGAACATTGAAGTTCCAAAACCTGAGCCCTGACCCAGCAAATCACTTCAGGATCTGATCCAGAGCCCACTGAAGTCAATGGAAGGACTCTGAGTGCCTTAACTAACTTTGGGCTCAAGCCCTTAAAAACATGAATTTAACTTTAACCACATGTGCGGTTAAATATGGGCTTTGCTGGAATAGGGTTTTGATGCACCAGTTCCTCAAAAATATTTAGTTGCTGAATACCTTTGGGAACATGGACCCAGGTGACCAGATGATGGATTTAACACAAATGGGGGCAATTTATTAAATGATGGACCTAGTGTCCCAGTTCATCACCATTAGTTCAGCTTCAGCTGGTGTGATGTCATCACTTTCAACAGAGTTCTCCTGGGGTAGAGTGGAGTGGTAAAGTTGTTTCAGGTGGGACAGGGGCATCAACAAAGTGATGCAAGTACCCAATAAAATATAACAATTCCATAATATTGAAACTATTTAACCAGGTGATAAAGTAAATGTAAGCTTTAGTGCACCTGGTTAGCAAGCTCAAGTATATACTTCTAAATAAATTTAGAGGATGAGCTGGTAGCTTGAAGAAGGTGAATAATATCCTGCTACCACTGGGATCCAGTGCAATAATCGAGTGGGCTTCTGTTGTGCCAAGATTTCACCCACTGTATTTTGAGGCATCTTATGTTTGGAATACCTGAGTTTGTGTGACTTCCTCTTCTCAGTTCTTGTGAGTTCCCAGAAGACTCGCTCTAGAGATGACAAATTACCGTAGGTAAGAACTTTCTGAGATCGACCCTGTTTTGTGATGAAATTCTAGTCCCATGACAAGTTTTGCTCGCCAGATAATAATGGCAACCAGCAAGGGAAGTGAGAGGGTGGGTTTAGGAATTATATTGCAAGAGAAAGAGGGTGTTTTTATGGCAGTAATATTATAAGGAATATGGGAATAAGGGAATGTGCTACAGGAGAGATTCTGAACAGGTAAGTATGTCCATGCAAGACAGTGTTGAAGAACCATGGGACAGGATTCCACAATATACTGCCTCCACCAGGAACAGGGAGAATTTGAATCTGAAGGGTGGTTAATCTTTAAAAGGCATGTCCTGGCTATTGCAATTTCAATGTTATGGAAATGGATGTGATCTTTTCCAAGTTTGCCTGAGTTTGGAGTTGGGGGAATAGATGAGCTATAAAGAAGTCATTGCTTTTATTTCATATATTCAGAGCAAGTTTACACTGGACACAGACAATTTCTCAGTAATTGCCCCATTGTGTGCATTTACTACAGTATCTGCTTAACTGAAATTTATCTCCCAGGTGACCTAATAGATCTCTATAGGCAAGTTTTCAGCAGCAGCAGGGCTAGGGCTAAATTTACATCATCATATTATAGCTTGCCATTATCATTCATGTTTCCAGTCAAATATTTGTAGAAGAGTTTTGCACTGTGCAAATAATTCACAGGGAGCTGGAGCCTCTCCACAAAAATACTGCAGTCTCTGGATGAAGTTTGTAGCACTTTTCCTTGCACAGGTAGCCTGAAACAAAAGCATCAAAATGAACCACTTAAATGCCAATTTTGTTAACCATTTCATTGCTGATCATTACGTCATCGGAGGGCAATGAGTTACTCAATCTTCTCTTACTGATCATTGCTGTCATGTAGGTAAGCTATATGGATGACAAAATGTGGCAAATTCTGAATGGGCGAAAGTCAGAAGCAAAGGGTTGGGTGGTTTGTGGATATCCAACCTGTTGCAGTAGCAGTAAAGCGAGTACCATGTGATAACTATATCAGAATGACCTCTCCTGTGCCATACAATGACACTGGGCATGTAAGAGTACTGTAGGCCAAGTATAATAAATAATAAAAGCCCTCTCCCTTCCCCATAAAAGCTCCACAGATTTAGGGGTGGAGGATAGCCCCGCCAAATGGGCCAATATACTGTACAGATTGAACTTGTCTCTCCTTATAAATGAATCTGGTAGATGATCCTCACAGTGTTCTTTAAACATGGGACACTCATATAAAGAAAAAGTTGTGTTCATATTGGTCACAGGAAAATGAATACCTTCGGTGAGTGAACAAACTGCAGTTGAGTTAGAAGCCAGCAATCAAGTCAACTGCCAGGTAAATTAGGAGCCAGCAATCTGTAGCAGCTCCTCAGTTGTCTTCTACACAGGTTGATCTTCAGACAGAAACTCATAGGGTTAAAATAGAATATTAGTTGCAACAATGTATTCTCTTGAGACTATTCCCAGCTACATCTATCAATAAGAATGAAGGGCCTGTTCAAACTCTCAGTAAAGTCCATGGAAAGTCTTCCGTGGAGTTGGGATCTTGCTTACAGTACTGAAAATGTGTATAGAACTAATTAGCCATTTAATTACTAAAGAACTAGATAATCTTTTAATAAGTTACTGGGTTTTAACACGCACTTTCAGGAAAATATGAGTTGCTTACGGACCAGGGCTTCAGCTGTGCATTAGAGCTAGAACACTAATTGCTATTAGAGCGGGGCAAAATTTTTCAGCCAAAACCCTTTTTAAACTAAAAATACACATCGGGTGTGACTGAAACATTTTACACATTTGTGTCAATTTCAGCAAATTGCTTTGGTCAAGAAACCAGAGCAACATCCCCCAAAACTCCAAAGTCAAAATGTTTCATTTAATCACTTTTGAAATGAAATATTTCACTTTTTGATGCAAAATGACTTTTGTTTTAGTAAAACAAACAAGGAGTACTGTGACACAAATTTATTTATCACATATGCTTTTGTGGGAGAAATTCCTCTGGAATTTATTTTGGCAAATACCTTTAATTTTTTTTTTTAAATAAAAGGTAAAAGAGCAAAAAAGCTTGAAACTGAAACAAAACATTTTGTTTTGGGTTGAACTGAAAGTTTTGATCCCAAATCAATTGTTAATGATTTTACAGTTCTCCAGAAAGTCCAAAAAAAAAAGAAGGTTCATGCTCATCCAAAATAATTTTATTTTTGATTATTCAGAACTGCAAGGGAGTGAAAAATCCATTATTCACAGTGCTCTAATTACTACCATGTGCCACTACTATATTGAAAAAGATGTCTCATAGGCAATGCTTTGGTGTTAGAGATATTGTGCAGAGATAGGCCCAAAGTTTGGGCTGGTGTTCAGGTCTGATGTTCAAGTCGAAGCCCATTTCTCAAATAAAATATGGTGCAAAGTGCCCCTTCACAATGAAAAAGATCAGGACGCCAAATAGTAGTCATCTGTTTTCTGTTTTCATACGCAGAATAAAATAAATGTTAAATAGTGAGACCAGGTGTCTGATTGAGTCGCCTAACCTGCACTTTGCACTGTTATTTACCCCAATTCAAAACAAATAAGCCACGTCCTCACCTGGTGTAAATTGGTAGGACCCACATGAAGCGAAGCAGATTCACATGTGCTAAGAATTGGCTTTGTGTCTCCCATTTGCGTGGAGTCAGCCATACTTTGTGGTGAGACAGAAGCAATTACAAGGGCAATGTCCAACTGGCTAAGCTCCTCATTGTGTTGGTAGCATGTTTAAACATGTGCACTGTTCTTTTGAGACATTCTGCAAAGGCAGAAATCCTTCGTTTTCAGAAAAATTTCTTTCCCATTTTGGAACATGAAAACTGGAGTTAAATGAGTGGCGTTTTAGAAGGCTTGCTTAATAGTTAGGGGATATAAATTTTTGTCTATGTTAATTTGTACTTTCTTTCAATAAAATATGTGTGAAATATAAAGTACAAATTCTTGTATTGGATAATTTGTCATGAGCATCTGGCTTTAACAAGGCACTGTCAAAGAACTGACCTAGTCTACACTTACTGACAAATTCGGCAGCAGTCAGGGGGAGAGATACACAAGCCACTGTACGTCGCTTGCGTATCTTATGTCAACTTCCTAAATTCCATTCTGTGTGCCATCTCTACTACACTGCACCAATGGGAAATGCGTTCCCGTTGACACAGCATTACTCTTTTTCCATTGGTAGACTTATTAAATCAAGTTCCAGATCGATTGAGCAGCTCTTCAGTTCTGCTCAGATAACCTGGAAGAATCAAGCTGATGGTGGTAAATTTGCCACTGTCAGTGAAGATGTACCCTAAACCCTCCACAGACTGCCTTGTTTGAAAACTGATATGACCTAGTTAGAAAAGTCGCTATGGGTGCATCTACACTTACAAGTTAGGTCAACTTAAGGAGGCTTAAGTCAACCTTAACTATTCTGCATCAACACTGGGCTTTTCTTAAGCCGACTTAAGCATTTCCTTAACTCAACTTAAGGAAAAGTTAAGTTGACTTAATAACACCTCGTTTTAGGTCGACTTAAGCCAGTGTGGATAGGGATTAGCGCCTAAATTGACCTTATTAAGTCGACTTAAAGTGCTAAGTCGACTTAATAAGGTCAAAAAGGGACTATGTCTACACTAGAAAAGTTAAGTTGACTTTTGTTAAGTAGACTTAATATGGTCGACTTTAAGTCAACTTAAAGTCGACCTTATTAAGTTGACTTAATAAATTTGATTTAACTTTTCTAGTGTAAACATAGCCTACATATTTAAGATGATTTTGTTTTTTTAAACAGCACCACTCAAATCCCACATTTGGGAAACCTTCAGCTGACTTCGCCCCACCTGTAGTCAGAGTAAACTGCTAATAGTTGGTTGAGATTTTGCAAACACATTTTCTAAAATGAAATAATGGTCTTTTTTCAAACTTTTTTTTGGTGAAACAGTGTTTTCAAAACTTTTTGCGATATATTTCAACATTTTTCAGTAGTTTTTCTTTCTTTGATTTTTCTCCTCCTCTGTTCATTCTTCTTGTTTTATGTCCCTCATCCTATTTCCCCAACCCCAACTTTTTCAAAAATCAACATTTTTTTCATTGGATTGGGAGGAGATGGTTAAAAAAAATCCTTTAAAAATTTGTAAAGTTGAAAAATGACTCCATTTCAAATCTTGCAGATTGAAACAATTTCAGAATATTTTGTGAAATAATTTTTTTATGATTATAATTGATCATCTAACAAACACACTGGACCTCAGTCCTGGTCTACGCTTAAAAAATTTCCCAGTATAACTATTTTGGTTACAGGAAAACGTTTAATTACTACTTACAGTGCATAAATTTGCATATGTGTAGGTCTTTGTAGGATCAAAACTCTGCAGAGGTCAATATTAAAAAATTCCATGTTAAATCATTTCAGATCTGGAATTCTGGCATCCAAAGCAGTTTCCCCATGTGGATTTTTTTTTAAAAAAATCTATATTTCTCAAATACTTGCTATGATTTTAAACATATTGCTCATTCATTTAAAATATATCTAAAGATACAGACTATCAGAGAAAGAGGAATCCTAGAAGTCAGAGACAGAAACATCTCATAGGTTATTGTTATTGTTGGGAGTGTTCAAATCTGCAAGGAAAAAGAACGTGTTTACCCAGGATTTATTTTCATCTGCTTCTGCGTAACTATTTTTGACATTGGTGTAGTGCACGGTTAGCCCATGGAATCCAGCAAGATGACGGATGACTTGTGAGGCCTGAGTAACTGTGATCTGACTACTTAGTCTGAGAGCTAGCACACTTTTGTGCACTGAGGTGAGAAAAATGATAATATTAAACATTCCTTAAATTCTTTTGAAGGTTTTCAGAATTACAGCTAGAGTTCTCCTTAGAGCTTGTCTTTATTATTCCAGATGGGTCCAGTTCTGACATCACTTCGGTTCAAGAGTACCTTACTTAAAAAATGGTGCTATTGACTTAAATGATCTTAAAACATTTCATTGATGGATTTTACACTGATATGGTCCCATATTAGCCACCTCCAGTTAGGGCTGATACTAACTAAGCCACACTGATCTATTTTTATTTGTTCCACACACATAAAACTTCTGAATTGAAATGTGCGGGAACTATTATTTCTGTTTTGCAGGAAATTCTACAGTTCTGAAATTTGTTCTTTTGGGTCCAAATCAGAAAAATAAGACAAATCTCAAAGCTTCCCACAAAACTAAATTGAAACATTTTAACCTGACTTTGCCATTTTAAACAAATATATATTATAGGTTATAATAAAAAACAAAATACATTTCTAAACAAGAAGACATTTTTAAATTAAAAAAATCAAAGTGTTCTGTTCTGATGAGGATTAAATGAAACTGTTTTGACATTTCATTTTGAAACAAAATGTGGTCAAAATTGACATGTTCCCAAGGAAAATTTCAATTTTGATTCAACGGCATTTTTCAATGGACAAAAGCTCCATCAGAAAATTTTCATCCAGCTCTCCTTGGGTATGTCTACACTAGCAACTTAGGTTGACTTAAGGATGCTTAAGTCGACCTACAGAATGCTGCGTCCACACCTGACTTTCATTAAGTCGACTTAAGTGCTTCCTTAAGTCGACTTAATAACTACCACTCTTTAGGTCGACTTAACGCTTAATTCGACCTGTTGAGTTGCCCTAAAGCCAGTGTGGACGTCCTAGGTCGACCTAATTCCCTAAGTCGACCTAAGGGGGATGTGCTGGGGAGAAGGGAGCCGTGGCTCTCTGGCAAAAGGGAGCCGTGGCTTCCCGTAAGTGTCAGCTCCCTTTTGCCAGGGATCCGCGGCTCCCTTCTCCCTGGGAGCTGCGGCTCACACAGGACAAGGGAGCCGCGGCTCTCCTGGGGACAAGGCCACGGCTCCCTTTTGCCAAGGAGAAGAAGGGAGCTGCAGCTCTCTTGACCCCCGGGGGAGCCATGACTCCCTTCTCTCCGCGGGGGAGCCGTGGCTCCCTTCCCCCGAGCTGCGGCTCTCCGTCAACCTAGCACCTGCATGTGTGGATGCAGGCAGTCAACTTAAGTTTTTAGTGTAGATGCTGTAAGTCTACTTAACAGAGTCAACTTAGCTTTTCTAGTGTAGACATACACCTTGTGAAATAAATCGGCAAATAAAACACAAAAGGAATAGTGAAAAATGCCCCCTATAGCTGACACAGTATAAATTTCAGCTTCCAGCCAGCCTGATCATTGTCATTGGTATGAGCAAATAGCAACCAAGTATTAACAAATAATAAAGTTTGTTTGTATGCAAATTCTCTGTTAACATTCCATACCCAAATACCATTTACTTTTTGAGGGTATAATAAATTCCAGGGCTAATTTAAATAGCTTTTTTTCCTGCTAAGATCTCTCCTGATTATCACACATCACTGAAAGAGTTTATGGACAAATAAGAAGCTGGTGGCATAATTTTCAAAATTAGACACATGAAAGTGAGTACATACCTTTGTACATACTTTAAATGAATATTTCTTGTCACATGCCCAGACTGGTAACTTTCCTTGGCCACTTACACAGGCACAGGATAACCTCAGTAATCAGACTGAATATGGTCACTAAAAATCATATTTTGCATATGTTTGAATGCTTGCTAATGACTTAGGGAAAACAGTCCCTTAAGAGATCATTGGGTGGAGGGTCATATTTTTGGGTTTCCTTGACTAGTGGCTTTTTTGGGGGGTGGAGTTTGCATGCCGTTTGTTATTAAGAGTTTATATACTCATGTGAATTATTCTTAATTCTCTAATTCTCTGTCTATAAGTCACAAACAGAAAAATATGACTTCACTAAGGTAATATAAACATATATCACCCAGTACTGTAAGCAAATCTCTCATTGATGGGTGTTGCTACAGTCTGCTTATTTTACCTTAAGTATCTAACCTTCATGATTGTAAAGAAAACTATATTCAACTATACGATGAGAGGCATTTAATGATACCTCCACTGTAAAGTGCTTTGAGATCTATGGCTGAAAAAGCACTATAGAAAAGCAAGCTAATTATTAATTATGTTGTTGCATTATTTAGAAACCTAGCTAGCCATGTGCTCATGAAGTTGGGAAGTAAGGCCCTGTTGAGTTTTTGTTTTTGGAAGCATGGTCCTAACTGTCAAAGCTGTTAACCATTTCATGGCTGTTCACATGAGCAGAAACATCTGCCCACGTATGATTGCAGACAATCTTATCATTGTGCATGGAGCTTTCAGCATTGTTTCTGGTCCTCTCTTACCGCTGCGTTGAGGGCTAACCAAGCATGAATTCACAGATTTGATCCAAAGCTATTGGTCACAATGGGAGTTGTCCTAGTGACTATTATGGGCTTTGAGTCAGGTTGGATACATTCTTTACACACTGAATATAATGGAAATGAAAGTTGATTCTGAATACCTAATAATAATGGCTAAAAATAACCTTGACTGTGTGCATTCAGAATTAATAGAAGTTGGATATTTGTCCTTTTAAAATAATCCTTTGTTAGTTTAAGTACTGTAGTTGACATTTACAAACATAACATTTTGACAATCCATTTTTGGGTTGTTTAATGGAGGAATGTGAGAACAAAGAGACTATTTACAAGAACAGCCTGTTCACAATGCTCTGGTGGAAAGGGTTCCTAACATTTTACAGAATGAAGAGAAAGAAAGGTTAAGATTTAGCAAAAGAAAGAACACAAATAAACTGTGATTGGAGCTGAAGAATGTGTGTGACCCTGGCACATACTAGCAGGTATTCATGTATATTGAAGGAGGAAAACCACATTAGAACAGTTGAAAAACAAAAATATGTGGATTTGAGACATTCAAATTAGAGCAAAGATTAAAAACAGAAATCCAAGTGTAGAAGTGAACGTAATCTGCCCTGATTTTCATTACCTTTGATCCTCCGTGGAGAGAAGTACATCAAAGACAAAAAATCCAACTCATTGAGTTACCTTCTCTTCTTGTTGCATTTACTTAGATCTAAGGATGTCATGAATAGCACTTTTTAATGCTCTTGGGAAGACCAAATAGTGTTGTTTGCTATTTGTACGAAAGGAGTGTCTAGAGATCCTATTGTGTTATGTGCCATGTATACACAGAGTGAGAGCCAGCCCCTGCCCCAAAGAATTTACAATCTAAATAGGCAACCCATCAAAGTATTATTCTTCTCATTTGATAGATGGGGAATTCCGCAAGGTAACACAGAGCAGGGAACTGAAATGGCACCCTGATCTCCTCAGTCACAAGCCAGGGCCTTAATCACATAGCCATCCTTCCTTTACCCGAACACTAGCTAGGGGGTGGGGGTGGCAGAACTTTTCCAGCTGTTCAACAGAAGGCAATTTTCATGATGAGGTGCTTAATTAAGATAGATCTATGGTCACCACAAAACTTCACATTTTTGTCCCCTCTTTGTTTCTCACTGTAATTACCATAAATAGAGACAACTCAGGACACAAAAAAGGGTCATTTAAAAGGCAATGTGGGGAGGGGTTGTTAGGAAAATACTTTACATTGCTTTTTAGCTAAAATCCATGGACTCTGCTGTAAAATGGGATAGTAGCTGTATTATTGCCCTCCTTGTTTCAAAAAGATTTTTTTCCCCCCTGGGAGTGTGAGTCTCCTTAAGCAGGATCAGTGCTCTTAGACCTTCAGGAGTTTCCGTGGCAGCTTAACTGAGTCTTTATTTCAGAGCCTGCAAATAATGAACAAGAGTAAGGCACAGTCTTTGGCAACATCTACACTGGCAATTTGAGTCAACTTAAGTCCACACTAGGCTTTCATTAAGTTGACTTAAATTCCTTAAGTCGATTTAATAAAAGCTTAAGTCGACTTTATAACTACCAGTCCTTAGGTTGACTTAACCCTTAAGTTGACTCCTTAAGTCGACTTAAGGATGGTTAGGTCAACTTAACAAAGTGAACTAAGTTGACTTAAAGTTAAGTCGACTTAGTCCACTTGGTTAAGTCGACTTTAATAAGGTCGACTTTAAGTTGACTTAAAGTCAACCTTATTAAGTTGACTTTAAAAAGTAGACCTAACTTTTTGTAGTGTAGACATAGCCTTTGTGAGACCAATGAAATATTTGGCTGCACTTCTTCCAGTAAAGAATGGTGCTGGAGCATGAGGTATGTGATCAAAATGTCCTAAGACACCTGGTTACTGTTTCTGAGAGGCTCTGCTACAGTTAATGAACCCAAAAGACCCTGGGATTGTTAAACGATTTTTACCCCTAGTGCTTTGCATACCTGGAGCACAACTATGTAATTTCTATAGGGCTGCTACTCTCTGCTGTTTTAATTCCCCAGAAGGCAGACACACAGGCTATGTCTACACTTGTAAATTTAAGTCGACTTTAGCTAAGTCAACTTAACTAAGTCAACTTAAAGTCGACTTAGTTAAGTTGACTTAGCATATCCACACTTAAATTTAAAGTCGACTTAGGGGGGAACTTACAAAGTCCACCTATAGCGTCCACACTGGATGCCTAGGTCGACTTCTAAGGGCTAGGGGGACCTTGGGCAGGTCCACGGTGGCAGGGGGGCACCTCTTGCCTAGTGCCAGGGGGCTCAGCCTTTGCCCCATTGTACTTAAGTACAATGGTCAAAGGGGGACAGGTACCCTGGCAGGGCATAGCAGCAGGGCTTTGTCCTGCCCTTTGGGGGGGCATGCCAGGCTCCCCCTGTGCCCCCCACCCTGGCAGGGAGGGCAGTGGGGGAGTCCTGGAGATCCCTAAGTCAACTTTAAGTCGACTTAGGGCTACTCCATGTCTACACTGACTTTAGGAAGTCGACTTAAGCCTAAAGTTGAATTAAAATGAGGTTTAATAAAGTTGACTTAATTTTCATTAACTCGACTTTATTTTCCTTAAGTCAACTTAAGCAGCTTGATTTAAGGAAAGTGTAGTGTAAACACAGAGTAAATTAAGTCAACTTAAGCAAGCTTAAGTCGACTTAATTTACAAGTGTAGACGCACCCACACTTTCCATGCAGTAAAGGGCAGTTGTATATACATTGTACACAAGATGGGAAGGCAGACCACCGAATAACACAGCCTATTCATCTTCAGAAGAGAAGACCATGATCAGGAGACATTTAGAATCTGCACACAGAATAGGATAACAGTGCGAATTTAGACATGCAGTATAGCGACTACCCATTAAGCAGGTAAATGATATTGTAATGTTGTACAGATGGGGTAGCTGAGGCAGAGAGGTGATGGACCTTGCAAAAAGCCACACAATGAGTTGGTGACAGAGCTGGGATTAGAACTCAGGAATGCCTGAGGCCAAACCTAGCACTTGTTTCTCCAGTAAGCAAGCTGATACTTCCAGTTGCTGCTATCAACTGTGGAACAACTGCTGATTAGGTCACCTCTGAGCCTTTAGGGTGCACATGAGACACATTTTTTTCATACTTTTTTTGCAGTGATGAGGGCCAAAACCACATTCTTTTTTCAAAAATGAAAGCTGTGTTTCTCACTTGACTCCAGGAGCTGGGACTTTAAGAACCACCCTTCCCCCCCAATATCACAAGAATCATAGTAAAAATCACAAGAGCTGGCAACACCGGGCAAATTAAAACTAGGGCATATGCATCTTTTAAACAATGAGTGTAACCAAACCAGATGACTGAGGAAGTGGTTAATCCATTTTCTCTTGGAGTCTTTAAATGAAGGTGGGATGTCTTTCTACTTCAGCCACTCATTAATGGAGTCAGCACTATTTACTTAGCGCCCAGGTCAGTGAAGCATTTGAGCATATGCTTAACTTCAAGCACCCGCTTAGGTGGTTTGATGAATAGACATGGAATACTATATCAGCACCTTACAGAGCGAGGAAGAACAATCCCCTTTGCTGTTGGAATTCTCTGGCCCATATTATGCAGGTGCTCAGACTAGATTATGGCTTTAAAAAATCAGAGTCTATAAATAAAATAGATATTGTGATAGGTCCAAAAATGTGGATTTATGGGCATTGGGACTCACAAAGTTAATATGAAAACTAACTCAAACACCAAACGGATCCAGACACTCTGGATAATTACACTTTTGTCTTTCTTTTATAAACACGCCTCACTACCCTTTGCAAGAGTCTTTTGAGTGAAGTAAAATTGCGAGATTTAAAAGCAATCAGTTTATAAAAAAATCCCTTCCTCTTTGTTTCTATCTGAAGGTATTGCCAGAAAGGCCAGAGACAGAGCTAAAGGTAGGTGGTTGCTGGCAGCAGTACCAAAAAATCTAAAAAGTCACATGGGTTTTGTAAGCCAAATGTTGTTATTGATAAAGAATTGTCATATAAGACCTCAACAGAGCTCTACCTGTTCAGAGCACTTCATAAACATTATCTTAGTAACATGCCTAATGCCCTTGGCTATGTCTACACTTGACAAGTTAAGTCGACTTTATAAAGTCGATTTAATAAAGTTGACTTTAAGTCGACTTAAAGTGGACCTTATCAAGTCAACTTAACAGAAGTGGACTTAACTTTTCAAGTGTAGATGTGGCCCCTTTTCAGCCTTATTAAGTCAACTTAACGTTTTAAGTCGACTTAAAAAGGTCCACCTAGGCACTACTCCATGTCTCCACTGGCTTAAGTCAACTTAATAAAGTCGACTTAAGTGCTAGTTCGAATTAAGATGAGGTGTTATTAATTCAAACTAACTTTTCCTTAATTCAACTTAAGGAGCAGCTTAAGTCGAATTAAGGAAAGCCCAGTGTAGACGCGGAGTAAATTAAGTCGACTTAAGTCTCCTTAAGTCGACTTAATTTGTAAGTGTAGATGCCCCCCTTGTGAGGTATCTTAATATGCTCTATGCTCCCATTGTAGAGATGGCAGTACTATGACAGAAGGGAAGTGACCTGCTCAAGGCTACAGAGCAAATCGGTATCACAACAGATTAATACTCAGGGCTTCCTAACTTTCAGTCCTGTGTTCATTCTTCCTTATCAAAATGTCTCCCTACTAGTTCTTTCTTCGCTGTTACGGGCAGCAACTCAACATGCATTCAAATTGTGACTATTACTGTTTGCAACTAACATTAGCACCATATTCTTTCTAAGTGAAATGCACCTTCCTGGACAGGGCCAGCCAAAAGATCAGTGTACCATTTAAGTTTAAGTAAAGCCCTCAAAACAGGGCATAGGTAATACACAGGCTTTGTTTGCATATATGAAGTGCAGAGAAAAAAGCTGGTCAACAATTTTCCACCCAAACTGTTTCTCAGTGGCAAATTGGGTTTTCAGCCAAATAGAATTTTTCACAAAATGTGTCTGCTCTCCATGGAACATTTTGATTTTTTCATCTAACACCAAGCTCCCAAAAACCAAATCAGATACCAGTCCCAGTGCCACCTGGGAGTTATAGTTCTGTTTTCCCCTGTCCCCATTATCTTCTATAGGCTGGGCCTCCCAATCAGACTACATCTCCCATTATGCATCATGGACATGGACTTCCATGAAACATTCGCCTGCTCTCCCTCACAAGGAGAAGTCTTGGTGCTATGGGACAAAGAACAAAAATTAAACTTCCTGCAGGATAGTTCGCTCAGCTCCAATAGCTAGTAGAGGAGTGCCTCTTCCAAGACCCATGTTAAACCTCTGAGCATGCCCAGCGTGCACCCAATTCTTCAGATGGTGCAAATCAGCACAGCTATGCCATTTTACACCTGCTGACAATCTGGCCCCGCCTCTCCAGAAGCCTGAGCACATTCAGACTGAGCTGGGTGTTTGTGAGTTAACAAAGGTTGCCATATCTCTTCTGACACCAGAGTACTTATCAGACGTTAGCATAAACAGCACAGCTTGTGGTAAAGACATTGGTTCAACAGAGTCATTTTAAAAGTACCTTTGCAGATAATTTATCTTTTTGTATTCGTCATTTTTATTGTGCTTCTAATTTCTGAATCATCAGTTCACTCTCAGCCCCATACTTAGGGCTCCATGCAGCCTGAGAGTTCTGCCGTAGCATCTCTGGTTCGCAGAATCAGGACCTTGTCCCGTGGAGAAGCGTGGCAAGTGAAATAGGATTGATGTTTATAAAATTCCATACAAACAAGGAGTCCTGTGGCTCTTTTAAAGACTAACAAATTTATTTACATTAAATAAATATTAAATAAATTTGTTAGTCTTTAAAAGTGCCATTAGACTCCTTGTTTGTTTGGCTGACCTAGACTAACATGGCTATCCTCTGGAACTATAAACTTCCATGTATCTGTAAGAAAGGCTTCTCAGAATCTGAGTTAATTCATTTCAGTGTTTGGCATTTATTCTTTAGCAATTGTTGGCTATGTTTACACTTGCAAGTTAGGTCGACTTAAGGAGGCTTAAGTCAACTAACTTAGTCCCTGTCCACACCAGGCTTTCATTAGTTGATTTAAGAAATTCCTTAAGTCGACTTAACAAGAACCTCCGAGTAGGTCGACCTAACCCTCCTTAGGTCGGCCTAACCCTTCTTTAGGTCGACCTAAGCACAGTGTGGATGCTTAAGTCCACTTTGTTAAGTCGACCTAAGGGCAGTTAGGTCATCTTAACAAAGTGGACTTAGTCTATGTCCATGGCCACCACTTTGTTAAGTCAACTTAATAAGGTTGACTTTACGTCAATGTAAAGTCGACCTTATTAAGTCAACTTAACAAAGTCGACCTAACTTTGTCTAGTGTAGACATAGCCGTTGAGTTTTATGTAGATGCCCCAAATTGGGTTTCTTTCTTTTCGTTTTCTCTTTGCATCTGCTGTAATGAGTAATGTACATTATATCCATTACTCATTACAGTAGCATATACTGTAATGTGTAGTCACTTTGCAGTGTCCCTTAGTGTGTTTTAACGGTTTCAAACAACACTTTGTTAAACCGCTCTAGGAAAGCTTCAGTGTGCACTGGAAGGATCCATTTAACACCCACCACATTAGTTCACTTTCGAAAGCACCCCACCTCCACCCTCCATACTCCACACTACTGCTCCATGTAGACAAACCCTTAAATGTAAGTATCCATTTACTGGATAAACACCAAAAAAAAAATTGGCATCATGTTTTATTGGTATTTATCAATTAAAACCAAAAAAATCAGAAGCAAACAAAAGCAAAACAGATCCTGACGAGGACCCCTAAACACAACCGTAATAAAAATAATGGCTTATGTCTTCTGTCCAGAGAGGTGCTCTAATACCATTAAACAATATAAATATAGGAACAAAAAGTTGTCTTAGCCCACAGAGGAACTAGACTGAAATGAAAAATGTGGTTTATCCAGGCTGACATTAGTGAGCACCAGCTCTGTTCTTTCCTGTGCCAGTTGTGCTGAGCTGTACACCTATCTCCCCTTGCATGTCCTTGCTTTGAATCCCCAGAACAGCTCAGACAGCATATTTGACCAGATTCTAGACCACACCTGCATGCTGCAGTCATTATATCCCTGCATGCCTGAGATATTTCAGTCCAGCCAGATCAAAGGAACAAGCGGCCTGCTGCTGATCTTAGTCCCATCTCCTTAATACCATTCACTTCAGTGGAATTACTCCAGATTTACAAAGGTGTCAGAGGCAACGCCAGCCTGATATGTTGGAGGCCCTACTAAGGCAGTCATGCTTGGGGTGCAGCATTTTCCTCTATTCAGCTCTGGGGTGAGCAAGATTTAGTTCAGGATGACTAGGCAATACTCAATTTATTACAGGTTGCAGCGGAACCTGTTCAGATAGTCTGTATCCTTGAGGACCTTTTCCATACATAGGCCAACTAGATTTAGCTGGTACTGAGGATGAGTCACCTGCAGGGGGTGCACATGTGCATGTATAGCCTCACCCTCAGGCACATTAGATTCTGCTGATTTCCATTGCAGATACATTTTAAGTTCAGAAATGCACCAGCACTCAAATGCACTTATTTCTGGGGTGGAAGATAGTTATCACACAGGCAGGCAGGCAGTGCGACAGTGCTAAATGCTGGCCATCTCCTGTGCATTGTTTACTTCATCTTTCTGAGATGGTGTTTTGGAGGCATGTGATAAAGTTTTAATTAAACCAACAACTGCATTTTCCTAGCTTCAGTGATGGATTGAAACTGGATTAAATGGACTGGATGATGTGTTGCCTATGCTCTGAACAGTCTCCACTCCGTGGCATTTTTCATAGGCACCCCAAAAGATCCAGACCTCACTCAGTCACCTAGAAGGAAGCACAGGGAGACCATACTTTTACTCAGTCCAGGCCATGAGCATTAACCTATTACGAGCTAATCAAGTTACTTGATGGAGGAGCCCCTGTGCCACAAGACTCCTTGTTTGTTTTGATGTGTGAATTGATACAGCCCAAATGGAAAACTGAAACAAAATATTTTATTTGGTCTTGGGTCAACATGAATCATAATACCGGGTCTATTCAACGCTAGTCTGTGTCTGACTGAACTGCCACAATAGCTCATGGGGATGTAGCTTGGATGGCTGCTGGTCCCATCCTCCTCTGTGGGCCAGGTTCTCTGGCTGGACATAGCTCTCCAATGAGGCTCTGGAGGATCCCTTCTAGCATAACCACTGTAATGCATCCTGGGAGTCTCATGACAACGGTACCTCTTGGGAAATGTAGTCCAACTTGGCAGCCCAGACAATACAGAAGAACTGGGGCATGAGGCACCACAGTGGCTCATGTTGACACCGTTCAGTGTCAAGCTGAGTGGAAACTAAATGTTACAACATTTCCAGCAAGTTTTTCTTGAACTTTCTGTTCCACGAATTTTCATCCCAGTTTGGGACAAAAACAAACTATCAGAATCTGCTAGGGGCTGAACCCTCTCCTATGTGGCTTCCTTTAGTTCCAAACTGTCTTAGTTCACAGTTCCCATGAACATTTTTTACTTCTCCCTGTCTCCTTACGCCTCCTCTGTAGCCTCCCACACCAGTTGTCTGCTGAGTTTGCACCCTGTTCCCTCTCCCTGCTCTTCCTCAGGTCTCCTGCCACACTTTCTCAAATGGCTTCAGCCAAGCCCCTCCCACCATGCATTCCTGGCTTCCTTTCCACTAGGAACCATGGCAGCCCAGACACTGAGTTCTCAGAGGGCTTCCCCAGATAGCGGCTGTTCATCTCCGATCTCTCTTCTCTACAGAGAACAGGAAGTGCTGCTTCTGCCTCCCCAGCAGGTCTTGCTGCTGTCAGTCACCTGACACCTGGGTATAAATCACAGCCTCATAGACTGTAAGGTCAGAAGGGACCATCATGTTCATCTTGTCTGACCTGCTGCCTATTACAGGCCACAGAGCATTATCCTTCCCTTCCCCCAGCTGAGTTACTGAAGTCCTCAAATCAAGATTTAAAGATGTTACATTATAGAGAATCTTGGGAGGAAAGCCTGGCCCAAGTGGGGGCTCAGCCCGAGCTCATCGCAAAGGTTGTGCCATTGGTAGAATCCATTGATGCTCTGTTTGTGAATAGGCCTGCAGATTTGAATGCGGAAGTGATCAAAGCTGAAAAGCAACTGGATTCAGTTGGTGTCTCTGTCAAAATTGCCAGTGTGACCTTGGGTGAGCTGCTGCAAAACAGGGACTATTGCCATCCCTCCCTCCCAGAGGCTACGTCTACACTTGGCCAAATAAGTCGACTTAGCATGTCCACACTATAAAATTAGGTCTACTTAAAGTAGACCTTGCCAAATCGACTTAGAGTGTCCACACTGGACACCTAAGTCAACTTCTAGGGGCTAGGTGGACTTGGGACTGGTCCATGGTGGGAGGGGGGCACCCCTTTCAAAGTGCTAGGGGGCTCAGCATTTTCCCCATTGTACCAGGGTACAATGGGGGCTAAGCAGGACAGGGACAGGGGCAGGGTACAGAAACGGGGTGGGCAGGGCTGTGTCCTGCCCTGTGGGTGGGCACACCAGGCTCTGGCTGTGCCAGTCACCCTGTTAGGGAGGTCAGTGGGGGAGCCCTGGGGGCCCTTTAAGTCGACTTAACGTCAATTTAGGGCTAATCCGCGTCTACACTGGCTAAATCGACTTAATAAAGTCGACTTAGCCAGTAAAGTCGACTTTAAACTAGGTTTTATAAAGTCGACTTAAAATTTCCTTAAGTCGACTTAAGCAGCAGCTTAAGTCTATTTAAGGAAATTGTAGTGTAGACGCAGAGTAAATTAAGTCGACTTAAGCAGGCTTAAATTGACTTAATTTACAAGTGTAGATGCACCCAGAGTGTTGTGAGGATAAATCTGTAAACAGCTGGTAGGCCGTCACGTGCTCTGGATCTCTGTTTTCTACAGGGCTTACCTTGCACGTTCACATGTTTAGGCACTATACACTACTAGATCGATGTCTTGTAGCAGTTTCCAATGGCGAAAGGTAAGCATGCCAGATCCTGCTGTCTCTTACATCAGTGAAACTTTACCAAACTCAGCAATGGGAAAGCAGGTTTACTTACAGGGCAGGGTGCTCAGTCTAAAGTGTTTAGCACCAGCTTACTGCTGCTTCCATTGAAATCAGTTGGAAAAACCATTGTCATCCTTTAGGTGAAGGCTGAGAGCTTTTGACAATCCCAGCCTGCACTATTTAAACATGGATTGTTTTAGGTACGTTAAATGCTAGCTTGATCAAATGCTGTGGCTACAACATCTCTGTGCTTTTGTCCTACAAGCTCCCCAACTGCAGATATTTAAGGGTACTTGCTTTTGTCTTTGGGGTGCTTAGCTGGGGCAGGTCCAAGGAACAATGCTGTGAGGCCAGGTTCCCTTACTATGAAGGAAAATATTTTTATATCCCAAGCAAGTGTTAAAATTCATAAAGCCACTACGAGCCCAGTGTGCACAGCCAGAGGCAGAATTTAGCCCCACATGAATACATAGATTGGATAGTTATTTATTTAGTTCTTACATGTGGCCCATCCTAGGCTCTTTCTGCCCCACCCCCAATCACTTAAAATTGCCGTATTTATATAAGCCACACCCATAACCACTTTGCCTCTTTACAAAAACCAAATAAAACCCTTTGTCCCACAACTCCTGAGTCCATATCTCATCCCAGTTTATCCTGGATATCTCCTGTAGATGAAATGGCTACTCCTTTGAAACAGTTCAGGGTATGTCTCTGGAACAGGGAGAAGAAAAGGGTAGAAAGTCAATATTGAAGCAAAAATTCTTGTAGAGCTGTGGGCCACTTAGGAATTTCACTGCTGACCGCAGGAAGGCTGCACTGTATGGAGATGATCAGGATTGATGCCCTACCCCCTAAGATCAAGTCTCTGCATCTTGAGCAATGGAAAATCCACAGTATCTGTAAGAGGTATAGGGCACCTCTATATGATACACAGCAGCTCCAGTTCCAGTCAGTAGAGTGGAATGATAGACATTATTAGTAGTAGTAATAATATTTATTTACTTGCAGTAGCACCTACTTTGTGCTGGACATTTTCAAACTCTTAAAGACAAACCTTGCTCTGAGAAGCTCACTGGCTAAAGAGAGAGGTCAGGAAAAGGGGGATAACAACAGGCAACGTACATACAATTTATATACTCACTGACTGTTTCATTATTGTATTCCTCAGGCATACAGTATCACTCAGAATCGGGTTGCCCACTGCTGAGCTAGACAAGGGAAATAGACTTCTTGTATATCCGAAAAGACACAGTCACTGTGCAAAGATTATATTGAAACTAGCTGAAGAGCTCTTTCATTAGCTTCACAGTTCTACTAGCTTCTACTTTTCCCACCGGTTATACCCTCCCTCCCATGAATTTCATAGCTAACTTAGTGAAACCAACCAAGAACAAGCCCCAAACACATTCTAATCTAGGCCTTCTAAAATCATCCACAAGCAGCTTCTTAAATTCTCTTTCACTTCTGCACTCCAATAATTGCTGTTCAACAAAGATGGCCAAGGGTTGGGATGTACTAAAATAAGCTGTTTGGGTTGTGAAAGTTCTCACAGTTTCTAGCAGTGTCTGAGCAGTATGCCAAGTGTCTTTTTGCACTCTGAGCCATGAAAACAAGATAAAAAAACTACACGTGCAGAATTGGTCCCAGGTAACCGTATTTATTACTATCCACAAACACTCAAGGCCTGGCTACATAGAGAATGCAGCTATTATTGGTTTCATCTAAAACACAGAACAAAGGGCGTGACTATGTAAAGGGATACTACTCTATTGCTATATGCTCTAATATGCATGGGGGAATCTCTCGCAAACTGGCAACATACTTTAGCACAATAAAAAAATGTGTCCCCATTGTATTAAAGACAAAGGACACTAAAGGCATCTCGCTTGACACAGCACGTGATTGAAATTCCTTTCTCTGTGTACAGTATTGCATAATAATCAGAACTATATAGACTTTGCCATAGCTGCTTCTGGATCAGAGTTATGGACTCCCCATATTCACCTAGAGTAAACACAATCTATAAAAGCTCTCACAAAGCAAATATCCGGTCACACAGAAAGAAGCGTTTTCAGCAGTCACCTATGGCTTCTTCACTGCCCTAGGCAAACTAAAAACAGAGTCCTGTGACACTTTTAAAGACTAACAGATTTATTTATTGCATGAGCTTTCATGGGAGAAAATACCACTTCATCAGACGCTTTGAAGATGGGAAACTTACAGAATGGGAGGAAATTAAATGCAGGGGAGTGTATGACATAGGATCAGGTCAGGCTGTAACAGCAAATCAAAATAGGTATTAGGATTCAAACACCGGGGAACAGCAAACTGTAATATCTATGCCCCTCATATATCACAGCCATACACACAATAAATGGCCACCCAATATTTTACTGCCCCTGATATCTGCAGGCAACAACCTGATCTGGCTGTATAGGAAAGCCAAATGCCAGGCCTGTATATAATTAGCCAAACACGATTACTGATTCAGTGATTTGACTGCCACACAATGTATCAGTAGGTTGTATAGATCTGACAGTCACATAGATATAAGATATTGCATGCCCCCACCCCAAGGTATTGCATGGCTGCCCCTCCTGCGCCCCCCCCCCCCACATTAAACAAAAAAGCAACTTTTATTTCTAACATTTGATTAGCTCACAGGACTGATTTTCATGCACTGGAAAGGAAAACAGGAAATGGATTCACTGCTGTCTTGCTCATAAATTCTAAGGTCAGAGGGGACCAATGGCTGCGTCTACACTGGCAAATTAAGTCGACTTAAGCTTGCTTAAGCGGACTTAATTTACCCTGCGTCTACACTACAGTTTCCTTAAGTCGAATTAAAGAAAATAAAGTCGACTTAATTAAAATTAAGTCGACTTTATAAAACCACCTTCCTAGTAGACCTAAGGTTTAAGTCAACTCCCTAGAGTCGACTTAACCCAGTATAGACGTGGGGTAGCCCTAAATCGACTTAGGGCTACCCCAGGGCTACACCAATGCCCTCCCTCCTGGGGGGACGACACAAAGGGGGATCCTGGCATGCCCCCCTGCAGGGCAGGGCAGAGCCCTGCCCACCCTGCCTCTATGCCCTGCCAGGGCCCCTGTCCCCCTTTGCCCCATTGTACCTAGGTACAATGGGGCAAAGGCTGAGCCCCCTGGCATTGGGCAAAGGGTGAACCCCTGCCCCCATGGACCTCCCCTAGGTCCCCCTAAGCCCCTAGAAGTCAACCTAGGCATCCAGTGTGGATGCTCTAGGTCGACTTTTTAAGTTCCCCTTTAAGTCGACTTTATTTTTAAGTGTGGACACACTAAGTCGACTTAACTAAGTTGATTTAAAGTCGACTTAGTTAAGTCAACTTAGTTAAAGTCAACTTAAATTACCAAGTGTAGACATAGACAATGTGATGATCTAGTCTGACCTCCTGCATAATACAGGCCACAGAACCTTATCCATCCACTCCTGTAATAAACCTCTAATCTATGACTAAGTTATTAAAGTCTTCAGATCATGATTTAAAGACTTTAAGTACAGAGAATCCACCAGGAAGTGAGTCATGCCCCACACTACAGAGGATGGTGAAAAACCCCCAGAGCTTTTGCCAGTCTGCCCTGGTGAAAATTTTTTTCTTCACCCCAATACGGTGATTAGTTGAACATTAAGCACATGGGCAAGGCTCATCAGCAAGACACCCAAGAAGGAATTCTCTGTAATAACTCAGAGCCCACCCATCAGTTGTCCCATTGGCATATCTCTACCACCAGGAGGCACAGATCAGGCAATTGCCAAACTAGGTTGTCCCATTGTACCATCCCCTCCATGAATTTATGAAGCTCAGGCTTGAAACCAGCTAGATCTTTTGTCCCCACTGCTCCTTTTGGAAGACTATTCCAGAACTTCACTCCTCTGATGGATAGAAACCTGTATCTAATTTCAAGTCTAAACTTCCTGATGGCCAGTTTATATCCATTAGTTCTTGTGTCCACATTGATACTGAACTTAAATAATTCCTCTCCCTCCCTGGTATTTATCCCTCTGAGATTCCAGCATCTCAATGTAGTGACATCTGCATAAAACTGAAATAAAGTTGTGGTGAATTAAACCTCCAAATGGCACAGATAAGAATGTTTCAAAAACAGCTAGGTAGAATTCAAGGGCTAGTTATCCAAACAGAAGTCTCAATGGGCACCATTTCAAAAGCACCCAAGTGATTTAGGCTTCCTAGTCTCTTGGGACCAGAGCCACAAAGGCAGTTAGACACCTAAGTCCAACATTTAGATGCCACTGGCATTATTAAAACCTCTGTTCAGCTGTGGCCTAAAGTCACCAATGTTCCTAACCGTAGGCACACGCAAAGCCAACTGAGTTCTAATGCTGCCCTTAGCCTGGAGCCTAAGCTGTTCCCTGCCTGTCCAATTCCACAAGCATTCTCAGAGCACACTTAGAAGATTGGGCCTCACACGAAAGACAGGTTGAGATGCAGTGTTTAAGACAGGAGCCCTAATGGCCATGTGGTTAGGACACTTATGTGGGAAATGTGCGTTCAGTTTCCTAGGCCTTAGGCACTTTTGAAAATTTGACTCCAAACTGACTCCCTTGATGTTTAACTCACAGTTTGGGGAACACAGAAGACAGATTTACAGCCACTGTGAATGCAAAGGAAGAAAGTGGCTCCCTTTTAGGCTAAGCAAGGTCACATATGACTTAGAAGAAGCAAATTTTATTCCCCAGTTTATTCATCTTGGATTAATGAATGTTTGCAATGCACTTTGGGATACTCATTGGAAAATGCTATCTGCATACAAATTATTGTTAGGGTTTCCTTATTTCTGGTTCTCATTTCCAGTCTTTTGCTGATCTCCCTGGAATAGAGTATTTCAGACCCGGTTGCCAGATACTTTAATCACCACAATACTTGATCCCATTTGGTTTAATTGATTTAAACTTCTACCATATTTCTATCAAATTGGGTCTGGTTCAAGAACTAAATCCACAATTTCAGGTCCTTTGCTTTTGTAAAAAGTCATAAATAGCTTCTTTGATTTCTATGGATTTATGCCAGCTTATCTCAGCTGAGGAGTTGGCCCCAGGATTCCCACTTAGAATCGGGCCCATCCTTACCAAAAATAGGAGTCTACTGTATAATGGGAGTCCTGACAGCTCTTGAGCAGTGGAACTAATCTCTCATCAACACCCTTCTCACCTCACACTTGAGTTGTCCTCAGTACCTTGAAACTGAATGCTGATACAAGGGATTCCTCAGGCTGGAGGAGTGAGCAGGAGTAATCATCCAGAAGCCCGGGTCTCTGCTACCAACGTCTTTTGAAATGTGAATGAGATGTGGCAATCCTTTGGCGCGTCTGCTGCTTTTTCTTTCATGTGCTAATATGGTGCATAGAGTTTATCTCACTGCATTTATTTGTGGCACGCCTATTTGGAACATTTCACACAGAAACCAACCAAGCCTGTGTTAAGTGGCAAATGTAGCCACAAAGGTTATGACCCTACCCCTTGCCATTTAAGTTTGAGATTCTTCACATGAGGTGACACTCTAAGCTGGCAGCACGGGAACCATAAGCAATGGAAGAAATGGCCAATTGTGTCTGGAAAATGCTCCCTCTTGCCTGGCTTTGACAATGTCCAAAACTTAATTTGAACTAGGGACTAATTATGAGCAAGGTGAATGGCTACATAAGACTTGTAAGCTGGCTCAGCATGAAGAGTTCATTAAGTGCTTGATCTTGCAGTGAGCTAAACATGCCTATGAGATGCTGACCGGATTTAGCCGCCCATCCGAGTTAGTGGGAGTTGAAAATACTAGCATTTCTGGGGATCAAGATTTAACTTGACCAGTATATCATAGAATTAATAGCTCAACCAGAATAACATGAGATGTTTTTTAACCCTTGTATTAGTTTTTTTAGATGCAGGAAATATATTTCCTCTTGTGCCATGTCTGTCAGAAGGTTACGGCAATCCCAGAGCTGACTATCGTATATTTGCTTTGACAAAGGGTTAAATAAGCAGCAGATATACTTGGGCGTATATTCATAACCCAGGTGGCAAGATGCTTAAAAGGAGGCACCTTTCTTTGTTCCCTTAATGATTCACTACTTGGGAGTGTGGGAATTAACGTATATAAATTTTTGCTAGTAAGTAGATACACCTAGATCCTGAAATAGTGGACTGGTGAGAACCTGTTACAGAAACTGTGTGCATTGTGCTGGTGGCACAGAGAAAACAAAGCCTGGAAATGGCTATATAGCACTCCTCCTAGATACGAGGAAATATTCTTTTGTAATGTTTTATTTATTGCATTTTGCATCTTACTAGAAAGTCCCAGAGGCCACTAGCAGAAATGCACATTAAGAAAGGCCTGATTTTGAATGGGACCTCAACCCAAACTTGCTTTTTGGGCCTGATTTTTTGCAGCTGGAAATAATTGTGGGTGCAGTTGGTGTAATTTAGACATCTATGTGATTGTGCCTGCGTGACAGCTAGTTAAACATCAGTTGCTCCAGCACATAATTACAGGCATGAAACTGTAAGTATTTATAGCCAGTGCAAAAGGGAGGGTGGGTTTTAAACATCTGCTCTCTGGTACCTCTGTGAGGCTAAGTCTGTCCCTCAGTTGGGTCAGAGTTGGAGAGAACAGGTCCATGGAGGTTTTATCTTTGTACTTCATCGATATGATGGTCGCAAAGGATCTGTATACAGCTAAGGAGTATCTCTAGCAAGTTTACAAGAGCTATAATTTATGCACTATCTGCTTTTCCTTTTCCTTTTGAGGGAACATAACATTAAATAGACATAAATAAGTGAAACATCTATCTATCTATCTATCTATCTATCTATCTATCTATCTATCTATCTATCTATCTATCTATC
>ML685884.1:5429357-5448313 GCA_007922175.1 Pelusios castaneus | reverse complement strand
ATCTATCTATCTATCTATCTATCTATCTATCTATCTATCTATCTATCATATATACAGAGCACAGATCACCAAAGCGTGCAAATCAACCCTGTCTCTTTTACCTGAGATTAAAATTTTCATTGCAAATTTGAGGCACTGAGAGATTGTTTCCTAACAGTGCTGAAACCAGGGACCATTTAGAACCAAATGCCATATTCTTGGCAAATGCTTAAGATGACACTACACACCTTGCCCGTTGTCTCTGGTGGGTTACACAAGACAGGCTTGGTTCTCTTTTGCAGTGAGGCTCCTTTGAACCTCTGTGTCAGATTAAAGATGTCTCGTGAGAGTAGTGGAGAGCTTTACCATTGCTGCTACAAGAGAACAGAGTCCTGTGGCACTTTTAGAGACTAACAGATATAGTTATCGCATGAGCTGTCGTGGATGTGCTAAGTATCTTGTGTGTGTTGAATCACTCCTCTTGAAGGATCTCCATATACTTTGAAAACATAATCGGCTAACCTCCAGTTATCGTACAGAGGCTATGTCTATACTTGCTAAAATTAGTTCGAATTAGTTAGTTCGACCTAACTAATTCAAATTAATTTTAGTTAGTTTGAATTAGCTTAATTTGAACTAGCATGGCCACACCGGACTGTTAGTTCGAACTAAGCAAGCACTTGCTTAGTTTGAATTAGCGATCCCCATGAATTTCAACGGCTGGTTAGTGTGAACTAAGAAATTAGTTCGAATTAACACGGCCACATTGGTTAATTCGAACTAGTTAGTTCGAATTAACCCCTTAGTTCGAATACTCTATTCAAACTTCTTAGTTCGAATTAAGGAAGTCCTTAATTCGAACTAATTAAAGCCTAGTGTAGCCATGGCTTTAGTTAGTTCGAATTAAGCCTCCTTAATTCGAACTAACTTGCCAGTGTAGACATAGCCTCTAGAGATCATGGCATCTGTCATCAGAAGCATCAATACAGAACAACTCTGATATTTAGCACTGGAAGTAAAGAATGACTTCAATGAAAGCTTTTGGGAGGAAAGTAGGCAGGCAGGCAGGCAGAGATGCTATAATTACCCAGATTTCAATTTGGCCAAGACACAGGTGATACACCCCTCCTCTTCTGAAAAGTATTGTGGGATTTTTAATGACTACAAGTGAATCACAGAAGTGAGAGATGGGAAAGGCCTTCCAGTCCATCTCCCTGCAAATGTAAGATTGTCCCATACAGGACTTCTGTTGTTGCACATCCAAAAGGCAGCCCTTCTTGTAGAACTGTGGGGAAGTGCTGTTGCTTGGCTAGCGAAAAGGAAGTGCCACGACTGCCTCGTTCTGACTTCCTAGGGTTATACACCCCTTTTGCACAGCTGTGACTGACTACACAAGGTGCAATGGAACACCAGCACCACATCCTGCAACACCTTGGTGTAGAGCAAACTTAGTGCTGCTAAGTTCTGTTGGATAAGCACCTCTGTGAGAAGTAATTGAATACACTGGAATGTACAAGAGAGCATACATAAGACAGAGACTTCTACTCAGTAGCATGTTGGTAGCTGCCGCCAGGACTTTCTGTACCATGTAAGGGATAGGAATGTAACATGGAGAAAATCATGTGATACTTAGTAACACCCATAGCGTGAGGAATGCTCCCATGGTCTAGTGGCATAAAATCCAAAATCTTCAGGGCAGCCTGCACTTTATGGCTCCTGCTGTTACCATCAGTTTTGCTGACATACATAGCTGGTCTCTTTGTGGCCATTATCTGTATGTCTGTGAGATGTGGAGGTCCAAAATCTCCATTAGTAAAGGGTGAGGTTGCACGGCTGTGACAGACCATCCAAGCGCTTGGCTCTGCAGAACTGAATTGTGTGGCTGTCCGCTGAGAATGAAGATTGTATTATGTATCCTCTTCTGCAAAGACAGCTGAGCTGTAGCCTCTCTGTGGCACCACCCTGTGATAGCACCTGTTTAATCGCTATTCTCTGTGCTGCAACATCATTCTTGATGCACCATTTTCAAGACAGCCATTCCAGGACTGATGAGGAAGGGAGGGGGAGAAGTGGAAACCAGAGTCCTCCTTGCATTGGAAGGGACGTAATTAGTAAAATACCCA
The DNA here is from genome assembly GCA_007922175.1 of Pelusios castaneus. NCBI lineage: Eukaryota > Metazoa > Chordata > Testudines > Pelomedusidae > Pelusios > Pelusios castaneus. The sequence continues at coordinate 5,446,211 of ML685884.1, read as the reverse complement.
CCACAGTGGAGGGCTTTGGTACACTTTGTAAGTGGAGGTACTGTACATGTATGTGTCACAACCAGGGTTTGAGCGCCCTACTTCTTGGCACTGCACATGAGACCAACTAGTTGGAACCTCTGACTCTCTCATGATCTTGTGCTGACTGGACGGGAGTTTCATAGTTGGGGCCAACCAGGTGTAAACCAGGGTAGCTCCATTGATTTCAAATTATACCAGCTGAGGAGCTGCTGTGTAGTGATGCGTCTACCATTTTGGGGGTGGTTGGTTATTGCATGGGATGGCAGCATTTCTTAGAGGGTGCCATTTGTTATTTCACCATGTTGTCTGTGGTGTCTCTGACCCCCACGGAAGGGTTAATCTTCTCTTTGTTTTTTTCCCTCAGTAACCCTGTTCTACTTTCAGGCTCACTGGATCATCCAGTGAGAGGCTGTTCTGGTGATGTCATGCTTATAATTGAAATGCCATCTTGGAGCATCGGTGGGTGGAGTCTCACAAAAACCGTCAGAACTGGTCTCGCCAGCTCTGTGAGCATTCCATCGCCAGTTCTCATGCCATTGAATTAAACCAGAGAGCACTTTTCCAACTACTTCCCTCTGGAATAGCTCGGCTTCTTGCTCCAGACTCAGCATTGCCTATCGGAATTTGAATGGATTAGTTAGAAATAGTGCTGATGCCTATGGGCTCCTGGAAGGTTTGCAGTCTGAAGCACTGTAAGAATGAAAAGGCATGAGGTTGCTGATGACGATAGCTGGTGTTATTAATCAGCTGTTCCTCACAAATATTGAACTGTACGTACAATTTCCTACCAGGCGACTGTTTCATTCAGTGTTTCTCCAACACAACCCGGGCCTTAGTCTACACTCCAGCTGTAGAAACAGCCAAAGCAGAGACTGTTGAAGTGTGAGGAGGGAATAAAATGGGGACTAATTGGGTTACCTTTCCTTGCCAGCTGGCTTAGGACCTGTAACTACACAAGGAAGAGCCACCAAAACACACACCCTAGGGAAACTGGGACCCAGGCTTTTCTTCCCCTCCCCCCCACTCTGTAGTCTTGCAGAAGAAGCCAGCACATGACTCAGGCTGCTAGGACCAGAAGCAGCCAAAGGAAGGATTTCTGCACGGAGAACTTTACAATTTTATCTGGACATTTTGTGCCCTGTGCTGCTTGGCTCCTTGCTCCAACCCGCCTCCTTCCTTCCCAGTCTTTTCTCCACACCTGCCCCTTATCCTCTTCTCCACTGACCTGCCCCACTTCACTTTAATGTCCCCTCTCCCTTCCCTTTTCTTGCCGTTTACTTGCTCCTCTCCCTGTAGAATTTAAGGCCAGAAAGGACCACCAGATCAGCTCCTAACTAAACCAGATGGGGAAAAAAAATAATGCTTTACATGTTCCACCATCACATAGCTCACTCTGCATTTGGGTTCTACTCCTTCCCTCACCTTTTATCTGTCAGGTCTATTTCAACTGTAAGCAGACTGCTGATTACTCTGTGCTGTGCAGTCGTTAACATCACAGCAGGGCCTCATTTATTCCTACTGTAATAAACATGATTATAAATAACAACAATACGTATGGGGAAGAGATGTATTGCAGTCACACGGTGTAAATATGGATCTCATGCAGAGTGTGACTATTGTTAATGCCATAGCCCCATGTGATAGATAAAGTACTGCTCTGGTGTGAAGCAAGTACAAATCCCAGTCTGGATTTAGTGTAGAGTAATTTAATGAAATATTCCCTGCATCGGAATTAGATTTAAATTCTTTCTGAAGATTGTAGGTAACAGCTGAACTGGATGTGTTTCAAGTCTATTCAATCTGATTTTACACAAAATAAAGTCAAGAAACAAGGTTTCATAGACAATTAGGCAACTTAAAACAGTGTGTTTAAACTATATTTGAATGCCACAGAAAGATGTACCCCTGCCATGTGTGTTTCCTGAGTGAAAGTAGCTGTTTAGCACGAGCAGGATAATATCCAGAAGTGAGAATTGTGAAATGCTTTGATCAAATCCTAAAAAAGACTTTGTCATGAAACACAGAAGCGGAACAGCCTGGATTTTCTAAAGCAGTCAGTGTTCGTTCTGTTGAAATAAGTTGTAAAACTCCTGTTGATTTCAGTAGGAACAGAATTAGGCTGAGGCTGACAGGTTATGAAAATCCCACCCTTGTGTTCCTAATGATAGGTTTGGTAACAGAGAGATGCATTGTCAAGTCTTATACTGTTTGCATAAAGCCACTGCAGCTCATGTAAATCACACCAGCCCCAGCATGTAACTAATTTAGTTCCAGTTTGCACGGCCATAATGGAAAGCTCTCTACGTGTAGTTTGATGCAACCAAGAGAAAAACTGGCAACACAGTCATAAAGATTGAGAGTACATCTGCATGGCATTTGAACACCCACAGCTGGCCTGTTTAAGCTGACTTGGGCTCACGGGCTCAGGCTATGGGACTGTAAAATAGCAGCATAAACATTTGAGTCCCACACCTTGGGCACCAGCTTGAATCAGATCGTCTACACTGCAATTTTATAGCCACACATCCCGAACCCCATGAGCCTGTCAGCTGATGCAGGCCATGTAGACAGATCATTAGGGTCCAGTTTTTAAAGAGGAAAACCCAAGGTACAGGTTTGAAAATAAACATTCAATTGTAAGCCTACCGTTGCCAGCGGAATCACAGCTGGGTGTGCAAACTGGACAATTGCAAATACAAAGTCGCCTAACCACCCAGCTGTGCATGTATAGATACCTCATTTGTATGTGCAACTGGGAATGCAACCAATATGCAGATTGATATGTCCATTTGGACCTCAAGCCTGATTTAAAACATTGACTTTATATTTGAAAGGTTTGCTTGTATGGATGACAATTACATTTCATTTTCTATCTGTGTAGATCCTTAGAAGTTTCAGATTAACCCATGTGCTGGGTGTCCTAAACCTCTGACTGACAGGAGCTGAGAGTGGATGACAGGGGTCGATCACTTGGTAATTGCTCTGTTCTGTTCATTATCTCTGAAACATCTGGTACCGTCCCCTGTTGGAAGACACACTTGGGCTAGATGGATCATTGGTCTGCCACAGGATGGCTATTCTTATAGCCTTATGTTAACTGTAAAAATGGCAGAGCAAAAACTTCTCATACATATCTGGCAATTGGGAAAACTGAAAAGGAAGCATGCTCCAATATGCTTTTTAAAATAGTTTTTTAGTGTCACTGCTGTTTATAAAACCATCTTGGAAGTTTGAAAGTTAAATCTCTTTTCTTCTATGGCTATGTCTATATGACGGCGGCAGATTCAGCCATCAGTGTGCTCTTCTGTGTTCAATTGAGCGGTCTGTTAAGACGCACTCAATCAAACACAGAATCAGAGCTCTAACTCCAGCCCTGTAACTAGAGTAGCGCTACACTGACTGGATGCCATTTTTGGTCAGCTTAGTGCAGTGTATAAGGGGTAATTAGGAAGTCATCAGGAGATACACAAGGTATTTTACGTATCTCCCATCAACTGCCGCCGAAAAGCGCGGCAAGTATAGACTAGGGCTAAATCACAGTATGCACTACCTTCCCACCTTTCCATAATGCCATTCTGCTATTGGACAGAGGAACAAAGGTCTTTAATGTACAGTTGACTGTATGTACTGAAATGCTGGCATTATTAAGGATGCTTTGTTTGTTTTATTTTAAAAATAGATGTGGATTATTGATGGCATTCTTTTTTTTAAATCAGCATGGGCTTGGCAAATAGATATCAGAAAAGAAAACCTAGGTCAGATTTTGGACATTCAACATTTAAAGTGTCCCTTTAAGCCTGATGATAGAACTAATTCAATTGTCTCTTGTCTGCATTTGAAGATTGAAAAATCCTGTATCATTTTTCATGGCAGCACCATTTGCTGTGTTTCCAAGATGTAACGTTTCAGAGTTATATTTGATTCCTGGCTGTTTTATTTTGACATTATTCATTTCATATTCATCTTCACTATTCATTTCCTGCAAGATTAGGAATAGTACAATTAATATCTCAAACTCTATTACCTTGTTAAGGTCATTTTTCTGTGTGCTCACATCACATCTAAACAAGATGAAGACTCACAGTTCATGTTGCTGTTTCTTGACATGGCTTTCAACATAAATGAATAGCACTGAGACCTGAGAAGGCATTTCTTGGCCAGAGCTGTTATGCAGTTCTGTTCAGCTTTGTAATCCAGGGGCAATGCTTCGTCACCCAAGCGGTGACTGCACTTCAGCAGTGGCTGAAGTGATTCGTGTGTATAGACTGCAAAGTGCTTTTGACTCCATGTGATTGGAAAGAGTCCTATAAATGTGAGCTTACCATCGTACAAAGTGTTCAGCAAAAACTACAGAGCCAAAGGGTTTTTGCTGAAGATCTCAGAAAGAGGGACTGAAGTCCATGGAAGCCACAGTTGCTCAACCCTGCTGAAAATCAGGTCAGAAATTTGTGCTTGCACCAACTTCCTCCTGCATTTTCACACCTGTATTAGTTGCAAGCACAAACCATGCCCCTTACACAGATGATGGTTGTGAGAGGAAGGATGGCCTCATTATTAAGGCACTGGATTGACACAAAGTTCAGTACCTGGCTCTGCTACCGCCTTCCTGCATGACCTTGGGCAGATCACTTCATTGTCTGTGTCCTGGCCCCATTGGTGACGCAGAGATGATAATACCTTGCTACTTCATGGAGATATGATGAAGGGAAGGTCATGAATGTTTTAAGGTGCTCAGACACTACTACGAGGGCAGCCATATGATAATATTACTTCACTCCTAGGCCATGTACACACGATCACTTTATCGTGCATTAAGAGTCATTACCGCGCGATAACAGCAACAGCGTACACATGTGCAATAGGCTCTTGCGCGTCAACAGCCCAGTTGTAGCGCCAATACAAAAACCACTTCGACGAGGGTGGTAGCAGTTAACACGGAACAGCTGTTGCGCCTTTCGACTCATGTGTACGCTTACCGCACAATGATTGGCCTCCGGAAGTGTCCCAGCATTCCAAAGTCGTCCTCTCTGGTCTTCCCCCCACCCGCTCTGTGGCCATGATGAAACAGTCCCCGCCCTGTTTCGATTCCCGGGATTTTCGAATTTCTCCTCTGTTTCACTTCCTGTTCTCTTCCTCGTGGAGTGGAGTGCAGCTCCGATCTTACCTAGCAATGGCGGCCCATCGTGGAAGACGCGCACCCATTTGGAGCACGGCAGAGGTGCTGGACCTGATCAGCATCTGGGGAGAGTCTGCTGTGCAGGCGCAGCTACGCAGCAGCAGGCGAAATTTCGATACATATGGCATAATTTCTCGGGCCATGTCAGAGAGAGGTTATGATAGAGACACTGTGCAGTGCAGATCAAAGGTGAAGGAGCTAAGAATAACCTATCACCGAGCGAAGGAGGCAAACTGCCGTTCGGGATCAGCGCCTGCTACATGCAAGTACTACAAGGAGATCGAAGCCATCCTCAGTGGGGACCCCACAACCACTGCAAAGAGTCCTGTGGACACATCGGCCCCCCCCCTCCTCCGCTGAATGCCAGAGCCAAGCAGGATGAGGACATGATCGATGAGGAGGAGATGGAGGATGACCTGGAGGAGAGCGCAACAGCGTGTAGCCAGGAGCTCTTCTGCACCCCCGCTGAGACGTCCACCCAAGACATCAATTGCAGCTTGTCCTCTGAGGCGGCAGAGGGGGGTTCAGGTAAGTTTCTCTTCCGTGCAGCTATGGCTCCCGCTAAAAAATCATTGTCCGGGGCGGGGGTGCTTGCTGTCTCGGTCCCTGCTGTGCACGCTCTTTACTATGCATTCATTAAAAGTGCATCAACACAAGCAGTGATTGTCAAAAAATCATCTGTATTTAGGTCACTAAAGGTTTCCTCGATGTACCACCAGAGCCTCCTACTCAGGTTAGATGGGATAGCTTATGTGTCTATGCTCCCGTATAAGGATACTCGGCCTCGCCAGCTGCAAAGCACAGCACTGGGAACCATGGCAGCACACAAGGCAGCAGCATATGGTCTCGGCTGGCATCCGGTGGCATGTAGGATATGTATTCTCACTCTGAGGAGAGAGATATCGGGTTCCATCAGTGTGCCCTGTGCAGAATGTTAGCCCCCAGTAAGGTTTCTATTAGGACGTACCTTGTCCGCTTCAGCAAAGCATAGGATGTTGACTGCCTTGTACCTTCCAGTGGAATGTGCTACTGGAAGGTTACATTGGTTATCTAAGCTATGTGTTAACAATAGCTTTATTATTCTTTTTTTTATTAGATTCGACCTTCACAAGGCCGATGTCTACCCCAGCTGACCACATGAGAAACATTCAGCGGCGTGCTAGAAGAAACAGGGAGGATATGTTTCAGGAGCTGATGAAAACAACAGAGGCATCCGCGAGGGAGAATCGAGCCTGGAGAGAGGAATCCCAACAGAGGAGGCAGAAACACAGGGACGAACTGATAAGCGTCATGAAGGAGCAAACAGAACTGCTCAAGAGCATGATTGCTCTGCAGACCCAGGCAATTAATGTACGGGCTCCACTCCAGACAGTTCAGCTGTGACTGCCTCCCACACCCCATAGCCCTTCAAAGCATTTATTTGAAGGCCACCCATCCCCCTGGTATACTGCAACATCCAGTCCCTCACAGAGCTACTTTTTAGAGACCCGCAGCTACACCCACGTGTAACCCCTCCAAACCCCCCGAATCACCATCCCCCCTTTTTATCTTTTAATAAAAACAGTAACAGAAAATTTGAAGAGTGGCTTTATTTGTACACAGTGAAAATCTCATAAGGTGCACTTGATGCATCCTTGAAGTGAACTATGGGAGGGCATCATTGAAATGGTCCCTGAGTGCCTCCCTTATGCGAGCAGCTCCTCGTTGGGCCCCCCTAATACTCCTAGTGGCTGGCTGTTCGTATGCTTCCTTGAGGCGCTGTGCCTCCATAGCCCACCCTGGGGAAAACTTTTCTCCCCTATTTTCACAAATGTTATGGACACAGCACACCGCAATTACAGCAGGGATGTTGTCCTCGTCTAAGTCCAGCCTCCCATACAAACAGCGCCAGCGCCCTTTTAAGCAGCCGAAGGCACACTCCACAGTCATTCTGCAGCGGCTCAATCGGTAATTGAACCGCTCCTTGCTGCGATCCAGGTTCCCGGTGTACGGCTTCATAAGCCATGGCATCAGTGGGTATGCTGGGTCTCCAAGGATGACTATGGGCATCTCCACATCACCCACAGTAATGTTTCGATCTGGGAAGAAGGTACCCCCTTGCAGCTTCCAGTACAGTCCAGTGTTTCTGAAAATGCGAGCATCATGCACCTTTCCCGACCACCCAGCATTGATGTCCGTAAAACGCCCCTTGTGATCCACAAGTGCTTGCAGCACCATGGAGAAGTAGCCCTTCCTGTTTATGTACTCGGTCACAAGATGGTCTGGAGCCAAAATCGGGATATGTGTGCCATCTATGGCTCTCCTGCAGTTAGGGAATCCCGTGGCTGCAAAGCCGTCCACAATCTCACGAACATTGCCCAACGTCACCGTCCTCCGTAGCAGAACGCAATTGATGGCTCGGCACACTTGTGAGAGGGCTAATCCGACAGTGGACCTCCCGACTCCAAACTGGTTTGCAACCAACCGGTAGCAGTCAGGAGTTGCCATCTTCCAGACAGCAATCGCAACACGCTTCTCCACGGTTAGGGCTGACCTCATCTTGGTGTCTTTACGTCGCAGGGCAAGGGCCAACTCTGAACACAGTTCCAGAAAGGTTGCTTTCCGCATTCGAAAGTTCTGTACCCACTGCTCGTCATCCCACAGCTGCATAACAATGCGATCCCACCACTCTGTGCTCGTCTCTCACAACCAGAAACGGCGTTGCATCATGTGCAGATGATCGGTGAAGGAGCTGAGCAATGCGGTGCTGTTGCTCTGCATGGCATCAATCAGCCCCTGCTCCTCAGCGTCCTCGTCTGATTCGGAGCTCATTGCATACTGAGCAACCAGCTGAGATGTATTTAGAATGCTGAAGGTGACAGTGGAGATTAGAGCAGGATCCATGCTGTCACAGTTGTGATTGCTCGCAAGTAGTGCGTCACTGCACTGTTGAAAATAGGCACGAGTTGCTATTGGCAACGAGGAAGACGCAAGGGGAACACAGTGCACCACGGGAAACTGAGAGTATACCCATGGCGCTTTGCGTTCCCTTCCTTCATCCCAGGATTCCAAGCGCCGATTGAGGGAAAATTGAACTGTGGGCTCGGTGCCCAGAATTCATTGCACTACACTGCGATATTGCAAAGTATTCTGTTGCGTTGCAAGGAACGACGTGTGTACGTGCTATCCCACAATACAGGTCACGTGTTTTTTATACCGTGATTGCCATGTTGCGCTTTAATCTGATCATGTGTACATAGCCTTATATTCTGCTGTTCAGCCATAGAGTTCTAAGCATTTAGGAGATAGACTATACAGTTGTGGCTCCTAAAAACTTGCTAATTGACTTAACTAACTAAATACGTATTCAAAATTAGTTAGCTTCAGTATTCAAGGGATTTCATTTAATAAGTACAAGGGAATGCAACTGAAGCTGGAGCTAGCTTATTTCTTTATCTTCAGCAAAACTGGCAAGGTTTGAAGGGTCACCATTGGAATGACCTGATTTATGGTTTCAATCTAATCCTTAATTGTGGTCTTGGCACTCACCGTTCACTGTGATTAGAAAATAACATGCACAGAAAGGGAACTGTTGCTGTAAATCTGGCCCAGAGTGTCTTGGGCCCAGAAGCCAAAAGTAAATGGAAACTACGTTGGTGTGAGTTGCGACCAGAGCCCCTGAATTATGAAGAGAAGGTGAATATAGATGGGAGTAGAGGAATGCTAGGAGTGGATCAGATGAATGGGCCATTGAGTTTAGCTGTCTGTCCCCAACAGCAGTCAGTAAAGAAGAAGGAAATTTTCAAACTAAAAGGCTCTGGCTACACTGAAACACTCACAGTGGCACAGCAGTGCAGACACTCACGCAGATGGGAGAGCTGCGAGTGCAGCTTGAAATCAGGATTGAAAATGTTATTGAAATAGTCGTGCTGCATTCCCACTGGGATCTCTCAGCCTCTAGGGCAGTGGTTGTCGAACTTTTTTTCTCGGGACCCAGTTGAAAAAAAACTCATTTATGTCCACGACCCAACAATTACAATTTTGAGCAATGTATTCCAGTCTTTTGGCAGTGGCAGCAGGGGGTGCTGTGACCCAGTGCCTGAGGGTCTGCGACCCTAAGTTTGAAAAGCACTCTTTTAGGGCATGTCTGAGTGAGAACAGTCCACATCTTTCATGATTACATCCGGCTCTAACTCTGTAGCAAGTGAACGCTGGCTGATATTCCACCATTTCCCTTCACCTCTCACAGACAGAGTTCTCTAAAATGAGCAGCCTTCAGCAACAGAGACGAAGCCAGCTCTGCAGTAAATAAGGGTAGCTTGCTTAAGGGCGTTGGACTAAGTAAAAGAATGATAGGCATGTGTGGCGTTAGCCAGAAAAGTAGGAGTGATGTAGGTTTGCTTATTAAAGGTTGTCTGACACTTCTGTCCACTGATTGAGTACATGTGACTGTGTGTGAATATGCAGATGCACAGGTGATTTATGTATCTATCTGTTCTCTGTGACTTCTTCTCCCTTCACACATTTCTTATGTTAAAGTGCTACCAAGGCATGAAAGTGCACCAAATTTGGAGCAAAGACTGCAATCACAGGCTATGTCTACACTTAATTTAGGTCGACTTTAGCTAAGTCGACTTAACAAAGTCGACTTTAAGTCAACTTTGTTAAGTCGACTTAGCATGTCCACACTATAAAATTAAGTCGACTTAGGGGGGAACTTACAAAGTCGACCTAGAGCATCCACACTGGATGCCTAGGTTGACTTCTAGGGGCTAGGGGGACCTGGGAGAGGTCCACGTCTTGGTAGGAAAATATTCGCACTTGGTATCATGTGATCTAACAATGTTCTATGTTTAAAAATGATAGATTCCTCATTAAACTACTATAAAGCTCAACGCTGTATGTCTCACCAAGTCAGACTATCAATAGCCCCAATATGCAGGTCTTTTATATTAGCTTTTTTCAGTATATATCTTGTCGTATGTTTTTAAGGACCAGATGGGCATGGATTTCTCCCTGACACTATTATAGCTTTTGGCTGTGCATTATTTACCCAGAAAGTTGTCCTGTTATTCAGTGGTGTTAACATAATGATTTAAAAACTGCTTGGAGTTATTTTAAGGAAACAGTTCTTACAATTTACTGGAAATGCCATCAAGGCTATCAGAAAGACAACTCACGGTGTTACATTTATATGTAGAAGCTGCCAAAACAAATAACTTTGTGGCCTCCGATTTGTACCTGATGTGCATTGCAGGAAAAAGGAGCTGCAATTTTTAAACCCAATTTTTTTTATTGTGTTGGGAAGAAATTGGCTTTTCTAGTGCTATTTTAGAAAACGAGGTTAAAAAAAAGTGACATGAGCCTTTTTCTTTAAACAAATTATAAGGTCATTCGGTGATATTCCAAAGGAAAGAGCTACAGGTGCTTTGCCATTAGAGAGAGTCATTCAGTTGAGGCTTATTCAGCGGTACTTGGCATAGACCTAACTCTGAGCATTTCTGAAAACCCCATCCCCATGGTTTGCTGGAAGCTTATCTGATGATGTAGTTTTCTTAACCACACGTAGGTTTACTCGAGGTGGGTTGGTTTTATGGGTAGGGCATGCAATTAGAAACCCAAAGGTGAAATTCTTTGGGCAATATTTCAGACCTATGTCATAAATGCTTGTGGAGGTTGGGCAAGTAACTACTTCATTTTTCCTCGGTATCAGCATTTCCCAGACTTTGGGGCCAGGCCACTGTGAGACATATTCTGTGCAGTGAGAGATGGGTGCATGCCCTGTCCCTACTGGCTGCCGTTCCTGGCTGTGCTGTGACGCAACGGCACACTCACTCCATAGCACAGACAGCGTAGGGAGATAGCAGCTGCTGCAGTACTAACGCCACAGACAAGGGGAGAAAACCCAGCCCAGCCCAATCCTACACTGAGGATGAGAAGGTTGGATTGTTTTAACCCAAATCCAACATTTGTAGTTAGAACCCATCAGGTTTGGGGCAGGTTGTCATGCTCTAATTCAGGCCCAAGTTACTAGAAGTAAACCCAAAGGAGGTCATGGCATCAAAAAGTCTGGGACCCACTGCTCTGTGTAAAATGAAGAGCCAGAAATGTCCATACTAAAAGCTCTCCCTCACGGCTTTGATTTGTGGTCTGGCCCATTGTAACAAATATATTTTTTCACTCAGTAGTTCTTGCCATCCCTTGCACATCTGATTCACAGTAAAAGCTGGTGACAAGCAGTAATCATTCAGTGGTAAAGGCTGTATGGGGGGAAAATTAGTATCTGTTTAAAAATAATTATATTCCCTGGAATTTGCTGGAGGACATAATTCATATTTAATATAACCCATGAAGTATAAACCTTTATAGCAGTTCAGGACACATAAGCATGACAAGTACATCACACTGGCACCTAAGATAAATCTAGTGCTTCATGTGGGATGCTACAGATTTTAAATATTTACTTTTTATTTATTCAATGTACCTTACAGGACATTTTTTGACAAGTGAGGAATCCATCAGGTTTCTTCACAGAGGTCATCTCTATCAGTGGAAATACATTTTACAGCATGGAAGGTGGCACAGTTGAGCAACCAGTTATTGATAGGAGGCAGCTGCTTCAGAGGCTATGAAATCTGGGGACCAGATTTTTCAAAGAGTTTAGTTCCCATTTTAGGCACCAAAAGAAATCTGAGCCATATTGAAAATTTGGCTTTAAGTGTCTTGCAAACAGAACTTCTGGGTCCTCAGCGCTATTTGATAGTCCTTCCCTTTATTTATGGGCCTAACTGAATGCCACGGCTACTAGTGTTGACTGTGGAAATGTACAGCCAGTAATTGTGGATGTCCCACTAAAGACACTTTTAAAGGAGCATGAATTTTTAGAAATACTGAACACCCACCTGGGAAATTGAGAGTTCTTTATCGTGTTTCAGACTGGGCACTCAGAATCACTAATCTTTTTACCAAATCTTGGCCACATGCTTTTAGGATTTATGTTCAAATTGCTCTATTTGGTCATGAACTAGGAAGGTAACGTAATTTTAGCCTATGAGAGGGTATAACTAACTTGATTTACTGAAGAGGTATCCTCTTCATGAGTAATGGGGATGGAACAAATTCACATGGTGCAAGAATACACTGTGATACTCGGTTCTCAGGCAACGAAAATTTTCACTGCATTGCCCCAGTTTTCAAGATGGAGAAAAAAAGTGCTTAACACTTCTTATTGCAAGATTGCTGGACCTCATTTCTTGTACAGGAAATCAGTTTCAGCTTTTTGAGCAAGTGAGTAAACAACCACCTTTCTGTTTTCTCCCAGGCTTGGAAGTCATTCCTCATAAACATCCACAAAGCCACTTCATTATCTACCTTCCAATTTCTCATCTGCTACAATGACTACAAATATATACTAATAACAGTAAGGCTGGTGGTGTGCAAAGACCACTATCTATCATGCTGTGTTTTGCCTCATTGTTGCCTTATAGTCCTCTATCTGCCTAGATCCAATTGTTGGCTCTCTTCTTATATTTTCACACACTACAAGCCCCTTGAGGCAGGAACTATCTTTCTGTTGTGTCTGTACAGAACCCAGCACAAGCTGGGGCTTGGCCCATGAACAGGGCTCTTAGGTGATATAGTAATACAAACAGGAAGTTAAGGAAATTATTCTGCAAGTAGGCAGCAGTCACATGAATTAAAATTTGTGAGATTGCTGGAGTTTACAGGAAAAGGTTCAGTCACTTTGATCCTCACCCCATAGATTCTTTTAACTCCTTATTGCTGCCTAAACTCTACTGTCCACAAGGGAAAGGGCTCATGTAAGCCGTAAGGCAGCATTTCATGCTGGTTTTAGTAGCAAGTAACAGCAGGAAAGCCAGTTGGAAAATAATGCTGTTTACTTTAATAAGAGGCAGGTGACATGGAACAAAGTGCTGCAATCTTGGCCATAAAATGTTGCAATAGGCACTGGTCAGGTGGAGGCTCTCCTTGATGCTCAATCCAATTTCACACTTGCAAGTAGGACACAAGAAATGAGGCACATAGAGTGTTTCCTGGTAATAGGTTTCAGCAAAGATAATTAGAGCCTCATGATAATGTGAAGAAAAATAGGAATTTGTTTGATGCTCATATGGTAAAGGCCACTTAGGCAACAGAGAGTAACAGATCAAACAGTCCTCGGGAGGGCCATACTAGACAGTGCTTCTGGAGTGAACGTCCAACAGACTCATAGCCACAGTCCCCTGCCGAGATGTTATTCAGAGGGAAATTTGTAAAAGAGGATTTTTTTTTAACATCCAGCCATTAACCTAGAAAAAGTCAAGAGAATTCTGTACCACCATCCATTCAGATCTCTTCTCCCTGCCCTGGGTGTCACCACACAAGCACCTGCTCTTCTGGGGTTTTCTGAAACCTTGTCAATAAATCCCAAAGAAATGGCAGACCCGGCCTGACAGCACGTGGGGGAAGAGATGAGGACACAAGCAGAGCAAAGCTGGCAAGACACTTAATTCAAAAGCCACTTGTGGCTTTAAGGCAACACTGCTGCCAGACTAATAGACTTCAGACAGTCTTGTTTTTCCTGTTCTCTGCACTGTTTCAAGGGAGCTGGTGAGCCACGGTAGTGTGCCACTAAGCTCATTAAAGAGCTGCAGGATGATATCAAAGACTATAGTGTTAATCTCTCTTTACTTTTATTATGCGCAGCTTTCCTCCCGTTCCATACTGGAAGGCCGAAGTCCAACAACTAACTAGTGTGTAAGCCTCCTCCTCTTCCTTGATACCTGCTCTTTGGTCCAATTGTGCCATTCCCCCATGCAGGGCTGCAAAGATAGTTACTGATCAAAGAGTTCCTATTTTAGCAAATCAGTGTGTCCCTTTCTGTATGATTAGAGCAGCATGTAGTGAGACCCTTTAGACACTTAACCCACATTGAAATCAATGGGAGTCAGATTGCTAAATACCTTTGAAGATCTGTGCCTGTATAACTAAATGACTACGAGTGAGTTAGAGTATTTTAGTTCATGGTTTGCAGCCTGTCACATGAAAACAAGAGATCACAACAGAAAATTGAGAACTTGTCTTTCTCCATTAAGTGATAGAGAAGTGGGGGAGAACTGGGTGGGAGAGGGTGGGTGTGTGTTTGAAGCCTCCCTCCCTTTTTGCAACCCCCAATTGAGAACTCGAGTTTTGGGTCATCATATTTCTTCTCCCATCTTAACACCCCTTGATTAGAATAACTAGACTATTTAGGTAAAAAACCATAAAATAAATATATTCTTTATGTTCTGTGAATACATTAAATATTAAATATAGTAATAAATATTTACAAATGTATAAAATTGTATTTACATATTTACAAAAGTTAAATTTCAGTCTAAACATTTGCCCAGCGACCAGAAGAGATTTTTATATTAATTCTTTGAAATAAGTTATACAACATATATTGTTTTCAGGAGTTAAGCAATGCTTCATGGACAAGATTCAGTTTGAATCTCTTAAGGAAAGTGCTCAAATCAGATCATAAGGACACAATTCGGAAAAATGATATTTCAAGACAAATTAGTTTAGACAATTTGCATTTCAAGGGGGAAAAAGGATTCACAATATCTGTAAAAGATCTTGCTGATATTCCACAAGCACTGAACCTGACTGAAGTTCTTCTCCACAAGAGGAGTTGTCCATTACTGAAACTACAAATCATTGCATATCCTAGACTTCTAGGACTTCATCTTTCATTACTGGAGGTATAGGTGGAAGTGCCAAGATCTGAAAGTCCCGGGAGGAAACCATGGACAAGCACTGACAGGTTCTGTAAGAAGAAACCCAAGTAATGCCTGAAAATTAAGGGTTTGTTTTAATATTTTCTGGAAGTTCAAAGCATGCATGTCTTTATGGGTATCCCAGCGGGGTCAGCAGCAGCTAGCTCTTCCTCTTATGAACGTCAATGAAAACCTCTGTTCTAATTTTTGATATGCTACAAGAAAAACCTAGAGACAATTTAATTTTGACTCCAAAGCAGTCATTCGGTCCAGCAAACGTGCATAATTTTACTCCTATGAAAAGACCCATCGAGGTCAATGGAACTACTCATTTTCAAGTTTGCAAGATCAGAGCCCAGGTTTGTTACCGAAGGGATATTCAGGGAGACATCATGAGTGGATTGTAGGGAGGGATCAACATCAGGGCTTGTCTAAGCAGTGCTTTAAAAAAAAAAAAAAAAAAAAAAAAGCACGGGCACTCAGATCTTGATAATAAATTTGAAAAATGCCTCTCCCACCCCTCTTCTTCCTGCACCACCCCTCTTCTTCCAGCAGCACACTACTTTTCCCTCCTGAGCCCACCAGGGCCAGCAAAAAAGGTGCCTGTATCAGAGCCAGATTAACTGGCCTGGCAGCCACAAGCTGCACCTGCACCGCAGAGCCCCTCCTGCCTGGCTCCTCCCCCCCCCCCAGGTGGGGGGCTGGGACCAGAGGGTGCTCCCACCCTGGCCCATCACTGGGCAAGGTAAACAGGGGCTGCCCCACCCTGTCCCATCCCCAGGGGCAGGGCAGGGCACAGAGCCTGGGCCTGGCCTCCCTGGCTCCACACACGCCCCCCCCCCCCCGACCGGGCAGGAGTGCTCTCTCAGCACTCCTGCCCTGCTGGTGCCGAGCCAGGGGGGTGCTGGATTATCAGAGGGGTTTTAGGGGATGGAGCCTGGGGCCTCTTTTTTGGATGGGGCCCGGGACTTAAGCTCCTAAAGCAACTCCGATAATCCGGGTACTCAGTACCCCGAGGACCATCACAAAAACGAACATGTAGTACGTGCCAGCAGGGTCAACACTAGCCAGTTAGCGCACAACACATCAGCGCAGACTAAAATTCTCACACCTACACACCCCGATGCAGACAAGCCTTCCGATCCCTGGTCTGCTGCTAACAAAGCAGATACAGCATATAGGATCACCCGAGGGGCTGGGGGGAACAAAGCTCTTCCCCATGCCAGTAGTCCTCCTCCAGTCAAAGGGTCTGGGGAGAAGCCCTTCCCAGCAATGATCTCCCTTAAATGGAAAGGGAATTACTTTCTAGAGCAAATGTCCCTGCAGGACATGTGCAACAAATGGCACAAGGAAAAAGGGAAGTTCTCCAGGTCGCAGCAGAAAAATGGTATCTTCCAACACTGACTGGATGGGGCCCGATGGCAGCCGTTCCCATGTAGCTCCTAACAGTGATGCAGTAGTTGCAGAATCCTCCACGTCTGGTAGCCAGCGTGTGTTGGCGGCAGCCCAACCCAGCTAGCTTCTCAGCAGCAAGTTGTACTTCACATGCTTCCTTACAGAATCCACGGTGATTGAGTGGAGCCGCATGGCAACAGTTCCTAGTGACTTCCACACTGGCCGTCTCCGACACGTATCTTCATGAAGGAGTCACTCTGCAGCTTCAACAAAGGACATCTCAGCGTGGTGTTCTGCAAGAGTTAAACAGACTGAGTCACGCAATTTGATGGGCAGTGCAAGTTATGACCCAACTGAAAAGCAAGCCGCAGCAGATTCAGCATATACAAAGACAACAGAGTCTTGTGGCACTTTTAAAGACTAACAGATTTATTAATCGCATGAGCTTTCGTGGGAGAAAATCCCACTTCGTCAGACGCTTTGAAGATAGGAAAGTTACAGAGTGGGAGGAAATAAAATGCA
>ML685884.1:5387734-5428957 GCA_007922175.1 Pelusios castaneus | reverse complement strand
TGCATTTTATTTCCTCCCACTCTGTAACTTTCCTATCTTCAAAGCGTCTGACGAAGTGGGATTTTCTCCCACGAAAGCTCATGCGATTAATAAATCTGTTAGTCTTTAAAAGTGCCACAAGACTCTGTTGTCTTTCTACAATAGACTAACACGGCTACCCCTTTGGAATTTGAGCATATACAAAGACCATCTCAGAAATGTGGTGCTTCTTAATGCCTTTGCATACATATTTATCAAAGCTGTAAGGCTTGGCTCTTTCATTCAGAAAGCAATAAGCACCGACTGGTCTAAGCTGTGGGGCCAGATCCCCAGCTGGTGTAAATCCATATAAATCCACCAACTACAGTTTACACCAGTTCAAGATCTGGCCCTATGGTTTGCACCCAAGATTATTCTTTCCAGGTATTGGTCAGCCAGTTGTGTCAGCTCCTAGCAGTACATGAGTGAGATATGCCAGGAGTCCTTGGTTCTGAGATCTGGCATAATCCTTTAGCCAAGAGAGGAGGAACGGAGATATTACTTCCATTAAAAAAGCAAACTGAATTTTGCATAAAAAGGTGAGAAAGCTAGATTTTTTTTAAAGAGGTTGTAGGTGGGCCTGGAAGAGAAAAGAGCATGGATGGCTCAGAACTGACAGGACATCGGATCACAAGGAGATCCCTCATTCATATCTAGACGCAGCTGGGACATGACAAAAGATTTTAGCCAATGTGTGACATGCAAGAGAGTTTGTTTTATGCCATGTGCTGCCTTCTTCTCTCGCAGCCCCACCCCACGCAAAGACAGGCTGGTAGTTCAGTCCTCCAACAGGACAGAGGCGCACATCACAGCAGGCTAGCACCTGTGTAGGCACTCGAGAGGACCATGTCTGTATTGACTGACTAGACACATTCCCCTTCCTCATATTTAAATACGGCTCCTGCCGTCCAAGCTGTTCAGAAGCTTGTGCTGTTCTTGTATTAAGGAATTTTGGTCTCCAACGCCAAGTCACGGAACTAAGAGCTGATTTCAGTTGTTTAGATCCCACCCAGTGTTCCTAGGTAGCAGAATTACTAGAAAAGCCCTAATGGGGAAAAAATGCTTTGCAGCCTCCCCTCCCACCAGGCGATCAGTGGACTGTTTCTTCATCTGGCATGACTCAGAAGTGGTTTGTGGCCTCAAAAGGAGCATGCCTCTCCAAGCAACAGAGAGCCTCTGGGGATGGAGGCCCATACTGCCAATGATAGCCAATGTGAGGCTTTCCCTCAGCTCCAGTCCCTGCTTTGAGCCAGTGGAAAGCAGGCACAGAAGGAAGTGTTGATGCTATTAAAGGAGCAGGAATTTCTGCACTATTCCACCCTTGTCAGGATTTAGAGGAGTCAGGAGGCTAGTAAGTCATTCATCTGTGCCCAGGCATGTCAGGGTCTTCCCATTCCTTGGCTCTGCATAAGATGGGACACAGGTTCTGCATGTGCCCACGAGGCTGTTATCCACACCAGGAGTTAGGTATCTGGTTTCCAACCATTGTGCACAGAGCCAGAACATAAAACTTCTGGTCACGCAGAATTACCAAGGGTGCAAGTGTTGCATGAACGGTGCACGCTAAGGTATCACTGAACTAACTGAGAAAGTCATTTCCGTACCTGTTCCTTCTTTTACACACCAACATGGCCATTTCCATTTTCTTGTCTGAGCTTTCTTCTTTCCTCCTTTTCTTCAGATTGAGAACATGTTTTCCTGATCCTGTGGAGTCACAAAGCATTAGGGTTTAGGGCTTATACTGAATTAGTATGGTTGTCTCCCATCCCTCAAGTGTAACCTCTCTCCTAATAGTCAGATGGTAGCTCTAAGGAAGCCTGGATTTGTTTATTCTGTGTTCTCTGGCTCTGTACAAACACTGCTATAATGCAGTCGCAGCTTCAGGGGTGGATCCAGCAAAAGGAAATTCCAGTTCTAGAATATTGGACACTTCCATGAGACTTTGCATCCCATGGCTTTACAAGAAGGGATTAAGTAACACTACCCTCATTTTGGTCAGTTTTACCATCAACTTCAAGAGGAACAAGCCATGGGTGGTGCTTTTGAGAAATTCTACCCTATCTATGTAACTCGTCTAAGATCATACAACAGTTCCAGAATCAAAGCCAGGAATTCAGCCCTCAGCCCCCTGCTTTAACCACCGTCTCTCATTACTGTTCTTAAAACTTTGATGACTTATTGCCCAACCACTACTTCAGCAGCAGAATGTAAAATAAAATAATATTTCAGAAAAATAAAGTTTCCATATGCATAAAGTTCAAGCTTGTGGAAGGTCCTAGTAGACATTCTCAAGTGTGTGATAAAATAGACTTAAATTTAATAATCTCCATTTTAATCATACTTAGTATTTCACAAACATGAACTAGTTACTTTTTACTAGACCCTTGTGAGTATGAAAGAGGCGTCATCAGCATTTAAGTGAGATTTAAGTATGAAGCAATAATAAACTGACAAAAGTGCACACCTTTATTTCCTGAATTGCAGGAATGGGTACGGCATATTTCTGTCTGGTCTAATTTTAGATTGTGGCTTTTGGGTTTGCTTTACATTATCCCAGGCTGCAGTACAATATGATTTATTACATAGCCAGCTTAAGTCTCACAGGCTACGTCTACACTGGCAGTTTAAGTTGACTTAAGTCGACTTAAATTAAGCCACATCCACACTAGGCTTTCATTAAGTCAACTTAAGAAATTCCCTCAGTCGACTTAATGAACGCTTAAGTCGACTTAATAAGAACCGCGGGGTAGGACGACCTAAGCCCAGTGTGGACATTTAAGGCCACTTTGTTAAGTCGACTTAAAGGCAGTTAGGTCAACTTAACGAAGTGGACTTAGTCCACGTCCACAGACAGCACTTTGTTAAGTCGACTTAACAAAGTCGACCTAACTTTTTCTAGTATAGACATAGCCACAGTGACTTTTCTCTTCACGGAAGAAACTGGTCTCAGGTCCTCAATGTTATACAGTTGTTCATTACATATTGTATGCAGAGTGCCCCAACTGACATGAAAGAGTTTTAAAAAGGGGGGACCCAAGCACAAGCCAGAGGGCCCTCAATGTGTTTCACATGTTATCAGCTACCACACAGGGCTTGTAAGTGGCTAGTTTCACAGAGGATTGTAAGAACAGCTTATTAATGGTTCATACCTGATAGAGCTCCAGATTTTTGCTACAATCAATGCCCTACAATTGGCATCCTTTATCTAGGAATGGTGTTCCTATAAATTTTAGGGGAACAGAGGAAGGGGCAATTATCAGATAGGCACATGCCCGCACTGAAGATGGGGCTCTAGTTCATCTTAGTGGAACAATGGAATTACTTCATTTGCATTCACCCAGTTGCATGAGTGACATCACTGAGGTAAGAATCAAGGCAATAGTTCTAGAGCACAAGTTCACTGTGCTTTCTGAGCACTTTGTCTTGGATAGGCACATGCAAAAGAAGTAAATGGAAGCTGTTGACTTCCCCCATGCCATGTAGACAAGATCATGTCTTCAAGACTAACATAATTTAGATCTCCATTTGAACTATAATGCTGGTAAAATCAGTGAGATTTCAGGTTGGCAATAACGACATGTCCCTCATGTTCAGTTTTTCATGGGACAGTTACTTATGAGATCCAATTTTGTTTGTAAACTGATGTAGTTTGCTCTCGACTAGAATGACTTTTGTTCACGCCGGACATGTTTCCAATATATTAGAGTTTGGTCATTGTGGAGGTGCAGTTTTGCCTGAGTTATTTACAAATCAATCACTTGTCCATGCAGATTACACTAACACTTTTTCTGTCTGAGATTAGAGTAATCTAGATGGCCTGCTCCTATGGAGTTAGGAGTACATTTAGAGGTCTAGAAATTCCTATCTGCCTCCACTTTCCCCACTGATGAATGGGAGTGCCATGTTCTCTTAGAGGAAACTATCAGTTCTTAATGGAGACTTTTCAACTAGACCTGTTTAACTTTAGCACCAGTAGTTTCCACTTCCATCTCCTCCAATGCCCATTTCAGCTCCCAACTATGGCAAAAATTGGGAAAAACTATCCAACATCACATGAGCGACTGAACCAGATTGCCCATCCTCAGTAAACACCCCACCATCTTTTTGGTCACTTTACCAACCCACCTCCATTGATAGATCAGTTTCCTTCTCTGAATCCATGTTGGATTGTAAACTCCTCAAAGTTCGCACCAATCTTATTTTATGTACGGGAAGGGCCTTGCACAATTACACTGCTACAGAGTGATTTAATCCCAGACTATTTACCTGAAACAGTAACTGTGCAGGCTGCTACTTAATTAAGCTCGAGAGATGGACTTTGGAGTGCTGTACTTACTCTATTGTAACAACGATGACAATAGCAATGAAGCTGATGCTGGACAGTAGAACAGCTACCAACACCAATATTGTTGTTGAATTCCCCGTGTCATTGCTCTTTTGAGACTTCATGGACTGCTCACCACAGCGTTGACCAAAATAATCTTTATCACACCTGAAAATAATCCATATTAATATCAGCGTTAGTTCCAGGAACACCAGGTATCCTATCTGAAGCCCAGCAAAAATGCACATTCAGCCATAACATAACATTTCAGTCAATTGACATGCAGGTGTCAAGATACAAGTCTTAGAGAATTTGCAGGAAATGCAATCATTATTCTAGCCCAAGGTTTGCCTGTATTAAAACAAGCTGACATCAGTTTGGCTGTGCATGCCTTTTCATTCTTTCTGCTTTCAATTTCATGACCAACTGATGAGTTCAGTGGCTCGTTATGCAGCTTATGAATTCCATCAGTGTTTGATTTACATGGCAGAAAGTTTCTCAGGCGAAACAACGTGAGGTTGAACTAAGTTGAATTCCCTCTGACTAAGCCATTGTTTGCAATGAGTACCTTGCTATAGATTCAGATACAAGCTGTAGAGCATCCAAGCATTAACTTACGTGCATGTTACTTCTTTGAGATTTTCTAGGTATTTGCATTCCCCATGAATGCAAAAGTTTTTGTATTCTGCTTCACATGGAGTCCCTTTCTTCTTTTTATTCTTCTTTTCTTTGTTTTTCCTTCTTTTTGTTTTGTCAGGGTTCTTTTCTCTTTCTGTTTTAGTTTGCTTGGGTTTAACCACAGGTTCAACTGGAAAAGAGAAAATCATGTTCAGTCCAGAACTTGGAACAGCAAATCCCTTCCAACATGAAATTATATCTTAGGCCTCAACACTACAACAGAAGGGAGAGGAAGTAAATCATGGGGAAAAAAAAGCAAGTGTTTGTATGCAAATGAGTATTTATAGGTAGGCATTCCATGGCCAAGATTATTTCACTTGGCCACAAACAGAAGAACAATAGGAAAGCTTAAGGATGGTTTTACAGGGTTTTTAATTTAGGTAAACATTGTTTATGTTCTCAAATGAAGATACATTCCCTGTATGCATTCTGAAGCAAAGATGAAGATCTGGCCCAAATGGATCACTCACAATAATTGCCAGACAAACAGGATTTGGCCCAATATGAGTGAAGTTTGTCAACCACTGATTTAGGGACCCACATTGCACCACTGAGCAAAGTTGGCTTAAGTCAACCAGGTGCCAGCATGCACCTGTAAAGATAGAATGTGGCCTTGCACTTGAGAGTGAAGTTCTCCCTGATGGCTATTTGTGACACACATTGATAGAAAATAGACTTGTGCCATACAGTTTGTGTAATTTGTGTGCATCTACTCTGATTTTAAAGTCCTTTGGGAACTGGAAAGGAAATTCACACCAGAGTTGAAGTCACTTCAATTCTAACACTTCTGCTGTTGCTATCATCATCCCAGATTAGATGCATTTCAGTCAACTAATGATGCTGCAAGTGGCTTTTGGTATTCATTTTAATTTCTAGCTTCGGCAATCATAGTGCCTTTCTTTACATTCTAAAAGAAAGATGGTAGCATCCTTAAGTACTGAGGACAAGCTACTTCTCTTTAGCTATAGTATATAATGTACAATACTAATAGCTTCTAGAACTCAGGTAATATACCCATGAATACCCAGCAAGGAACTTACAGTTTCAGTTGTTTTCATGAAATACGGAAATACATGGTTAATGACAAAGTTACAGATGAGTTCAGACAGCGTACCGCATGTCTGAGGATAAATATTTTACTTTCTTTCATTGAAAAGCCATAGATTGTGAGTGATTTGCTTCATGACTTTAAAGTTCTAATAAGACTAGTTCGACTCTCTGGTCATCAAGATAAAACCGAAGTAATCTAACTGGCAGGTGAAAAGCCTCCACATCTGCCCCTGAGCATTTTAAGATCTTATTAGCTACATGTGTCATGTATTTTGGTTACTCAAAAAGCAAGATCATCTTCAGTTAGCAGATGTTTGACTAGGCAGTAATATTAGCTATAGCAGCCGGCAAACCAAAATGCTGTCCCTGTGTCAAGTTTCCTTTCCCTAGAAAAAGCCATGAATGGTCACTATGGACAGGACAGGGGTAGCTGTTGTTCAGTTAACTAGACAGTCATTTTTGACAGATCAAGACAATCGACCTAGTGTGATAATGGGTCCTTCTTTCATCCCTTACGTTACAGGGTCAGTTTGCATTTACAAGGAAAATGTTGTTGTCAATTGTCCCTTGTGGTTTTATTAAAACAAACAAACTACGTGTCCTTATAAAGCTGCCAAGACATCCTGGGCTGTAGGGTGGGAAGCAATCTGTTGCTGAAGCATGGGGCTTTACATTTATCAACCTACTGCAGAAAATCCATAGCCACCCACAAAACAGTAGCCTCTGGTTAACAGCCCAGCTTTCAGTGCAACCATTGTCTAG
This sequence comes from Pelusios castaneus, assembly GCA_007922175.1. NCBI lineage: Eukaryota > Metazoa > Chordata > Testudines > Pelomedusidae > Pelusios > Pelusios castaneus. The sequence continues at coordinate 5,422,125 of ML685884.1, read as the reverse complement.
TCCAGTGGTCTTCAACCTTTTTTGGATCAGCACCCAGTTTTTCAATATTTTTACATTTGCAGTAAGTTTACCACCCACCTACATAAATTGTTACTTTTTATAAATTGCCACTGTGGTTAAATTATTAATTGTTACATTGTCATACTGTTAATCATTAATTATAATTTTCAATTTATTTAAATTTTAAAGTCATATTTTAAATATCAAAATTTCATTCAAACAAAATGTATTCATTATTCATACAAACTCATTATTTTTTATAAATTACAGCCAGATGAGCATGGCCATTATCTCCTTCCTTCATTTTTGTAGTGCCCACCAAAAAAATCACAAAACGCCCATTAGTGGGCGGTATCGCCCAGGTTGGAAACCATTCGCCTAGTCCATGAGGCACTGAACAAACAAGGCCAAAACTTGTGATAGCTTCATTTTTTTCATGGAAGCCTGGACCATACAACAAAGTATCAGAGAAGGACCCAAACCAAACGCACTGTGAACATGGAGGAAGTTCAAAAGTACTTGGAGCGTTGTAGTTCAGGCCTCTCTCCTTTGAGATCCTTCTGCTGGCTAACGGCAACCTCTAGTGTTCTGGAGCTTGCAGATTATTGGATGTTGCATACAAGGACAACCATATACCAATATTTTCCTTTTAACAAAAAAACTGACTGCAGATCTCACCTCAAGTCCTATAAGTAGCCCTAGGAGTTCTTCCCATTGCCATCCCTTACATATAAAGGACATGGGCCAAACAAGAAACATGAGAAGCCCTTGTACCATTAGCCACCACCACTTAAGATATCTAAGTCCTTTCCTGGATAATAGGCATACAAGACAGTCATGGGCAACTGAGGCCACATCTGAACGGCAAGAACTTAAAACCCACAGTAGCAAACCTTTTAAAAGCTTTTGTGTGGACAAGACAATTGTATTTAGGCTTCATCTCAGCCAGCTAATATGCTAAAATACAAGATTGCCCCACCTACACTAGGACTTTAAGAACATGTTGGACAAGACATGAAGTTAACATTTAAAAATCCAGCTTTTATCCTAGTCCAGACATACCCTAATATTGCACAATAAACTGGCGCTTCCTAGTCATTTTCTAGCCACTTCCCAGCAGAGAACGTGCATCCATTTTATTGCAAGTCAAACATTTCTGAGTTAGATTTTTGCAAGTACTTTTAATCAAGTAGCACCTACTGAGAACAGACACACTTGACAGTCCGGTCACTTCATTTGTTTAACCTTGATGAAATGACAACAGCGGAGAACATTGGCTGGAAAGTTTTTGACTTTGGGGGAATGCTAAATCATTTCAACATCCTGCCCACCACTGGCTGCCGATACAGGTAGCAAACTGAACAGTTCAATGTTAGGATGCAAGAATCAGTAAAAGGCATGATCAAGGCCTGTCAGAATAGTTACCATTAAAATAATAAGATTATTCTTGTATGCAACAATGTGTAGGGAGCCAAGCACTAAGCAAGCTCTAAGAGACATCTCCATCCTCTAAAACAAACAAGGAGTCCTGTGGCACTTTTAAAGACTAACAAATTTATTTATCGCTAAGTGACCTATGTCCATGTGACACATTACTGGGCTCAGGCATGATTGGGACCCTTGGCTACAGGCAGACGTGTCACTAACTCACCTCTTACAGAATCATCTACAATGTACAGAGTTGTTGTTGGGTCCTCCTCCTCTTCTTCTTCCATATCTTCATAGTCAATTTCTGAGGACATTGTGTTCCCATCCACAGTGTGGTCCCCATCCACAGGCACATTCTCCTCCTGATCCATCGCATTTTGTCCTAATTCAGCAACCCGTTGGCACCCTACAGAACAGAATCAAGAGATGTTAAAGCAAAGCAGGGCATCAGTCCGGACAGTCAAATCAAAACTGGCCTAGGTGTTTACCTCGGATGGCATGTTAAATGGCTATTTAACGCATGCCATCACTCCTGAGTGAGTCACTGAAGAAGCAGCTCTGAGCTTTCCAAATGCAAGTTCACGTATGCCAGCCAAGGAAGACTTGGCTCTGGTTTTTCTAGCCCTAAACTGCAGGGAGACGGCACACCACAAGCCAGAGCCCGGTTTGATGCAAGCCCGGCTGAGTTTGCCAATAGTCCAACTTGCATAAGAGTCTCTAGCCGGCCTCCTCCTTCCCCGCGCCCAAGGAAACGCAGCAACCAGCGGCCGCCAGCGCAGGGCTGAACCCAGTCTTGGCTGGATGCTCGCACAGCGCGGTGGCTGCGAGCATCCCTCCCCGGGCCGGCGGAACGCCTCGCCACTGGCCGGCGGTTGGCTCCGGCTCCCAGCGCGCTCGCTCCTTCGCTTACCCGCGAGCCAGGCCAGCGCGGAGAGCAGCAGCAGGACTCGCATCGTCCCAGCGCCGCGCTGCGTCCATGGGTAAGCGCCCGTCGCCGCGCGCTATATAGGCGGGCGGCTGGCAGGAGGCGCGCGTCAGCCGGAGGCGGAGCCGGAGCCGGAGCCGCACCCGCAGCGGGGCTGAGGGCGGCAGCTGGGGGAGAATGCGTGTCCCGGAGCGAGGGGCATCCGGCGCGCCGCTGGTTGCAGTGGAGGGGCTTCCCCCGACATGTCCAGATCAGCCCCTGGCTGCCCAGCCCGCGCCTGCCTCCCCTTTGGCCCACGTGCTCGCGGCGATGGCCTTTGCCCTCCCTGGGCAATGATCCGCTCGCCCCGCCGCGCCCCCTCTGCTTTTTCCCGGGCCTCCCAGTCCTTCCCTCACAGCCTGGCAAACGTCGGGGCTCCGCAAACCGTATTTCTTTGCATGGAAACAAAAAGATCCCTAGGTGTGTTTGCTGCTTCACAGCCAGCTTCTGTAGGGGGAGAGCCGCAGCCGAAAGGCCAGCCAGGGTTTCCCTGCAGTGCTGCCCAGGAGACAGCCAGAGGTGGCTTTGGGGGTAGAGGAAGCGGGGGAAATCCCTAAGGCCCTTGGCCTGCTTCACAGCAGAAGGAGCAGCTGGGTGCCTGGGGCGGAGGGTGGGGAGTTACAAGGGGGGGCTGCTGTGGGCCTATGGGGCCCTCCCTGGCCTATAGGGAACCCCGCAATGGGCCTTAGCCTAGGGCCCCCACTAGCCAAAGGCCACCTCTACCAGGAGATTCAGCATTGTGTGTAAGGCAAGAGGTGGTGGCCAGCCCCTGTTGCCTGGCGGGACTGGCTTGCTGTAGCCCTCCCGCTGTCTCCCTTGAGTCCTGTCTTGCACACTTCACTTGGATGTCAGTGGGGCAACCTGGCTGTGTACAGGACAGCTAAGCAGGTGCATAAAGGTTTGTGAGATCTGGATCTGCAATTGTAAGGTATTTAGTGCAGGGACTGGCTTTTCATGACACGTTAAAGTGGGAAGGATTCGATTTTCATGGGTAAAGGCTGATAAGCTGCCCAGCCGGTGAGCATTCGTTTCTGCCACTGTGTCATTTATGCCAGGGTACCATCTTATCAGTCTGCGGCCGGGGGAGCACCCGGCCTTGGGGAACAAAATGCCTCTGGGAGCTCCAAACTGCGCAGCTTTGATGACCCCTCCCCTGCAGCTTAATCCTGGCTGGTATGGGTGAAGCAAGGACTCCTTCCTTTCCCTGCCCCTTCTGGGCTTCCTGAGGGGGCCAGGAAGAGTCCCCCATTGTAGTTCTGCCTGACCTGGGCAGGCTCCTGGAACCCTGGCTTTGTGATTGGAAGAGCAATACTACATCACAAGTCACCGACTAGAAATCCGAATAAAAAGAATTTCAGTCAGTCTGCACCCCTACAAAGGCAGTTGGGCAAAGAACTTCGCCACCTGCTTTCCTTGCTTACATCCTTGTTGACTTCGATGGGGTCGAAGAGTGTGCTGAATCAGGGCCTCTACTAGTAATATGACCACAGTCCTCTGAAAAATTTCTCTGTACAAGTGTCAACCATTCCACCCCCAAGGTTTTTGTTATGACTCATTTACACAATAAAGTGAAAATATTGTGGAGCTGAGCCAGAGTTGCCATAGGGACGGTCCCATGTCATACACAGAGGAATGGAGTTTATTGCAGGGACAACCCTCTCACGTCACTCTGCCCCCCCCCCCCCATGTGGGTGGAAGCAGGTTAGATAGGATAGTAAATCCAATTTTTCAAGTGCAAAAAAAAAGAAACTAAAAGAGCAGATGGAAAAAAACAACTAAAAGAGCAGATGCTCAAGTGCCTTACTCAGCCCATGAGTGTTTCCCTGAGTAGAGCATGAGTAACAGCTGTGTTGTGTCACTTAGGCACAATGGGGAACTGGGATATTCATACATAGAGACATGCTTCCTCTAGCACTCCTGCGTGCACAACTGCTGGGCTTACTGCATGGCTGGCCTGATGTGCTGGGTCACTGTGTCAGGGAGGTGTCACCTCACTTTCTCACTGTGCTCCCCTGTAGTAGGGAAGGAGCAGACCCTGTGCTCCCAATGTCAATTGAAAAGAAGAGCACAGCTCTCTGGAATCCAGCAGGCATAGGATCAGGTTCCTAGAGTTAACAGCTTACATAAGGGGACAAATGAAGGCTCTTTGGGTGCGTCTACACTGGTAAGTTAGGTCAACTTAAGGAAGCTTAAGTTGACCTAAACAAAGCCGCATCCACTCTGGGCTTTTCTTAAGTCGACTTAATGAAAGCGCAAGTCGACTTAATAACACCTAATTTTAGGTTGACTTTAGCCTTAAGTCGACTCCTTAAATTGACGTAAGGCCAGTGTAGACAGGGATTAACCCTAAATCGACTTTATTAAGTCGATTTACAGCCATCACAGCCATCTCTGCTGTTAAGTCGACTCGACAAAGTCAACTTAACTTTTCAAGTGTAGACGTAGCCTTTGAGTCTCCACCACACAAATGCACTTCCATATGAGGGTCAGGCACAGTCTGCCTTGGGACTTTGACCACAAGGCTTTTCTTGATGAGAGGTGACATAATATCTTGGAATGCTTTTGAGTAGCTTGTTGGGAGAGAGATTTTTGTCCGCTAAAGATTCAGGTCTCAAACAAGGACTTGCTTTACTGAAAATGTGCAAGGGGAACAGGAGGGCTATGTGCTATAAAGGATATTTTGCACTGGCCCTTTCCCTCTAATCTGCATAGTTGGTGTTTTATTTATAGTTCAGCAAACTGATAGAATCCTCCTTTGAACTTGCTGGCATTCCAAGTTATTCATTCATTCAGCCTTCTTTCTTGTTACGCACTGCCCATTTTTAAAAAACAGAAATGCCACAGCTTACTGTGCTTCCATTGGAGGCACCTAGCTTGCCTTACCAATCTCTTTTGTTAGCTTCCAGGGAGTTCTGAAACTGGACACATGCTCAATTAATCTCAAATATTTTCCTACACTTGTTCCTTCTGTATGTGCATTCAGAGTCATAGCCTGGTCATGAAAATAAGGTCATATGATAACTCTCATTGGTGGCCCTGAATTACATCCTAGGAAGATTTATGCAAAAGCTTTCATATTCATTTCTCTGGAGGATGATTGTCTGGCCAAATATTGATTAATGAATTGCAGTCGCTTATCCCCAGTCAATGGGCATGCTGAAAATCTCCTGAGAATTCCTGAGCCCTTTTGGAAATGTAATAAACAAGTGCCTCACAAATTAATGTCCATTTCAGTTTTTGTCACTGAGGGCCCAACTCTGCCATCTTCACTCACTCTGAGTAGCAGCTCAGTCCATGAGCGTTGCCAGGAGACCTATCTCATGGGAGTAATTCAGTTTATTTCAGCGGACTATTGGTGTGAATGAGATGGGCAGCTGCCAGCCCTGACGGTATTTAAAGAAAGAACAAGTGGAGGAAAAGATTTTCAAGTCAAGGCTGGATTCTGTATGGTGCTGAGCACTATGACCTTGATCCAGTGAAACACCAGCATGTGCGTTTAATTATAAGCACATTATTAGCCTCATTAAAATCAAAGACCCAGACACCCACCTGACTCCACACCAGTGGAACTATCCTGGTTTACCCCGTCTGAGGATCTGACCTGCTGGACTTCCTCAGGACTACCATGTCAGCACTGTGCAAGATAGTGCATGGGATGAATCTTGGGGTAAGATTCTTCTCAGTGAGTAAGGGAGGCCGAACACAACCCTGAGTCAGTAATATAGATCATGGGATTTTCATGCTCAGGGAAGAATCCAGTTCATGCTTCTGAAATCTGAATCAGAGAAACCACTCCTGAATTTGACTGGTCCCTAGCATAGCCATCCTCAACAGGTAGCTAATACAAGACAATCAAGATGGGATCTTCAAAAGCTCTTATCAGTGCTGACTGTTTCCATTGACATCCCCGGCAAAACTCCCAGTGACTCCAGCAGGTAATGTGTTTGGACTATGTTTAAAAGAATCCCATCTTTCCATTTGGTAGGGCCAAATCCTGAAGTGCTCACCATGTCCTTGCTGAGATGAGAGCCACTGCAAGTTTTGCCTACATAAGTTTTACATGATTTGTCCCCTCTTTCGTTGATGGCCTTTTGATCTTGGCCTGTGATCCCTGATCTCAGATGCCCCAGCTCACTGCACACCATTTGGAAACAGTCAGCCTGATTCACCATGATGTTACTGCAGGATTGGAAGGAATCTTCTCAGTGGTATAGCAGCAGCAAAAACTCTTAATAGAAACCATGGCTACTGGGGAAACAACATGTAAGCCTGAGTCTGGTGTCAAATATCTCTGCAGCATCAGGTTGTATAATAGAGTCACTGGGAAGCTCAAGCGACTGGTGATGTGGGTATGACACAGATACCATTTCACTGCTAGATTGCCTTAGACTGGTAGGGAGTGGAAGTTAGTGTTGCCTGATGGCCTGCCTCAAAGGAGTGAGCTAAATGTGGCATCACAAAAAACACAAGCAGTTGTCAGTTCTCAGTTGCTTGTAGACAGTCTCAGCAGAGAAGACAAACATTAAATGGTCTTAGAAGCCAAGTTCCACTCTCATGCCTGGCTTGGGTCTTGCAGGTCACATTACCAGGGTGCTGGGAAATTTGCACTGCTGTTGCTCATTCCATAGCGAATTTATATTTAAACAGGGAATGCCTGGGCTGCCTGCCCATTCCATGTCTTCCACCAGCAATAATTCAGGAATCTGAAATAAAATATCAGGTTTGGTAACATTTTTCAATAACTATTGTTCTTTATTGTGGGTGATGGATGGATGCACAACTCACTTGGAGGAGAACAACTCCAGAATTACATTGGGGAACTGGTTCAGTGCCAATTCAGAAGGAAGAGTACCACCTAACTCAATCACCAGGATCATTTCCTGTGGCACCTGGATTTCCTGGCAGAGGAAACCAATACCCAGCATAGCTTACGACACCTGATGACACCCAGCTTCCATGGCTGTGGCCCACTACCCAGCATCTCCTGCTGTAGCTCCAAACCATAATAATATTATCTTTCACATCATAGAAGAAAGGTAACGTTGGAATATGCTTCTCAAATCAATGTAACAGATCTCAGTATTTGCGTCAAGACAGTTGCAGAACGTGGGGCACATTGGGTGCATCTACACTTATAAATTAAGTTGACTTAAACAGGCTTAAATCGACTTAATTTAATCCACGTCTTCACTGGGTTTTCCTTAATTTGACTTAAACTGCTCCTTAAATCAAATTAAGGAAAACCTACTCTGAATTAACAACACCTCGTTATAATTCAAACTAGTGTCTAAGTCGACTTTATTTAAGTCGACCTAAATCCCTAAGTGTAGACATAGCCATTCTGCTCACAGCAGTGACCCTTCAGGGGAACAGTACAGAGGACGGCAAATGAGCAAGACAAAAGGGTGGAAACAAACTATGCCTATCTTATCTATTGTTACTACAGGACTGGTTGGGATGGAATCATTTACACTGTTGAGCATCACCAGCTATTTAGCCCGTGGAAAGCTGTCCAGCTGCATCCCTTTTTAGTCCCTTAACCACCCCAACCTTTCCCCCCCCCAATGCCAAAAGTGAATTTTGTGGCGTTTCCAAGAAAGATTATAAAAGCTCTGAACACGAGTCTACTAGACAAATAGGGCTAACATCTCTCACAGAAGTGTAATTCAGGAGTAGCCCCACTAAAATCCTGGGCTAGATCCTCTGCTGGTGTAAACAGGTATAGCACCAATGATTTCAGTGGAGAAATGCTGATTTATACCACCTGGTGATCTGGCCCTGTGGAGTTACACTGGTGTCAAACTGTAAATCAGTAGAGAATCTGGCCATAATTAAACAGTGCAGCTATTCAATCAATTATGGAAAACACAACAGTACTAAAGTAATGGAGCCATTTGGTCCAATTCTCCACAGCCCTGCCCCAGTGAATCATTTCCATTGGTGCAAAGTGGGTATAAAATGCTACTGGCTCAGAATGGCAAGATTTTTAACACCTACCTTGAACAGGTGCAAATGGCCACACAAGGGGCAGGGCACTGGGGAATGACGCCTAATATCTGCATATGTTGGGGCACCGCCTGGTCTTACTGCTGCCCATTGGCTTTCTCTGGGTCCAGCTGGTAAACACAATCTGCGGGCACCTCTATACTGTACCAGTAGGGCCCTGTCACAGGGTCTCCGCACATGACCCACCTGCAAGGCGCCTCTTGGTGATGACATTGGGGAATTACTCAAGTGGTCCCCCTGCAGGTCATCAGTGCTCCGCATCTTCACATGTCAGACTCTATTCCTGAGTCTTCTTCTCAGGCCTTAGTCCTCTGACTAAGCCCTCATAAGGTCCATCCCTTCTGGGGTACAGCCTGATTCACCTCTGCTGGCCATTTGTTAAAAACTGTCAATGGCCTGTGAGTCCTGTGACACCTGGTATTTGTGCCACTCCTGGCATATTGCAGGAGCAGGGGGGGCTCAGGCCCACCCACTTCACCACGCCCCAGCCCAGGGACCCTAAGCACCTCCACAGAGTCACTCCTCAGCATAGCAGTTCCCTGGGCCACTTTCCCCTCATCCCCTGTTGCATGCAGTTGCTCAACCTGCCAGAGTCCAGCTGCCGTCCACTACTGGCTCCCTGCCACTGGACCACTGCTCCAGCTAGTCCTGCAGTCCGCTCCTCCTCAGGAATCACAGCCTCAGGTCAGCCCACAATGACTTCACTGTGAACTCTCCATGGTCCTGCCCCCTACAGTCTGCTAGCCTTCAAGTTCTGACTGACCCACTAACCCTGCTACTCCCTTTATATACTTGCATGCCTGCTCCTGATTGGCTCAGCAGCCTTCCCTCCTGATAGGCTGTTACATTAACCCCTTTTTTGCTAGTGCAGGGCAACTGCCCCATCACACAACCTCCCACTCAAGCACCTATCTGGGGGTGGGGTTCTTTATCTCCCCTTCGTTCCACCTCATCCTCTCTGGGCTCTACTAGTGGGGTTTCCCCAGGGTTGCAGGTGATCCTTCTCTGGGGTGTGCTTCACTCCCCACCCACAAAAGGTACACTGCACTGGAGGGGGGCACCCATAGGTCCACTCTGCCTCCCAAAGGTCCTCACGCCATTCACAACCTATGGGGTATTCCTCCCTCTTCACCCTTCAAGGAGAACCTTTGGGTCCTCCCTAGACCTTTTGGCCTCCAGCTGCGCTTCATGCAGCTTAATCCGGGGCAACTCCCATTGCCCGTGGGGTTCTTCTAGTCCATCTGCCTCCTGGGTCTGGGTCACCCAACGCAGTCCTGGCTCTTGTCCTACCCGCATCTCCCTAACTACTCTTTCTAGGGCAGTCTGGGTTGCCTCCTCAGCCTGCTCAGCCCTTGCCTGGACTGCCACCTCTGTGTAGGACTGGTCTGTGCCAGTTCCTCTTTCTATAGTTCCCCTCTTCTCTTCAGAGGGGCCTCCCCAGCCCTCCATTTGGGCTGCCTCTTCCCTCTAGTCAGTCCCTGATCTGACTGGCTTTCTTGGCCTCTCAGTTCTGGCCCTCCTTCCCTTCAGGGAGCAATGTTTCTTTATGTGCCCCTCTTCCTGGTACCTAAAAAATCTCTGGGGTCTCCTGGGCATCTCCCCAGCTTACTTCCCAACCCCAGTCTCATCCTGTCTTTCTGGGCTGGGCATTCTCGCTTAAAATGTCCCATGGCCCCACATGTCCAACGGACCCCTCCCCACTTGGTTACTTTCACTGGTGAGGTCCCCACGAGTCTTCCCCATATATCTGTTCAGCCCCCTTGTTTGGGGCAGTTTCTCTTCAGATGGCCTGCCTGGCCACAGAGGAAGCAGTTCAGGACCTGTTGCCGCCATCTCCAGCCCTGGGGCTGTCTCCTCGCCAGCTCCAGCAACTCTGCTCTTCCAGCAGCTTCCTCATCTGTGCCTCCAGGTACTAATTTGCCTCCCTCAACTGGCATTGGCTCACAAGGACCCAAGACAATTGGGGTTTTATCCATTCCAACTGCTGGTCCTTGGCCAGCATTGGCCAACCGACAGCCCAAGCTGGGAGGACTTCCTTGTCCTCGGCAAACAGCATCTCCATAATTGCGGCTCCATGCCTCTGCTGCTCCATCCGCCTCTTCTTGGCGGAACTGGACAAGTCTCCATGCTCCTTCGCCCTGCCCCTTGTTTCAGGGGCGACGGAGATGCCCTCAGTCTCCACCACATGTAACAGATTAACAGCACAGTACTCGCTCCGTGAGCACCTCCTGGTTCTTTTCTTGGGGATTAGCTCGAGTGGTTCCCACCGGCTTGTCAGTGCTCTGTATCTCATGCTTAGGATCCCAGCCCTTTGACTGAGTCCCATAGGTTACTCAGCCCTCTAGCTGAGTGCCTTAGTCCTTTAATCTCCCTTTCTGGGGGAGAGTCCTGCTCATGAATCTCGGCCACTGGTCTGTAATTGCCACGAGTGTTGTGCCACTCCTGGCCCTCTGAGGAATGGGGAGGGGCCCAGGCATGCCCACTTCTCTGGGCCCTGACCCATGGACTGTAAGTGACTTGACCACAACACTATCAGTCTTGCCTCCTCCAGTCTCTCTTGGTCACCACCAATCTCCCTGGGCCACTTTCCCTGCAGACCCTGGTCCAGTCCATGCCCTCACCTCAGGGGCACACCGCCATCTGGTCCTGGTGTTCTGCTGGAATCTCTGAAGCCTTCTGTCCCACACCGGTTCCTTGTTTCTGGGCCGCTTTCTGGACGTCTGCTGCCGTCTGCACCTTCAAAGCCTCCCAGCAATTGGCCAGCTTTCAGTGCACTCCAGTGAGCGGTCCATGGTGCTGGCTCCCTCAGCCAGCTAGCAAGAGAATTTTCTCCTCTGGCTCCCTCACTCAGACTGACCCTCCTGGTCCCTGTTGCTCCCTCTTATGCTGGGATCCTGGCCCCTGATTGGCTCTCTCTTGCTCACAGCCTATTGGCTGCAGTTCTCTGGCCCTTATTAACCTCTTAAAACCAGGGAGGGGCAATTGCCCCATCACAGGCCCCCGCATGGTTGTCTGCAAACAACTCCAGCTACACCCTGTCTTCTTAGCTCCCAGCCCACACTGACAGGGCTGCAGGGATGGAGACATGCTGGAGAAGCCAGAACTTTGGCTCTATGCCTGCTGGTGGCTCTCCATGTCAAAGGAATCCCTGGCTGCTTTCCACTCCTTTGTGCTGAAGGAGCAATGCAAAGGGAGGCAGAGAGTCTGTGTCTCTGAAGTGCAATCCAGCCACCCATGCCACCCGAATGGTCCATGTGGTAGCACAAAGGGCTCAGATGTGGCCCTTATGGTTATTCTTACTGTGGCTCTGTGGGTGTGAGAAAAATGAAAGCAGAAACTGGCAGAGCTTGGCCACCACCCAGATTTAGTGATCTTCAAGACATGTTGCAGGGTTCACCTGTTCTCCCAAGCTTTTCCTGGGATGGCCATGACAGAGACCTTGCTGGAGGCCAGGAACAATTTTTCAGAAACTCTGTTGTGTTGGAGCACAGTTCTAGAGTGTTATTGCTGTATTTTTGGGTTGTGTGTGTGTTTGTCCTTTGCATGGTGCAAAAAGTATTTTCTCGTCTAAAACAGAATTAAATACAGTGACCAGCTCTGTGCAGGGGCAGTTTGCAGACACTCTGACCTCCTTTATAGCAGTGCAAATTGTGAGGAACTCCCCTGAGTGATTTTGATGAAGTTACTCTGGATTTAGGCTTGTGTATAACAAAGATCAGAATCTGACCGCAGAGTACTGTATGACACAGCCTATTGGCATGTTTGACAGCAATAAAATTCGTGACCTTTCTTCCAGTCGCTATTCGATAAAGGCGGGGTGGTGCAGGGAAACTTTCTGCTGGATCCTCCGGAAACAACTCAACCTTATGCAGGGGACAGGGTCCTCGCAACACCAGCTATCCATGGTAACACAGACTGCTACAACCTCCGTGATGGTGCTGGCTTCGTGCTATGGATTTAAAAGCAATAGATAGGCCATGTAATTCTTACATGTCACATGAGGATCCGAGGCCAGTTCCTCAACTGGTGTAAATCTGTGATTTACTCCAACTTCATTGGTTTACTGAGGAGCTGGCTCCTTTGTCTGTTATGCTATGGGCTGTTGCTACTTTAAAAAAATTAAAAGAGTGACTGCTAGCCTGCTTATTAATAATATTGTTTAGTTGTTTGAGACTGCTAATATGATCACTGCATGTGATCACCCTATAAAACTTCTGTGGCGTAATCAGCATTATCTGAAATCCATCCTATAACTCAGACTGTCCAATATCCTCTTGGTGGTCAGTTTCCAAACTTTCATGTGGTCACCATGTCATTATCTAAGTGCCCCTCTGTTTAAATATGGAGCTATCGTGGAAATTTTAAAGTCTTTTTATTGCAATTTAATAGGTCTCAAAGTTCTCCCAGCACCGGGACAGCTACTGTACAGAATACAGTAGTTTTATAGACCTGCTGCAATTATACACTCACGACAGTAGTTGGACAATAATGATACTTCAATACACTAGGCATTTTCTTCAGTCTCTAGAGGTTTGATAGCCAATTCCTGGGCACGGATCTTAATGTTTAAAGAAAACTTGTCAACATGTCAAATCGGCCAGTGCTTTTTAAGGGCTGGAGCCAGTCTACTACTTAGTTCCTAGGATGTTAGTCATGCGTCTTCTATTCTGTGCATCTCCCACTACTTCCTGATGATCATTTTACCTGTCATTGCAATAAAAGACTTTCTGTCAGTGCACGCGCTTGTGCTACTGCCGTTTATGCTTTTTAGGCACCACATGCCAATGTTAGCCTTATTCCATAAACTGCGTGTTTGCTTTCATACAGTAAAGGGCTAAAGCCTGCCATCAGATCTAGCATTGAAATGAGATATTATCAAGTAATGCAATGCAAAAATCAGGAAGAGCTGCTGCACCCATTCTGTGTTAAGCCAAAGGATTTCCAGAAGAGGATGTTTTGAGTGCTAAGCAGAGCTAGATCAAAAACATGAAGGGTGCCTAGGCAAAATAACTGATTCTGCAAAATGTGGTTAATTACATTTTCTTCTACATTAGTGGCTTGGATATAAAGCCACTAGGAAGATGTGCATCAGTGAATGTAAAGGTCCCCATACAACTGCAAGCAAGTTCTAGGTATTTGTGGGCTACAGATTGCAGTCTCAGGCAATGGCTGGCAGCCTGTGACAGAGCTATCATACTGTCTCTATTCTACATTTCAGGCTGTGTAATGAGAAAGAGGATCAAGAAAGTGTCTAAATGCTGCAGCTCTATCGTGCAAGCTCTATACAAACATACTTTTAAAAAATGAATTCAAACTGGAACAGGTGCAGAAGGGCTACAAGGATGATCCGCAGAATGGAAAACCTGCCTTCTGAGAGGAGACTTAAGGAGCTTGGCTTGTTTAGCCTAAGCAAAAGAAGATTGAGGGGAGAGATGATTGCTCTCTATAAATACATCAGAGGGATACATACCAGGGAGGGAGAGGAATTATTTGAGTACAGCACCAATGTGGACACAAGAACAAATGGTTACAAACTGTCCATCAGGAAATTTATGCTTGAAATTAGATGCGGGTTTCTAACCACCAGAGGAGTAAAGTTCTTGAATAGCCTTCCAAGGGGAGCGGTAGGGACAAAAAACTTCACTGCTTACAGAACTGAGCTTGATACATTTATGGAGGGGCTGGTATGATTGGATGGCCTAGTTTGGTGATTTGATCTTTGACTATTGATGGTGGATATCCCAGTGGCCTAAGAAGGGAGCGTAGATGGGATGGGTTCAGAGTTATTACAGAGAATTCTTTCTTGGGTGACTGGCTGGTGAGACTTGCCCACACGCTCAGGGTTTAACTGATCGCCATATTTGGGGTCGGGAAGGAACTTTTCCCCCAAGGCAGATTGGCTAGGGCTCTGGGGTTTTTTTGCCTTCCTCTATAGCACTGGAAATGGCTCACTTGCTGGTGGATTCTCTGTATCTTAAAGTCTTTAAATCATGATTTGAGGACTTTAATAACTCAGGTGTTGGTTAGAGGCTTATTGCAGGAATGGGTGGGTAAGATTTTGTGGCCTGCATTGTGCAGGAGATCAGACTAGATGGTCATACGGGTCTCTTTTGGCCTTAGAGTCTCTGAGTCTATATGAGGTGAAATCCTGGCCGCTCCCTCCCTCCTTGAATTCAGCAAGCAAGCTCCCAGTGACTTCAGTGGGGCCAATAGTGAGATGAAGTAGATATGGTAATTCATTTGGAGCATCTTTTGACACTGCAGATAGTTTTATCTTTGCAGTTGGTAAATACCCTGATTGCAATTCTCTTCTTGGTGCTCTTATTCCTCATGTGAGTCCATTGTCTACACTGGGTGAACCAGAATTACTCTAGCTTTCCTGAACTCAGTGTCTTAACACTGAGGTAATCAGAATCAAGCCCCAGGGTGCAAGTCGGTTTAGATTTGTGCATTAAGTGCCTGACTCTCCACTCCTCTGGGCCAGTTTTAAATTTGTATGGGCCTGATCCAGATCTCCACTAACAGCCCTGAGAGTGGGACATTTCCACTCCTCTTCCCACTGTCACAGCACCAGAAAGGAGTGTTAATGTAAATGTGGCTCTGACTGAATGGATTTCCTCCTGATTTGCACCAGTTTTGGGAAGGATAGACTCAGACCCAGCACCACGCTGCCATCATTACTGGGAATGGACTATACGTTTATCCACTGCATTTCATTTTTCCACCCAAGTTTTGTAGGTCCAATTTACTTTACCTGCTTAAGGGATGTCACGTGATTAGAAACAATGAATCACAGAGAGAAGCCTGAAGCAATTAAAAATTCCTTTCCTCTACATCTTTGCCAAAACTAGATTTTTCTAGTTGTATTACAAAAGTGGAAACTTCCCCAGAACAAAGCCCAGGCAAGCCTTTCTACGTACACGGTGATTACACGGACCTCACTGGATTCTGTTCTACAAACTGTGAATAAGCAAAGAGACCCGAGAGAGCATTACATGTTTGTTTTGCTTCCTTGGAAATCCGATTGTTTGCTGGTAGTGCCTGCATCTGCTTGCATAGGAGTCACTCTTGTGATGTCAGTGGCTTTTAATTATTTATGCCAGGGCCCTAAAGAATGTTCTCAAATTTGGCATAAGAAGGTAAACGGGTGCCATTGGAAGAAGTCAACCACGGCAATATGATGATGGATTTTTGACATGCTGAAATGGCACCGAGGAGTTACAGCTTTGCAAGGCTACATCCAACCTCCCGCCTGCTAAATATTGCAGCCTGTGAACATAATGTACCCGGAGCAGGGCTGGATTGTAACGCGCTTACTCACTGGGGGGAGCACCAGTAGGGATTATTGCATGAATACATACTCATAAATAGAGGGGTTGTGCAATCAGGCCTTAACTGCAGCTTTCAGGGCACCTTCCGTTGTTAAACGTTTCCTTTAGCAGGGAGAAATTGGCAATCGTAGAGAAGCAGGGCTACTTTTTATGGCACCAAGATGCCCCACTGACATGCCTAGCAAGACTGCAGGACTGGGTTCTAACCACACATCCAAGATGCAGAGATTCCAAGGCCAGACGGGACCATTGTGATCATCTGTACTGGCCTCCGGTATAACACAGGCCAAGAACTGACCCCAAAGTAATTCTTTTAGAAAAGCATCTAATCTTGATTATAAAAATGCCAGTTATGGATAATTGACTACAACCCTTGGGAAATTGTTCCTGTGGTTATTTACTTTCATCATTAAAAATGTAAACCTTATTTCCAGTCTGAATTTGTCTAGCTCAAACTTCCAGCTATTGGATCACATGAATCCTTCCTCTGCTATACTGAAGAGCCCATTATTAACTATTGGTTCCTCATGTGGGTACTTATAGACTGTAATCAAGTTGCCTGCTAACCTTCTTTGTGTTAAGCTAAATAGACTGAGCTCTTTGGGTGCGTCTACACTGGCAACTTAGGTTGACTTAAGGATGCTTAAGTCGACCTAAACAAAGCCGCGTCCACACCTGGCTTTCATTAAGTCGACTTAAGCACTCCCTTAAGTTGACTTAATAACTACCACTCTTTAGGTCGACTTAACGCCCAAGTCGATACATTAAGTCGACCTAAAACCAGTGTGGACGCCCTAAGTTGACTTAATTCCCTAAGTCAATCTAGGGCTGGGGACAAGGAAGCCGTGGCTTCCTGGTTGAAGGGAGCCATGGCTCCCCCCGGGGACAAGGGAGCCATCCATGGCTACTTGGCAGAAGAGAGCCACACGTGGCTCCCTTCTTGCCGGGGAGCTGCTCGGGGCTCTCTTGTCCCCAGGAGCCATAGCTCCCTTTTTGCCTGGCTCCCCAGCAAGAAGGAAGCCACAGCTCCCTGGCAAAAAGGGAGCCCTGGCTCCCTTCTCCCCAGGAGCCACGGCTCCCTTCTTGTCAGGGAGACAGGCAAGAAGGGAGCTGCAGCTACCTGCTTGAGGGGGAGCCAGGCTCCCCTTGTCCCGGTCGACTTAAGAGTCTAGTGTGGACTCTCCAAGTGGACTTAACAAGGTCGCCTTTAAGTCGAGTTAAGGCGACCTTGTTAAGTCTACTTAATAGAGTTGACTTAGCTTTGTAAGTGTAGACATAGCCTGTGAGACTATGACTATATGGCAGGTTTTCTAATTCTTTAATCATTCCCCTGGCTCTTTTCTGACCCCTCTGCAATTTCCCTATGTCCTCCTTAAATAGTGGACACTACAACTGGACACAGTATTCCAGCAATGGTTGCTCCAGTGTCACATACAGAGGTACAGTAACATCTCTATTTCTAGCCAGGATTCCCCTGTTCATGCACCACCAGAATTGCATTAGCTATCACACTGGGGATCATGTTTAACTGATTATCCCCTCCTTTGCAAGTGAATGTTACCACAGATCTCCGCTTATTTAAGGCCACATTCTGCCATTCCTCCTCTCAGCACTCATTTGTTTTTTTTTAGCCAGATTTAATATGCTTCTCACAGGAGTTTTATCTTACATTCTGGTACCTTACATATATGCTCCATTCTGGTGTAGTAAGAGGCTAATCACCAATGACTAAAGGTATTGGCCTATGTCCCCCCACTAGTAGTTTCACTGATTTCCATATGACTCTCCCTGGAGGAAGGTGAGTGAGGGTGACAGAATCCGGGGTTAAAAGACATGCATGTTGGAAATCACTTTTTGGACGCCTCTTCCTCCCTGTTTTGGGCTCCCCTTATATCTCTCTGAAGATTTAGAACCTGACTCTGTTCTCCATCTAAGTCACAGGTAGCTCTACTTAAGTCAGTGGAGATAAACTAGTCTTTCAGGCCCTGGAGGAAGAAGTGGATTGGTGGTGAAGGCAGCTCTCATTCTGGTGTCCTTGCACTGCAGGGCATGAGTGAGATCTGCACAGAGTTTCACGAAGGTGGCTTTGTGCATTTTAAAGTTCTGCAGCCACTGCTCGGCATCACAGACCTGCAACGATGCAATCCCACGCAGTGTTTATTTCACATGCTCAAAAGCAATTGTGCACCATGTGCAATGCTCCATGAATGCAAACAGTAGTCCAACGGTGTTTGCATGGCACACAGCAGGCGAGGCTCCTCAAATTCCTGAATGGATTGCGAGCTCACGATATACTGAATGATGAAGAGCTGTGATGTGTTCAGAACACTGACAAAAATGGTGGGGAGCAGTGCAGGATCTATCCTTTCAGATTGGGCTGGTGGGCCGTTCAAAAATGCTACAAAACACAGTTGGAAACTCATGGAATGACGGGACGGAAATCACTACATCATGGGCCATTGATTTTGCACCTATGATGCACTGTGATCCTCTCTGCCTTCCTACAATGCCAACGGCATAATATGGTGAATTACACAGTGGCAGAGCTGCCCACGCTGCATTGCTCCCACTGTCGGGACTAGATACCAACAGGATGTGCTTTGGCGATCCAATAAGTGCTGTGTGGACAGGCGTAAGCGTTGTAACTGCAGCTCTTCTTGATCTTTGCTGTAACTGGTGTCAACAACACTGTCTAGTGGTCAATCAGCCTACAAGACAGTGGCACAAAATTTAAAGGCTACGTTTTCAAAGAGCTTTGGGTAACATTAGCAATTTGCATGTTGAGCCTGGGCATTTTGGGTGGATTGGATGCCATATCTATTTGATTAGAAGCTAACCTTAATTTGTGACTGTTCATCTTCAGGGGCATGCCCCGCCCACAGGCCACTCCTGATGCTAGTCTGAGAAATAGCTCTCACACATAGTACAAAGAAAGAAAACTGATTTCCCCTCATGTGCTCCCACCTGCACGTGTCCCTTTGCGACCCCGCCATAGCCATAAGACCGCTCTTATAGTTTAGGCACTTGCTGATGGACTGTGAGGCTAAATGTCTCCCAGCTGATGTTGTTGCCAACTATCCAGGAGCACAAGGTGACTATTACATTCTCAGACGATGAGCTCTAGCAGATCATTTGGAAATAGGTGAGCGTGCAGAGAGCTGGCTCCGAGGTGAAGAAAATCAATGACATCATTTGACATAGTTTCCAGCCTCTGTGCAAGAGAAGCCTGGATCTGGGAGAGCAGCGGTCTTGTAGGTCAATATTAGGAGCAGTCAGGTTGGGTTCACAGCACCTCCTTAACCAGCTGCTATTGGTCCTTCTATACTGTGACCAATAAATTATCTGGACGAACAAAAGAAAGAGAGAGAGAGCGAGAAAGAGAGAGAGAGCGAGAAAGAGAGAGAGAGAGCGCTATTAGTAAAATGCGGAGGTGCTTGGTCTTGCTTAACCAGTTGTAATTAAATTGAGGCCATTTTGCACAATGCATGACGAGATGCTTATAGAACCATTATAAACTTCAAAAGAGCGCTGAGCAAATTTCAGAATTTCCATCCATGGGATATTCCTGCGTTTCACTCTTTGTTTTTGTCCACAATGTGCAATAGGATAATGCACTTTAATTTTTTCAACCTGATTTGGAACCAAAAGTTGAAATTTCAAAATAATCTGTGGCATGGAAATGCCAAAAGATGTCCATTTAGAAATGTTGAAACATTTCATTTCAGAATTCAGAAACGGAAATGTTTCAGTTCAAGTGATCCTATCACGTCATTTCAACATTAACCTGCATTTTCACTGCATTAGGGAAACTAGTCTCAGCTCACATTCTCTCATACGGCTGCACGATAGCTCCCATAATACATCCAGACTCTTGTGACTCCCATGATGCACCACACAGCAAAATCTGCATTGCAATATGGTGGATGTAGTCCTCCAAGGAGAAAGGGGAGCAGGACTAAAATTCCCATAAGACAATGTGCAATAAGCTAACACAGTTTAATTTTGTCAACCTGATTTGGAACAAAATGGTTTGGGTTGGTTAAAAAACTGAAATATTCTGATTCAAGCCAAACCAACCCAAAATAAAGTAATTCCTTGTCCTGACAAAGTCAGCAATTTGTGGAAGCTGCATTTCCCATCAGAAAGCTCCCAACCTGCTCTGTTTCAGATGTAAAGTGCTGCTTCCATGGCTAGGAACTACTGGCTTGACTAGTTTCAGGACGAAGCACATCACAGAATGTAGGCAAAGATGAATATGCTGAGGCAGCAGAAGAGCTGCAATTGAGTGAGTCAACACAAGGTGAGAAGCAGGCAAATCATGGTGTTGGCAGAGTTAGTGCAGCACAAGAGAAGAAGAGAGAAGTTTAGTATTGATGACAAAGAGTCTGGTACCGTAGATACAAGAATTCCACCAATGGCTGCATATAGCTCAGCATTTCCCTGCCTGTTAAGCAAAGGAGATGCATTGGTGACTCGGGCCAGGAGTTAAAATCCATGACATATTCTCCCCCTCTTTCAAAAACTGATACAAAGAGGCTATTATCTGTGACTGACAATGCTCAGATCTGATAGAAACGCTCTGAAAATGTAAGGGTCGAGGGAGGCAAGCTGTTGGTTATGGTTATGGACCACCTGCACCACAGCACCCTTTCTAATCCAGACCTGGCTCTATGTGCACTCACAGGATTCTGTGCCAAACCCTGTGCTTATTTTGGGATTTGTGGGGGTAGAATAAATGTATCAAATCTTTCAGGGGTTGAGCAGAGGCTGGAAGCTGTGTTCAGAATTCAGGAACGGTTCAGCTTGTTGAAATGATTTGAGACCACTCCTTGTGGATCAATTCCATACTAAACTTGCTGAAAAAGTTTCCTTTGGGACTTAAACTTTCCACATTTGGTTTCATCATTTCAGACCAAAGATAATTGTTTCTGGCACGGGGGGAAAGGGGAGGAGGACTGGAGAAGTGAAAGCCAACTGTTTGTAGTTCTGTGAGGGTGTTGTGAGACGTTCCTGCTCTCTCTGTCTCTTCTTTTAACCCTCTCCCATCTGTACCAATCCTCTGTAGTGTCCAGCTCCCTTATACGTGCTTCCCCTGCTTGGTCCAGTTCTCCTCCTCCAAATACTGCCCTGCCACTTTCTCTCACCTGCAGATTAGTCAGCTGTTTCATTCTCTTCTTCTGTGGATATGCTGCCTTCTCCACTGCTCTGGTGGACATCCATTTCCCATTTGCATCTCTGGCAATTCCTGGCTAGTGGCTCCAGTCCCTGACATCAGCTCCTATTTCATTTCCTCTTCCTCTTTCTGTAGCATCAGCCTCTGATGGAAGCAGATAAACTGGCTTCTCTTTCCTTGTTTCCAGCTGATTTTACAGATGTCCAGGCTTCTCTTTGTAAGGAAGGACCTAGATAATGGGGAGAAAGCAGCAAGTGGAGGAAAAGAAGGAATGAGCATCATATAACCTGACAGCATTCTGTGGCCCACTAACAAATGCATGCTTCATGGAGTACAACTGGGGAACCACCGCCCCATATCACTATTAAATCTGAACTATAAAATACTTGGTAGCATTTTGGACAAGAAGCTGGTTGAGATGGCTCAGACTGGCATCATTCCAGGCAGTGTACAACTATTTCCCAATGGCTTTGAGCAGTCCTAAGAATTTGCACAGTACCACTGTGTTTTGAGCTCAGTGTTTGCTGGGAAGGCTTTCCTCATACAGAATGGAATTATAGAACAGGGACTGCTTGGCTAATATAGGTTTGGCACCAACTTCATTAATTATGGCTATTTGTGCTAGACCAAATTCTTCTGTATGGCGCTCTTCTTTCTTTCTTTTAGTGGTCATGAAAGAGAGGGACTACTTGTATTGGCCTAACCCAGATTTGCTGTGAGTAGGGGATTTGTAAATTTCTCCTGCAAGTCCAGCCTTGGCCCTTTGTGCACCAACAGGACGCTGTACCAAACCAGTGGTTGTTTTGGGATTTGTGGGGACTAGAACTGGAATGTGGGCCTCCCTTTGCAAGATGCTAGTGCACTAACTCGTTACACTAAAAGTTGCCACTCACAAAGGAACTCTAGAGAAAAACACGTTTTATTTATTTGGAATTGCCATAGCACCTTTGGAAAAAGCTGGCAGGAAGGCTAGAAGAAGGATTTCTCAGTTGGATTGATAAGAACAAGTGTAATGAAAAAATATGTTTTGTTTTCACTTGTTCCTTGAGACCCAGACAAACTATTTGTATTGGGAGACAACAGAGTCCTGTGGCAGTTTTAAAGACTAACAGATTTATTTATCGCATGAGCTTTCGTGGGAGAAAATCCCACTTCGTCAGACGCTTTGAAGATGGGAAAGTTACAGAATGGGAGGAAATTAAATGCAGGGGAGTGTATGACATAGGATCAGGTCAGGCTGTAACAGCAAATCAAAATAGGTGTTAGGATTCAAACAATGGGGAACAGCACATAGAGGAGGGGGAGGTCAAATCACTTGTTGTAATGAGAGAAAAATCCATAGTCCCTCTTTAACCCCAAGACAACTCAGTGAAATTTGCATATAAGTTCGAGTTCTGCAGTTTCTCTTTGAAGCTGTGATTTGTTATTCATCTGTTTCAACACAGCTATTAACAAGTCTTCAAGGGAGTGAGCAGGGAGATTAAAGTGTTCCCCTATTGGTTTTTTAGTGTTGCAATTTCTGATGTCAGATTTGTGTCCATTTATTCTTTGGCGCAGTGACTGTCCTGTTTGTCCAATATATAAGGCAGAGGGGCATTTCCGGCACATGATGGCATAAATCACATAAATCACTACCAGGCATTCTTAAAACTACAGTACCCGCCTGCAGAAGTGAAGAAACAAATTGACAGAGCCAGACGGATACCCAGAAGTCAACTACTTCAGGAGAAGCCCATGAAAAACAACAACAGAACGCCACTGGTCACTACCTACAACCCCCAAGCCAGACCTCTTCAACATATCATCAAAGATCTACAGCCTATTTTACAAGATGATCCCTCACTCTCTCAAGCCTTAGGAGACAGACCTCTCCTTGCTTCCAGACAGCCCCCTAACCTTAAAAGGATACTTACCAGCAACTACAGATCATACAACAGAAACACTAAAGCAGGAACATATCCCTGCAACAGACCACGCTGCCAACTTTGCCCTCATATCTACACTGATGACACCATCAAAGGCCTAATCAAGCCACCTACTCCATCAAGGGCTCGTTCACCTGCTCATCCACCAATGTGATTTATGCCATCCTGTGCTGGAAATGCCCCTCTGCCTTATATATTGGACAAACAGGACAGTCTCTGCGCCAAAGAATAAATGGACACAAATCTGACATCAGAAATTGCAACACTACAAAACCAATAGGGGAACACTTCAATCTCCCTGCTCACTCCCTTGACGACTTGTTAATAGCTGTGCTGAAACAGATGAATAACAAATCACAGCTTCAAAGAGAAACTGCAGAACTCGAACTTATATGCAAATTTGACTCAATTGTCTTGGGGTTAAACAGAGACTGTGGATTTTTCTCTCATTACAACAAGTGATTTGACCTCACCCTCCTCTATGTGCTGTTCCCCAGTGTTTGAATCCTAACACCTATTTTGATTTGCTGTTACAGCCTGACCTGATCCTATGTCATACACTCCCCTGCATTTAATTTCCTCCCATTCTGTAACTTTCCCATCTTCAAAGCGTCTGACGAAGTGGGATTTTCTCCCACGAAAGCTCATGCGATAAATAAATCTGTTAGTCTTTAAAACTGCCACAGGACTCTGTCGTCTTTCTACAATAGACTAACACGGCTACCCCTTTGGTATTTGTATTGGGTTCGTGAGATAGTCAAGGTTTTGTATCAGTCTTTTTGATATGCAATGTGAACAGACAGCTATCTATAATAATTTCAATCTCAATGATAGTAGGTATATAGGTGTTGGCAGAATTAATATTGTAGAGAAGCTGAGTATAGGACAGATGTTGCAGTGGGTAGGTGGGTTTCATACAGTGAGTCCATTTCCAAGATGGCCTCTTTCTAATTTTGTTTGGTTTTTTTCTAGGATTTTTGTTTGTTTCTAATGTCTTCTGCCTCTTTCTCACTAAGAATCAGGTTCAGGTTGATCAGAAAGTGTCTCCACATGTGTTCACGGGAATCATATTTGAGAGAGGTCTCAGTAAATATTACCTCTGGGAAGAACGTGTGTATAGGGCATGCGGTGACGAGCTGTTCTTCGTGTTCTCTGAGGAAGCCTTGACAATCAGAAGCTTATCACCTAAGCCCCAGGAACCCATGATAAAGTATTCAGCCCTAGGGCCCTGCAAGCCTGGGATTCTGTAAAGTCTAAATCAAGAGGAAGACAGCAGAAGGCACAAATGACAGCAGTGGTGTTCACGCAGCTCTCAAGGGTGGTGATGGTGAGCTGGTGTTTGAAGGCTAGGAATTGAAAAGCAGAGTTTCCTAGGAGACATGGAGTTCTAGTGACCATCAGAAAACACCTTCAGAAGAGTATTTTGATAGAAGAACTGAGGCCTCATGTGGCTGCAGAAAGGGGCCAGGAGGGTCTACAATGTGCCCCTCTCCCCACGGTGTGATTCATTACCCCACCTCTAGTCTATGGAACCCCTCTGCACTTAGCCTGGCTCTCTGGGCTTGGGGAAGAGAGGTGCATCAGATAAAGGGGAACGGCCAGAGAATTCATCCCTCATTAGCCAGGAAAGCAGTACATGAGTTAAGACTGTTTTATAGGAAAGATTTATCTTAACCTTGGAAGCCCACTGTAGGCACTTCCATTAGCACAGAAGGAGGCAGCCAAAGATTAAGCTGAGAGGGGTGTATAAGTGGTGAAGAGTTTGGCAATTGGATGGAGGTGACACCTGCAGAAAGAATGAGGGAGGTTTGCCTCTGGGAGCAATTTACCAGGGTGTGCCCCAAGGCCCCAAGCGTGCTTGGTGGACTGGGAAAAAAAAAAGTCTATCTGCTGAGCTGGCAGATGGGTACAGCCGCTTCTGTTGCTCAGTAACATTAAGAAGGGAAAAGGGTTGTTGTGGGCTGTTAAGTGATAGACCAGGTAGAGAAAGCCTAGACCATGGATGGCTAAACTTGGGGAGGGAGGGAGGAACTGGGGGCTTTGTAAGCCACACTTCAGCCATAAAAGACCCACATATGGCTCACGGGCCATGGTTTGGGCACCCCTCACCTAAGCCATCAGGCTAAAGTTAAAAGAGATATGAAACAAAAGGAATGCTGGTAGGGCCTGAAGCTGGGCCATCCTCTCTTGGAATTACTTGACTAGAAAGCTTAGGCTTAAGGCAGTCACCGTTACAGAACATAAAAATGCCCATGAAAGCTGTAAACATGATGTAGATCCATGTGCTGCAGAGGAAAGAAACCACTCTGGCTAGGCACATGAAAGCTAATGAGGGGTAAGTGCCGTAGGGCAAGGCTGCTGAGAGCTTTATGATGCACAAGAAGGAAATCCAGATCAAGGAAATGCTACCTGGGATCAGCATGCTACTAACGGAACCTCTATGCAGGCTCCGTATGATGAGCAGATTTATAAGGGGGCCTAGAGTTCCAGCTCCGTTTTGAAAGTGTCTGCTAGGTGGTGACTTAGAGAAACAAGCATTACAACAAACAAGGAGTCTTGTGGCACTTTTAAAGACTAACACATTTATTTAATGCATGAGCTTTCATGGGAAAAAAATCCCACTTCGTCAGACACTTGAAGATGGAGAACTTACAGAAGGGGAGGAAAAACGAATGCAGGGAAGTGTAAGTCATAGGATCAGGTCAGACTGTTTCAGCAAATCAAAGCAGTTTTTTTAGATTCAAAGTGTGGAAAAAACATATTCGATGGTGGGGAGGTAGAGATAGGGGAAAGTCACTTCCTGTAATAAGAAAACCGGTACAGCAGTTAACTTAAGCAAGTTAACAAAGCTTCAAAGAGAAATTCCAGAGTTAGAATTCATATGCAAATTTGATACCATTTCTTTAGGCTTGAACAGAGACCTGCACTGGCTTTCATGATGAGAGATTTGTCCTCCTTTTTTCCTCTTGAATCTGTCCCATGTTAAGGAAAGGTGAGACGGTCCAGGCCCAGGAGGCAACAATCTGTGTAGTCTCATTGGTAGCCTGGTGTCTGGGCTGTGGTGGTTGCAGATTCAAAGCTCCCCAGTGCTGTTCTTCGTGTCTAGCCATGGGAAGGCCTGCGCTCGTGCCTGTTAATGCCATTCCACTTTAGTTAAATGTGGCATAGGTAAAAGTTGGCTCATGTGGTTCAGGGGGTGTGCTTGGCTTGCAGGAGCTATGGGTTTGAGCCTGCCTTGGTGGTAGGGCTGTCACCTTTGTGATATAGACCTAGGAGGCTCCCTTCTCCTCTCTCGCACTTGGAAGCTGTTTCTCTTTTGTTAACTGTGATTTGGGCAAGGTCAAACGTTAGCCTCGCTCTCTAGTCCAGGGGTTAGGCTACTTGTGTGGGTTGTTGTCAAAGCTGGCTTCAAAGCACCACACTGCCTGTTCAGTAGCGGTTTGCATGGGGCTTTCTGGCCTCTGTAGTGACTGTCGTTTTTGGCAGTCCACTCTTGTCTGAGGTCCCCTGTCTTTCTCAAAAGCCATTGTCTTCTTGGGAAAGAGAAGAGGCTCAAATAAGGGTTGTCAACCAGTGACTCTCTCCTAGGAGGTGGGAGCCCTCAGTTCATGCCCCTCAAGGGCAAAGGGGAGTGCCTTGCCACAGCGGATAAGAGAGTGAGGGGTTTGTTTCGGCATAAATCCACATTAATTCTTAACCAAAAAAAAAAAGAAGCAAAAGGCACCCCTTGCACTGCCCACCCACAGGCAGGTGTGGGATTTGGACATGGGTCAGCCACACCCTAGGCAAGCACGCTAACCCCCACAGCACAGAATGCTCTGCAAACCTTGCAGGTCCACTTAATATGTAGTTGAAGAGGAGCAGCTGCAACAGAAAAAGGTCAGCCCCCTGCCGAATAGCAGGATTAGAACCAGCACCCACTCTCGCTACAGGGTAGGCTCCAAACCACAGATTGGCCAAAGGCTAGCCCAGGACTTAGGCCAGTCACTCAACAGGTAAGAGACCAAAGTTCAAATCCCTTCTCAGCAAGCATGACAAAGGCCCCAATCACCAGCCCACTAGATCACACAGGGATCGTGGGTGGGCCCTTCTAGCCTGAAGGTGCTGTAATACAAGTGGAGCAGCTTGAATAGACAAGAGCCAGAGAGTCAACACTGAGGCCCTTAACCAGAGATGTAAGCAATGAAGCTTCCAATCCCTTCTCAGAGACAGAAGAGGAAGGGAGGTGATTTGAGCCACTGATGGCTCTCATGACAGTCACCGTCCCAAACCACTCGTCTACTGCAAGCCCCCTAGCTGAAACCATGGCCCACTTATTAGGTCATGAAAGTGGCCCAGCTTCAGCCAAAAAGGTCAAGGGGGCTCACCAAGCCCTATGAGAACACCACTCAGGCAGGGCCAGCCCACAGGTTTTTGGCACCCTAGCGAGACTATGCCTTTGGCATTCCCCACCCCGTGTGTTATAAGAGATAATATATATTTTCAGATAGAGAAAAAAATTCATTTCTATTTAATTTGGCACTCCAGGTGACTGCCTAGTTCACCTATATGGTTGGGCCAGCCCTGCATTCCAGTCCTCTTCATTCTAGAGGAGCATGACCTGCCAAGGATCCTTCTGGATCAATCTCACTCAATTCCAGGGCACTCCTCAGAGTCCCTCTTCCAGAGCTCAGACTCTGTTCTGCCAGCATTCTCCAGCTGCCACCGCTAGACCTTTTAACCCACCTTCTCAGCTCCCATATCAAGTCCCTTCCTAGGAGGGATTCATCACCATATAACGTGCAGGTGCCCTCCTTCTAAGCCCACTCAATTAACCACATTGGGATATAATAATAAGCAAGGCCTCCCCATCACCTCATTTCCAGGTTTTCCTGCTTTTCTCCCAAATTATGGCTCACTCAATTATATGGAATGACTGATAATGTGAAGACACTCCATTAGGCAGCTGTGTTTATGTTAATAAGAGATTGGTCTGTGTATAAAGGTGAACCTGTTAAAGTGGTCTGATGTAGTGGAAGATGCAAATATTTATATGTGTACATATTGTTAAGGAACAATTCATGAAATAAACCATCACAATTAAATGCTTTTATGTTCAATACATCTACTTCCCTTGGTTGGTTGCATTTTCTTGGCTCTGATATTTACTCTACACTAGCAATTTAGGTCGACTTAAGGAGGCTTAAGTCGACCTAAATTACTCCCTGTCTACAACAGACTTTCATTAAGTCGACTTAATGAAAGCTTAAGTCGATTTAATAAGAACCACCTATTAGGTCGACTTAAGCCTTAAATCAACTCCTTAAGTTGACTTAAGGATGGTGTGGACGTGAAGTCAACACAATGTGCTCCCTGCAAACTAGCAGCCAACATCAATCTGAATAGAAGATCAACATTTCCCAGCACCAGATGCTTTTTCCATGTGTTTGTATCTGAAATGTCCTTGAAGGCTCAGGTAACTGTTTGTCATTATTACACGTGAATATACAGCAGGAGACACCACATATATTCAAACCCATTGACAAGATTTAATATTAAGAAGCATAAAGTACATTCCTTATGTTCACATGAACAAATACAAAATTGTATTGCTTGCTTTTTTCCTTTTTTTAAAAAACAAAAAACAGTCTCTTTGTGGGTCAGCTATTACAGTCAAAGAGATTACATTTCTTATAAAAATATATATATATGTACATCTATATATAATCCTACACGTGCACAGAGGTAGGAATTTTTTACCTCCATATTAGACAATATTAAATATTCAACAATAGAATAAAAAAATAAAAACAAGAACACTGACATTCAAGTGTTTATACCCAAAACATTCATTTTTGACCTGTATATTGATTTTGATGAATACAAATTTGAAATTTATGTTTAGAACATAAATATTAATAAAATAAGGTTAATATTAAATAGTCGTGAGCTAACGAGTCAGTGATCTGTGTGTGTTTGTCTCCTGCATCATACGTGAAGCAGTGTTGGGTTCTTCTCATGCACATCAACTTCCTTGTATTCTCTGTTGTTGGCTTGTCTCTTATTTTCTTTTTGGTACCTGGAAATATTAAAATCAGAGAGCTTGTTAAAACTTTGCCTTCGGAGAAAAAAAAGCAATGAAATGCATAATGGTGCCTGAAAGATAAAGCTACTTAAGAGCAGTCCCAGCACTTCTTCTTCTTCTTATGGAGATGTCCATGAAAGCACTTCCTTAAATCCCATGAAGTGTTAGACATCTGCAAGCAAGTAAATTTTAGCCAGCCAGCAAGTCTATCTTATGTGCAAGAAGTGAACCAAGAAAAACCACCAAATAGCTAACTATGGACCTAATTTAACCCACAAGAGATGCAAAAATCATCCTGTGTAAGTATTGACCTTTGATTTGGGGGCAGGAGGGTGCTTTTTTTTTCTAAGTTTTTTTAGCAGAAGGATGCCTCCATCTTGGCATTCTTTCCCTTGGAATTTTTTTGAACTCCAGCACGTTGCTGGCAACGAGACAGCGTGCAGGTGTGCAGACAGAGACCCACAGAACTGAGGAAAGTGCCCAGAGAACGGCCCAAGGTTAAATAATCCTGCAGTTTGGGAGATCCCATTACGTATTAGGAGTTGCATGTGTAATCCTGAGAAGTCATGTTACTGTCACCTGCTCTCTGCCTTTTTACTTTAAAGTGCAACTAATTGTGTCATCTTCTGTTACAGAGAAACATTTCCCATAACCCTACTAGGGGCAGAACAAGAGACTTGCCACCATCTAACCGCCATTAATTCGGGTGGCTGCCTCAACTGGGATCAGACTTCTCATCGTTTGCTTCAGCCTGGGAATGAGCTGACCCTTCCTGTCTCAGCCACTTTACTGCAGTATATATTAAAAATACCTGTTAGCTAAACAAACATGCGATGCTCCCAGGTTATTAGCCAGATTATTAAAGAGTTGATTTCACTGCTAAAGTAGGACTCATCTGGTCACTAGATTGATGTGATTATTGGATATTAGCCCCTTTTAATTCTTTTTTGCTTCGTTAATTAAATATATAAACCTGAAGCCTGTTTGGTTTGGATTTTCTTCCCCAAATATCAGGAGTCTGGGATAGATACCATGGCCAAGTCTGTGACCCCTAGGTGGTCCCACAGAACTGCCCTTATAGGCCTCAGATAGAAGAGTGGTCCCACACTTCTGGCTATTTGGATTGTGGACATGGTCAAAATTCTCCTATGCCAGCATGATCAGAGCAACAGTGAGCCAGCCAGGAACCCAGTCATCTCAAGACAGGACAGCACATAAACCATTTTCTCCCCATCTTCTGAGGCAGTGCTGTGCCTCGTGGTAGACAGCTTTCTATGTGGCACTAGTATAATTTTAGGCCAGAGTCTGATCTCACTGACATGGATGAGAACCACCAATAGCTCCACTGATGTAAATGGAATGAGAAAAGTGTTATGCACAGTCTATGCAGTGTTACATTCAGGCCTTTCATTTCCCCAAGTTGCTCCATTCACTTAGCAGAACTGGATTCTGTTACTGGCCCCTGCTGGTTTTCATTCTAGCTTCTATCTATATTCAGTGGGCTGGGCCTTGTTTGAACTAGTGCTATTTATTCTTGATGCCAACCATGTGTCACACATTTTAGCAAAGACATCGAAGTTTCACCTATTCTCATGTGGCCAAAGCAGACATAATTAATCCTCTCTTTTCAAAAGTAATTAAGCAAATAAGTGCAGCATGATGAGCAGTTTCTGCAAAAACAATGCAATCAAGTACAAAAAAAAAAAAAAAATCTCAATGGGACTTCTTTGTGAACTCCTCATCTGACACCTTAGTTAAAACCAAAGCTTCTCTCCCTAACCAGAGAAGCTGAATCATATTTTAAGGGTGCCTTACCATATGTATAAGAAGTATGCAACAATCGAGATTGCAGTGAGGGAAAACAGAATTAAAATAATTGTCAGCGCCAGATATTCTTTGCTCAGATACCATGTGTATGTGTCTCTGACAAGATCCGAATGCACACATCGAGCCCCAGAGAAGCCTGTATCACACCTGAAAAAACAAAAAAAGTCATAGTTATAGAAAAAGCATATCATGCTGGTTTGAAATCCAGCCTCAGCATGGGGTGATTATGAAAGCATCTTTCAGGATGGGATGGGGAAGCTCCAGAAAATTTCCTGCAGAAAACAATCATGCAAGAGGCACATACAAGACCAGATGACTCAATAACTCTTATCCATTTCTAATTTCTGGGATTGAATTGCTTTCTCAATAAACCCCACTCCTTTAGGATCACTGGGAAAATGGTAATGCCTTTAAAAGATTTCCAGGGTCGCAGCCTGCCTGGCCATGTTGAGGCAAAGAAACAATGGGCTGTTTTGCCCAAACTGGGCTTGTGGTATCAGATGCTGTATGCAGGAGTCTTTGGACAGCGTCTCCTCTCACTTGCACTGGTGTAAGTCTAAAGAGCTGCTCCCCATGTACACCAATATAAGTGACCTACACATAACCCTGATGATAAACCAGAGACATGCTTGAGTTCTAGAACAGTGAGCCATCAAATGTGCACAGTCATTATTTTGCTTTTTCCCTCTCCACATTCAGGCCCTGATTCAGCAAGATATTTAGGCATGTGCCTAAGGTTAAGCACATATGTGGCCCAATTGACTGCTGTCAGTTCAAATCACTGAATTCAAGTCCCATTGAAGACACTTAAAGTTACGGTCTTAAAGGCCTTTCTGCCTCAGGGCCCTAAATTGCTCTAGAAAAGATTTTGGTGTCAGAATCTGAAAGCAAGGTGAAAGGAGAGACCAAAGCCAATTTATGCAACTCATGTAATTCATCTCTGCACTTGACCTCAGGAAGAAATGCAAAAGTGTATTATATAAACTTCCTCTTACCTACACAAATGTTCATTTAAGTCCACATGGTACCAGCACTCCCCATGGATGCAGTAGTCTTGCATTTCAGGCTTGCATGCGGCTATCCCGTCCTCAGCCACCCGTGGACTATTCGCTGTCTGAACTGGAAGTAGATTTGGTTAATGTTTTGTTAGTCCAGTCATTTGGCCAGCATTCTTACCACTGTGCAGAGTGTTTCTGTACCATTTGTATTTATTCTTATGAAACTCGCAGCTGAAATTTTCAAAGCCAATTGCTATTAAAATAAACAGGGATCAGGCAGCTTTGAAAATCCCCCTAATTTTTTTTTTCATTGGGAATTCTGGACACAAGATACAAGGGAAACTGCAGAGTTGGAGTTCATACGCAAAATTGGACACTGTTGCCTCAGGCTTAAATAGAGAAATTGACTGGCTTTTTAATTACAAGTGATAATTTTGCTTTCTCTCTACCTCACCGCTTTCTAATATGCTGTTCCACAATGTTTGAATCTAAACAACTGTTTTGATTTGCTGAAACAGTCTAACTTGATCCCATGACTTACATTTCCCTGCATTTATTTTCCTCCCATTCTGTAAGTTCCCCATCTTCAAGTGTCTGACGAAGTGGGATTTTCTCCCACGAAAGCTCATGCGATAAATAAATGTATTAGTCTTTAAAAGCGCCACAGGACTCCTGGTTTGTTTTGCTGAACTAGACTGATCTGGCTACCCCTTTGAAAGGGTAACTATGTCAGTTGATATAGCACAGTGAGTTGTTTTCAAAGGCATAATTAGTTAACACTGTTTTGATTTAATAAAAGGCAGTAAAGACTCAGAGCTGGATCCTGTCAGATGCTTAATATCTTGTGGGACTCCTCTCACCATCAGGACCTTGCAGGTCTGAAAATATTAATTCATTTTGTTTTTAAAATGTTGCATAATATTTATGGGCCAGATTTTCAAACAACCCATAAATGAAGTGGCCAGATTTTCAAAAGTGCTCAGCTACCATTGAAAAAAAAATAGAAATTTCCAGATGCTGAAGACTTTTGCTGAATGGGGCACGGTTTTAACAAGGCAGTATTAGAATGTCATACTTACTCAGTGCTGTTGTACAGTTTTCCATTTCATTTGATTCACATAATGGGGTTACTGTTGTACCAAAGGCAGCTTGTAGTAGATAAAAGACTATGAGACAGACAAATAACAAAAATTCTTATTAATGAATAGGAAAGAAATAAAAGCAAGGCTGGAAGAATCTCCTCCAGTTAATGCAGGGCTTGATAAAACTGGCTCCCAGCTAGGTGCCAGCAGTTTTATTTTTGGTCACCAGAGGGTGCTCCTCCACTGCATTTCCACAGCAGAGTTGGGAGCCAGGCTACAAATCCTGGCCATGGCTACCTCGCGCCCAGGTTTTGTTGAGCCCTGACTTAATGGTATTTATCTTTAATAAGTTTCTTTACTTATTTCTGGTTCAACAATAATCTTAAAATAAATCTAACAGAAGAGCCAAAGAACAAATAAATACAAGTATGGTCCTTAGTACCAAATAATCCAAACCAAAATACTAAAATACAATAATCAAAAACAAAACAACAATGTTCAAGGCCTATGGCCTCAATTCAGCAAAACACATAGTGATAAGAATAATCAGGATTAAGTTGAGCATGTGTTTGACTTCTAGGTTCAATAGGGATGATTTTAAATATGGACTTAAATGCTCTGTTGAATTGGGACTGTATGAATGAGGAGAGCCACAATTTGACCCACTCTGACTGCAGTTTCAGTAGTATGAACCTCACTGACATGGACCCCGATTATATAAAAAATACTTAAGCACATTCTTAACTTTAAGCACATGCTGAAATCCCCTGGACTTTAATGGGACTTAAGTATGTGCTTAGATACTTTGCTGAATTTTAACTATGGATCTCACACTGATCTAATTAAGTGCCAAAATACCACACAGAGATGTATGTGCTTCACTGATGCAGTAGGAACTCCTCACACAACATTTGCACCCAAAATAAAAGAAAGTATTACATTTTTCACTGCCATTTACCTTCTCAACATTGACTTAGCTCTTAAATAAATTTGTTTTTAAATGCTGGCTCCAGGGGCTTGATCAATTTAAGTTAAGGGAAAGACTAATCTTGTTAGAGCTCATAAACCAAGCAAGATCAAGACTGGTCAATCACAGGTTGTGGGGAGGGGAAGGGTATGTTATCGCACCCTCGGCTTCAAGTGATTTCCATCACATACAAGTTTACAGCTTGGTTCAGGGGCTTTCAGCACCCCTAATATAAACAAATATTGGTCCAGCACCCCATGGGTCAATAACAGAAGAGGAGTTTTAAAAGGAAACTCTAGATGATGCAGGAAATGCTGCTGACTCAGCAAATGATATTCTTTCTGCTGACTTAGTATTGACCTACCATCCATCTGGTTATAGCATTAAGGGGACACCATCTGCTCAGATGTGAAAGGTGGTCACCAAGGGTTTGATTTTGTATACCACACACAGTTATCATGTCTGACTCACAAACTGGGTATTTGCTCATTCAGGTGGCTAGTTAGATACTTAATTGACCATCTATGCACATAACTTTCCCATTTGCACATGAACTTGCATATGTAGGCTGAAAGGAACAGTGATGCCTAAGGCCTTGTACACACTACAGAGTTATCGCGCGGTAA
>ML685884.1:5313144-5387334 GCA_007922175.1 Pelusios castaneus | reverse complement strand
GTGTGTACACACCAAAGAGCTATAAATATAGCGCTTTTCTTGTCCCGCAATAGTTTTTATTGCGGGACAAGTTTGTAGTGTGTACATAGCCTAAGAGAGTTAGGCACTCAGCTGCCATTGAATATCAATGGGTGTTTGGTGCCTAACTCCATTTACTGCCTTTGAAAATTCCAGTTGAATTTGCACGTGAATTGATCTGCGAGTCATTTAGAAATAGTATCAAGATCCCATGGAAAGTTAAACTACAGAGCCAGAGACTAGTGAAAACGAGGCACATTTCCCTTCCATTCACCTCCAGATATCCATGTGCAGTATTGCTGGCACAGAATGGCTGGTACACTTGCACAGCGGCGGTGACATCAGAGCAGTGAGGGGGAATCCTAGAGATACAGTTTGTAAAGCGCTCTGGTGTCCTTCGAGTTGTAAGGTGCTACAGAGGCACAGATATCAGGCATTTTACCTATGGAATGCATGTCTCAGACCAGAGTCTACACTAACCCTTACAAATATTCAGAACTGAAGTGCTGTCTCATGATGAATAAATCAATCTTTGCCCAAACTGGTCAGGAAATCCGTTTTGCTAAGACTTTTTGCTGTGGTCACAAGTAACCTGTTCATGAACTATTTAATTGTCAACCCCATTCCTTTGCAACCTGTAATTTCTGTCTTTGCCTTTGGGCTGCCAGCATCTTTCGGCATGTCAGGTCATGTGTGCCTAATGAAGGGAGTGTGCCTTCATCATTGCTGGATCATTCTTTTTATTAAACTTCCAGTTATTAGAAAGTTTCATTATGTTTTAGCAATGTCAGTTCCAGGACGATTATGGACTTCCTGCTGCCAATCCATTTTATACGATTGCTAATAGGTTTCCCTTTTCTACTTCATTTTGATTAATGAAGCTTTTCCAAGTGCTACGTATTTAACATTAACCATGGATTCATATAGATTCTGTCCCTCATTTTCTCTTCTGAAAACCAACATGTTAATTTAAAAAAACCCAGACAATTATTCCGCTCACATCTTCAGCTAGTGTAGCATTCTCGAGCATAGTGTAGTATTCTCAAAGTGGGGGGTCAGGAAGACCCCTCAAAGGTGCACAAGGTTATTATGGAGGGGTCATGAACTGTCAGTCCCCATGTCAGCCATGGTTGTGGCTGTCAGTCCCATGCCTGACTGACAGACAGAACCATTCAAGATGGAGCCCCGCTGGAGAGCAGTGGCTGCTCACTGGGGATTCTGAAGGCAGAGACACCCCCAGAAGTGGTGTGGAAGGATAATACGACATCAGAGAGGGTTGCATGGGGGGTTGTCACTTTTTTGGGGTGGGGGGCCATCATACCCTGAAATATTTTCAAAGGGGGGGGGCAGAAATAAATGTTTGAGAACCCCTGAGCGGCAACTGGAAAAGTGGACATTAATTTCTGTTCTGGGGGAGGGAGCAGGGAAAGGTCATCTGAAACAGAAAACAAAGGGCTGGTTTTTTAAAAATGCATTAAAAAGATATTCCAAATAAATGAAAATTAAATCATGCCAGCATTACTCAGCCAAAACGCCCATTACCTGAGATGGGAGAGGGAAAGGACTCAAGTGGTTTCCTTTACAGATGGGTTTTACAAAGACACCGAGTGTTAACTTTACGGGAGCTTTTGACAGAGTGGAGCAGAGTTATGCCAATGCACCACCCTTAAAAACAAACAAACAAACCCCTCCCCCCAAACCAACCCACCCTGATATTTCAAATGAATCCACATTATAAACAAAGGCTATGTCTACACTTGTTAATTTAAATCGACTTAGCATGTCCACACTCAAATTTTAAGTCGACTTAGAGGGGACCCTACAAAATCGACCTAGAGCGTCCACACTGGATGCCTAGGTTGACTTGTAGGGGCTAGGGGGACATGGGACAGGTCCATGGTGGCAGGGGGCTCAGCCTTTGCCCCATTGTACCTGGGTACAATGGGGCAAATGGGGACAGGGACCCTGGCAGGGCATAGGGGCAGCCCCCCTGGCACGGAGGCCTTATGGCTACTCCACGTCTACACTGGCTAAGTCGACTTTCTAAAGTCGACTTAGCCAGCAAAGTCGACTTAAAATGAGGTTTAGTAAAGTCGACTTAATTTTTCCTTAAGTCGACTTAAGCAGCTGCTTAAGTCGACTTAAGGAAAGTGTAGTGTAGACGCAGAGTAAATTAAGTCAACTTAAGCAAGCTTAAGTCAACTTAATTCACAAGTGTAGATGCACTCAAAGAGCCAGATCATCAGCTGGGCTCAATTGCTGTTGCTGAATTTATTATAGTACAGCTATATTAATTTACATCAGCTGAGGACCTGAGCCAAAATAACCTGTGAAAATACCTTGAATGGGAATTTTACCGGTACAAGATCTTTGACTCACAATGCTTGGTGCTGGTGTTTGAGGCTGAAATTTTTAAGAGTGCTCAACATTGGCCAGACTCTGTCCACTGAAATCAATGGCAGTGCTTTTGAACTCACACAACTGTACCGTGTGTAATGTTGGGATTCTACATTTCAAGGAAGGCACCCCTCCAACATACAGTACCCTGACCCTCCTCCGACTGCCACCCACAAAAATTCTGACACTGGTTTCACCTACTGCATGGATTCTGTTACTGGATGTCTCTAGAGATTAGCACAGGCCAAATTCTACCCTACAGGTTCACACAAACAATTCTCACTGAAGTCAATGGGGACGATGCACATGTACCGGAAAGCAGAATTTAACCCCAGAAGCTCTAGATCCTTTGTAGACGTTAGGCTCTGTGAGATGAATAAGAATTTTTAACTAGCTGATTTTTAGTGAGGATTAATACTGTGCATTTGTAGTCTTTGTGGGCTAACAAAAAAATAATAGGTACAATTCTGATCTCATTTACAAAACCCGGGCTTACGAAAAACTCTAACTAAATGGTGAGAAATCCCTCTGTGGAAAAAGATAACCCAGAAATTTCTTTAATCCTGAATGATACACCAGACATCTCCCAGAAACAATTCCCTTCAATGTAGCCCACCACCTAGGACTGTACATCCTGAGACAGGGAACACATGCACATTTAAGCAACAGAAAGAGACAAAATAAACCATCTCTTTCAGAGTCTAGATTAAAACTTGTCACGTTCTCCCTACACAGAATAGCTGATGGGCTCCTTCATTAGAAGACTGCAGATATACAGGTGAAATAAGTTTGTTACAAAAGCACAATATGGCAAGTGCATTTTCAGAGACACCTTTGTATCTTCTGGCATAAGAACAAAATTCTCTTCCCCAATCTGCACCATGGATCTTTGTTGCACATTCTGGCCTTTTTCCATGCACATAATTCCCAATGACGTCAATGGGAGTGCAGAGGAGATCCGGGTTGTGGATAAGGGATCTGCATTGTAGATCGAAGTGGAGAGCCTTTCCCATAATGATTATTTGTCGGTGGTTGTTAATTTCACAACATGTGCGTGTCTATTGCTGCTATGGTGAGCGTTGATTGAGGAATCTGGGAAAGGTGGAGTTCTGTTTGTTTTAATACCACTACCTTGATCAGTAAGCAAATACTGTTATCTTGTACTCCATAGTGTAATGAGATGGTGGATACTTATTACTGGTTCACTGGAATGTTAATTTTACACTTACTGCTGCCTGGCCGGAATGTAAATGGAATGCTTTTTCCTGCTTTACAGGAAGGTTAGCATTGTCACAATGAAGGCTGCCTTACCGGACTCTTAATGCTGTTGCCCATTTCTACCTTCACCAAGGAGGGGTGGAAGGGGGGGGAAGTGAAGGGAATTAGACCAAGGGCTGAATACCAGGGATTTTCCTTAATGGCGGTGCAGTATGCAACAGATACCAAGAGTGGTCAGTATAGTCTTAAAAGTAATTTGAATACCGTATGTTCCAATTACAGTGGACCCGATTTTCAGTTACCGGTAAATACATCTTCCCAGCAAATTTACACCCCTTTTAAGGCAATATAGGCCAATCTTTTAAAATAGTTTTCAAAATGTCATCTTATCACTTTCAAGTTTTACCAGTCATCGGTAATGTACTAATTTAGCATAGAGTAACATTTTGACCATGATTAGGAAGGTCACGTCCCCACGTTTCAATACAGTGAAAGAGAGTAAAAGTCATGCACATATAAATAACTGTGTGTTCATGACTCAGTTGTGCAAGTTTCACATGTGTAAATTGGTTAGTTATGCAGGCACATCTGATATTTGGATGCATAAGTTCCGCAGTCACAAATGAGTGTGTTTGACTGCTAAATTCGGGCCCAGGCTGTGTAGCAGTTTGTTTATAGAAGGCATAATTTAACTAACCACTTTATTTCATTTGGGAAATAAACTTACACCTTTCAAAGTCAATGGAAAAACTGCCTTTGACTTCAAAGGGGGCGGGACAGAGCCCATTAAACTGTGTATTTTAGAATGTCCACACTTTATATGTGCTGTCTGAATTCCTCCCTGTGCACCTCTGGGAAAGTGTCTTTGGAAAGTTTCCACTGTCATCAGTGGAATGTGTTCATTTATATGTTAATTAGTACACGGCCATGTCATTTCATGTGGATGTAGGTTAATGGTGGAGATGAGCTAACGCTTTAATTCAGTGCATCTTTAAGTAGGGATTACAGCTAATCAAATTGAAGGTATCATCGTGACGCTGGCAGATCCAGGTGCCAGCTCATGTCCTGGCCACTTGGCCTCACTGAACACTGACAAATGCAGAGCTGGGAACATGTTCAACTCGCCTGAATAGATATTAGAGTTATGAAATATTATAGTGTTTAGACATATGGAATGCTTATAGGATGCCCGGTGTATGAATTTTCCTTATAATCCAATATCCCATGGGATAAGATAATAGTTAAGAGTTTGTTCTGTAACTATCAACCTATTTGCTAAGACTGTAAAATCCCAAAGTCAGGGGAGAAACATTCCCAACTGCAAAAAACCAACGAGAGGGGTTACCTCTTCCCCAACACAAGGAGGTATAGACACCAGACAAGCCATCACCGGGGAAAAAAAAGCCTTTGCTGATTGCTTTCCTATACCTCTGCAGAGGGAAGTGCATCAGACATCCATCACAGCTGGAATGCTAGGGAAGGGAGTAAAAATCCCTGAACTCTGAGGGGCAAAGATTTCTAAGCATAAGGAGGGGGTCCCAAGCAGTTTAGCTTGGTTTAGCCCTAAAGAACATAGAGAGTTTACAAATTATAGCAGCTTCTATCATCTTTTGAAACCTAAGGCAAACCTATACGTTTACCTGCTTTAACTTTGCAAATAACTCATTTATTTTTCCCCGTTAATAAATATTTTATTATAGAATTGGCTACAAAAGCTGCCTTTGGCTTGAGATCTGTGGTACAACTGATCTGGGGAAAGTGACTGGTCCTTTGGGTTTGGGAATAAATGGATTATTGTTGTGATTTTTTGGTTTAAGGTACCATCACAAAAGCAGGCTTGCCTGGATGGCAAGATAGATCAGAGTGCTCAAGGGGTCTGTCTGGGACTCCATGTTAAGGCTGTTGTAGTGTGTGAGGAGTTTACACTTGATGCCTGGTGAAATCCAAATATAGAGCCCAGAAGCAATTTGGAGTTTGTGCCCTGGTTTTTGACAGTCTGCCCCGAAATTGGCATCCACATTCATGAGTCACTCCAGAGAATCTGAGAATCATCAGACTGCATTTCAGAACACTTATGAAAAATGTGAAATTCTTAATGGGTAGTGTCACCTTTTGTTTGTAGGCCTCTGCACAGGAAAAGGATAATGGAGATCATTTAGCATTGGTCAGGAACATATGATCTCTGGTTGCCTTTATTTTACTAGAATCTACTTTGTTCCCCCTCCCCCCGTTTTCTTTTCTTTTCACAAATTTGGATATGGGTGTTAGGGGCTTGGCTGTATAAAGAGCTTCCAGATATTTCCCGCTCAGACACATTACTAGTGCCCTGCTCATAGCAAAACACCACTTCTGCAGTCAGTCATACCTGCACTTTGATCCTAACTTCTCCATTATCTGTGGATATGCAAATTTTGGTGTCAGTGATTCAAGCTGCTACATGTGAGCAAGATTCCTTAGTTTTTCTACAAAATGAATTTACACAGGGTAATCTAACTTTCAGTCTAAAAGACTGGTCTACAAAATATACCAGAGATGATTTTCTTAACATATATTTACTTGCACCAAAAATTATGTAATTCCTTTGGTTGTTTATCTGGGGAGAGGCACTTGGCACCAAGACACTAGGTTCCCAAAGAAAGTAACTCTGGCCTTGTCTACACTTACTGGCAAATTTGGCAGCAGTCGACGGGAAATATGCAGACTATCAACTGTAGCTTGCCTATTTTCTGTTGATTTCCTAAAGTCTGTTCTACGCACCATTTCTATTATGCTACGCAGACAGGAAATGCATTCCTGTCAACACAGAGTTACTCTTTTTTCCAGGGGTGGCATTATTAAATCAATTTACAGATCCATTGAGCGGGTCTCCATTTCCACTCAATCAATCCCGAGACTTTGATCTGATGGTGGCGAATTTGCCGCCATCAATGAAGACATACCCATAGAGTAATTGCAGCATTCTGTGGCATGAATAGTAGTGAAAGCCATGCCAAATTCCTGGTTTTGGGCTGGGACGTGTCATCCAGAGAATGCCAAGTTCCTGGTTTCCTGTGATACGTCACAGCAAAAAGAGCAGGCGTTGGACATTTCGTTTACGATGCTGACAAACTGCTTTCCAGAAATCTGCTATCCTGCCTCACACATGCGACAACTTACTTTTGTCCTGGATTTTCCCATCCTTGCTGTTTTAAAATAAAATCTATATACATGTCTCGTTCTGGAAGTACAAAACAGCAAAATAATTATTTGAACTAAATCCTCATATATATTACTTAGTCATGTTGAGAGGTACCTCAGGAGTCCTCTGGCTGGGGGTTGTGTCCCCTCAAAGGGTTGAGGTTAGGGGGCGTGGGGGCCATGAGCAGTCATCCCGCACAAATGCTGGGGCTGTGTCTGTCAGCGCTGCACCTGGCCAGTTGCTGACTCGGTGCTCTGAAGTTGTACCACCCAAAGCAGCTGCGCAAAAGTAAGGGTAGCATGATGTGGAGGGAGGGAGGGTGGCATGGAAGGGGTTGCCTTTTTTTGGTGGGTGGGGTTGTCACAGCCTGAAATGTTTTCAAAGCTGGTCCCAGCAAAACAAGTTTGAGACCCCTTTTACTGATGTGTCAATGCCCGACTAATGGCTAATTAGAAGCATGGATGCTTCACTGGCCTCCTACAGCTTCCACAACTGTGGGGTCTCCTGCTTAATTCACCTGCATAGTTCTTGCTTGTGCTCCTGCTCTGCCCTGCATCTGACACTGGGAGAGAGATAAGGGGTGGGCTACGAGCTACATCTTCACTGGACATTTTTTAGGAAAATCTTCTCCTGCATTAACACTGCTGCAGGCTGACATTTTCACCTCTGTGTTGTATCAGCACGATAACTAAGGCTATTTTGAAGTTAAAATCCCCCATTTTGGCCGGACCAAACAATGGCACAGGACGGGCTCGTTTACACCTTCCTGCACCAGCATGGCCAGCTAGTGCTGTTGGGCAGAGTCACCCCCGTGAGCTGCAAGGCCTCTGTGAACACACTTTGCTCTATGTCAACTTTAAAAGCCACCAGGGACTCCATAGATTCGGCACAGCTTCTCATGGAGTATCAGTTGACACCTCTTCTTTGAGCTGCACTACACTTAGGGCCCCTTTTCTGTGTTTTCCACCACCCAGTTTTCTGCTGGAGGGGCCTCTACCTATATCAAAACTAGAGAAGACCCTGGAGTGAATCTAACCTACCTGAAGGTTGCAGGTAAAATAATCCTTTATTTCAGGGATTCTTATTCAATGCTAAATAAATTGATTTATTTGTTATAACAGCATTACTTCTGCACTGCTGCTGGGGGAGGCATTGGCTTTGGAGCACCAGGCCAGCAGCCACTGTTCTCTGACCACCCAGCTCTGAAAGGCTCTAGCCGTCAGCCATGCCAAAGCCTCAGCATGTGTGGGAGCTGACAGCTTCCCTAATTATCTCATGACCCTTTGGGGATCCTGACCCCTTGTTTTAGAACCCCCACTGTAGCCACTCGGTCTATTTCATGACAGAATTTTATAAAAACTATGCAGAGAAATTACTGTGCCCACATTGTGAGCCCCTTATTTATGCTGAATAGCTCATAAGCAGCTTGCTTAAGTCGACTTAAGGAAAATGTAGTGTAGACGCAGAGTAAATTAATTTACAAGTGTAGACACACCCAATGTGAGTAAGGATGGTCAAATCTAGCCATTTTCTAGGGGCTTTTGTTCATGCCAAAAGAGAAATAGCTACATAGACATTTGCACAACACATTTAATCCTTGTGCTGCAAATAGTCAATGCACAAATTACAAAGGTCACAGCTTATTTGCCATGTGTTGGCAAATAAATTTGTTGTATAACAGCTGGAATGGAAAGAGACATGGAAGTACATGAGCAAATGTGGAAAACAGAAACTGATGAACTCATGTGAAGTAGGCTTGGAAGATGATGAAACATCTGCATTGTAATTAAGTGCTTCAATAAGGTGGCTAAGCACCTTAGCAAAGGCTCGAAAACACTAGGAGTATAGTAATGATGTGATTCTTGTATTATTTAATGTCTCAATTAACAACTCATTGTTGACATTAAAGCAGACTTTGGAATTACAGAATGAAAGGCATTTCAAAACACTTTGGACCCAATTCTGCCCTTAGGTATCTGCACAAAACTCCCACTGGACTGATTTTGATCTTTCCTACACCAAGCTCTTAGTTGGTCAGTCTGCAACAATAATCATGGGTCAGCATTACCATTACCCAGCAAAAGTGCAGTACAAGCATTTGTTATTGCTTCATCAACATAGATCTAGGCTCTACAGTGGCATCATTTAGGCTGCCAAGGCTTTGTCAATCTTTCAAACATACAATGAATGCATTATTCAACTGCACCACACTGAAAAAGATGAAGAATCTGGATATGAGCGGCCACGTGGTGCCATTTTATTAGCAAAAGACAGGGTTTTACTATTCAGTCTGTACTGGGGAAAACCTCTCATTGAGGTCACCAAGAGTTTCTCTGATTAAGATCTCTGAGTAAGATCTTCTCTCAGTAGGATGATGACTACCCCATATTTAGAGGATGGGATCCCACACTCCTTACACAGACAAAACTCTCTCTCAATAAGGCCACTGGGAGTTTTGCCTTTATGGGACTGCCAGATTGTCCCAGAGATTTTAAAAACGCAGCTTGCAGCTCATATATTGAGAGAGAGAGGAGGCACATGGAACTGACTTTCTTCTTAAGGCATCAGTATTTTCTACAGCCTACAACCTTTAGGTGGCTGAAAGCAAGAGAGAACTTGAGGTCACATCCCCAGGCCAGCTTCTGATACCCTCATGGGCTTTCAGTGGGATGTATTAGAACTGGAGCAACACCATGGATTCACATGGGGACTTTAGAGGAGTAAGATCCTGCCCGTGTGAATGAAAGTGGGTTTGCAAAAGTTTTACAGAGAATAATAAATCAGCCCCTTGAGTCTTAAGATGCCTTTTCTACTGGCCTAAAAGGGTGCGTCTACACCTGTAAATTAAGTCGACTTAAGCTTGCTTAAGTCGACTTAATTTACGTTGCGTCTATACTACACTTTTCTTAAGTCGACTTAAGCAAGCTGCTGAAGTCAACTTTGTTAAACCTCGTTTTAAGTCGACTTTTGGCTTAAGTCGACTTTCTAAAGTCGACTTACACCAGTGTAGACCTGGAGTAGCCCTAAGTCGACTCTAAGTCGACTTAGGGCTCTCCA
Organism: Pelusios castaneus; assembly: GCA_007922175.1. NCBI lineage: Eukaryota > Metazoa > Chordata > Testudines > Pelomedusidae > Pelusios > Pelusios castaneus. The sequence continues at coordinate 5,377,466 of ML685884.1, read as the reverse complement.
GGACTCCTCCACTGCCCTCCCTGCCAGGGTGGCTGGCACAGGGAGAGCCTGGCATGACCCCCATACTCCGTGGACCAGTCCCAGGTCCACCTAGCCCCTACAAGTCAACCTAGGTGTCCAGTGTGGACGCTCTAGGTTGACTTTGTAGGGTCCTCCCAAAGTCGACTTAAAATTTAAGTGTAGACATGCTAAGTTGACTTAGCCAAGTAGACTTAAATTAAGAAGTGTAGACATAGCCAAAGATTCCTTGGGTTTCATAGATGTTCAGGCCAGAAGGGACCAGTGCGGTCATCTAGTCTGATCTCCTGCAGAAGGCAGACCACAGAGCCTTACCCACTCCTGTAATAGACCCTAATCAATGACTGAGTCACTGAATTCCCCAAAGGATGGTTTAAGGACTTCAAGGTGCAAAGAAGCCACCAGCAAGTAACCCACTATGCTACAGGGGAAGGCAAAAGACCCCAGGCCCCACCAACCTGCCCTGGAGGAAAATCCCCTCCCGAGGATCAGCTAATTGCTGGGTTCTTCACCCCAGAGGCCAGCCCAACCAGCAGTGCAGAGTCAGACCTGTGTCCATACCCCTCCCCTCCTGCGGGATGCCCCAGCCTGAGCCACTTCAAAGCAAACACCCAGCACAGGGTCCTGCTGCAAGGACGTGCCTAGAGCCTGTCCTTCCCCTTCCTCCCGGCTGAGGGACGAAGGGAAGCCCTGGGAGTGGGGCACGCACGGCTCCGCTTACCTAAGCTGAGCAACGCGCTGCGAATGCGCATCGTGGGGCGGCAAGGGGCGTCCATAGCGCGCCGGTGGGGAAGTCTCGCGCCGCTCCGGATCCCGGGCTGCTGGCGCTGCCGAGGGAACTGGGACAGGTGCTGCAGCCGCCTTCGGCGCCAGAGGCAGGCGTGCTGAGCGGACCCTGCCCGCCTCGCCTTTTATACCCTGCCCAGGAGGCCGGCCGAGGCCCCAGGGGCTGGCTCTAGTGGCCGCGCAACACCTTGGATTTCCCGGGTGACGAAATCCCGGGCCAGCAGCCCGGGCGCATGGCTGAGGAATCCCGCCCACGGCTCCTCCGCGCCCGGGGCAGCGGTGCCTGCAGCGTCCCCGCGCGCCCCGAGCCAGCCCCGGGCTCCCTAGGCGGGTGAGGGTCCCGATCCCTGCCGCCTGCTGATTCCCTGGGGGAGGGGAGCGGGGGTCCTCCCGCTGCAGGGGGAGAGGAAAGTTGTCCCGCGCTGGACAGCAGCACAACCGGGCCAGATTCTGCTCTCAGTCACACTGTGGTGGGGCTGGAGTGGCTCCTCCCAGTCCCAGCGATGGAGTTACACCGAGGGAAGTCAGAGCAGTTCACAGGCTGGGTGAAATTCGGTCCCAAAGGCCCCGTCCTGGAGAAACTCGGGGGCTCGCTTTAGTGAAATGGTTGTCACGTTATACTGCTCTCAGTGCAGGAAGGCACCCATCCTTGCCCTGCTCTCACCAAGAATCCATACAGTGGTGACATGGGGCCTGCCATTGTTCGCTCTGCTCCAGCAAGTCACTGGAGCAGTGACCTGTATCTGGTGCTGGAGAGAGGGACCCAGAGTGCACTTCATCCATTGCACAATACTGTCCTTGGGGGTTGGTGGAGAAGGAATTCCTTCCTGACCTTTGGGGGCTGAGGCCCTGAAGCATGGCGTTTGATTGTCCTTATTTTTAGCAAGCATTTATTTTAAATGATGTTATTGGTCATAAAATTATTCAGCCAGTTAAAGAAATCCAAGGAAAGCACTTGCAACTTCCTGCAGCAGTAAATTCCAGTGCGTGACTGAACAATGCCAGCAGGGTTTCCTTTTATTTGTTCTAAATTTACCTACCATGAATTTAGTGACATGAGACCGCCTTCTAGCGGGCTGGACCAATGGCTGATCATTGTTGATATCCACCATGTGTAGGAGGAGCTGGATTGGCAGCTGTCTCAACTAATCTTGGTCTGTCTACATTTCTAATGTTCCCATTAGGGGCCATGGAACCTCAGCTCTGGAGTTTGAAATGCTCTATGAATTTACCACACAGGCAACAGGAAAGACAGGTACCTCACCCGTGTTCCTCAACCATGACCAGAAGGGCTCATTTCTCAAGGACCAGGTCAGAGGGTAGTTCAGTCTCCATGCCCCTCCAGCTCTGTACACAGCCTGTTGGCAAGGGTAATAATTAGTGGTTGTGGCTTTAGTGATGGGGACACTTGTCCACTAAGTACCACTGAGACCTCCAGTTCATTTCTTGTATACCACTGAAGAGCTGTCAGATGACAGCAATGTATGATCACTACTGAACTGAGCTAGATTTGACCCAGTAACTTGGTAAAAGGCTGTGTATTTTATTACCATTCCCCTCAACTATCCAACTCAGACTAGACTTCGCTCTCCTCTCATACTGGTACAAAGGTATCATCTCTTTAAGGTATAACCATTTTGCTTTGCTTTGTGGTTTTCACAAGAAGAACACAGGAGGAGAGTCTGTTGTCTTAATCCAGAACATCTGATGAACCTGCCGCACTACATGAGAGAGTTTGAGCAGTGACAGTGAAGTGAACTTTAATAGCAAATTGATTCAAAAAATCTATGGATGGAATTCTCCATTTTGAAGGGTTTGTCTACCCAAGAAAATTGACCAGAATAGCTATTTTGGTGTAAAGTGTTCTGCAGTAACTATTCTAGAATAACTTCCTATATTTAGACATGGGGCATCCGCACAGGGAACTATTCTAGAATAGCTATAGAGCTTGAAATTAACACCCAGCTTTACTCCAGAATAACACCCCTGTATGGACAAGCCCCAAAGAAGTGTAAGAATGCTAATATTAGGCAAAAGCAGTATGTTACTATGTACTTTAATGTCACAGTCTATTCATCAAAGTTGTGCAAGGGTTAGAGAAAGCAGTATGATAAACAAGCCTTCCGATTGGCCAGAGCATTGAGTGATAGATGCTTCACATATTAAAAGAACACGCTACAGATGGATAATTTCTCCATGTGATTGCCCCACTCCCCTTCCTCCAGCCTTAGGGTCATTACTTACCTCAGTAAGATCACATTTCTGCTCTGCTATCAGTAGCTGGTCAGCTGTTCTGATCTCCCCACAGCACTGATTCTTCTTGAACTTCTTTACAAGGGTTGATCCCTTTCATTAAGTGTTTTCTTGCTTGCTTCTACAGGTATCACCATGAGTAAAAGAAAGAGAGCTTGAACAGTTACCAAACTATTTGTTCATATGGGAATTTTTGAAGCTGCCTAAGAAGCAGTAATACCACTTCACTTCCATTGACTTATGGCCTTATAATTAATTTCTCTCTTATGCTCTCATGTGATTTATGATTGCTAGGAGAGCATTTAATTACAGTCTTGGATTGGTACCCAGATACCATTCAAAGCTGACATGATCTCAGCAATTCATTGGAATTTCCTCTTTCAAATTTTAATATGAGGAAAACAATTATCATCATATAAACATCTTTGTTTCGTGTTCTTGTAATCTTCTTTATCTTGCAGAATGTAATTTCTCATCATTCATCCTAGCTGCCACAACTGTTTCCCTGTATGCTCTACAAATGTTACTTTGAGAAATGGAGTTTGCCTCTTTGAACATACTATAAAACAGTCTTCTACAACCTATACATTTCAATGCCTCAGTTGACTTAGATGTTTAATGCTCAGAGCCAATTTGTGCCACTGTTGCTCACAGTGAATAATAGTTTACTACATGAGTAAACTCACTGAAATCACGGGGATTGTGTCTGCAGTAAGATACTATTCAATATGAGTAGGGTAGCACAACTGGACTTTGGGGGTATACTTTAGCTAGCAGGCTATATCTTCAGCTAGTAGAAATTTCCACAGCTCCATTGAAGCCAGTTTGCACCAGCTGAACATCTGGCTCTTGAATTCTACAGTTTAGGTAGCAATTTCTCTCTTTATGATGTCTATTGACTGGGTCAATTATCCTATACTGTTTACAGCTATGCAAAGAATTTGTACAACAGACATGTTATGGCTTATTCTCCATCCCCTCCCATTTCAAGCAAGGCTGTATAATATGCTTTATGATTACAATAAAATTACAAGTGCACACACAGTACTCGCAGCAACAGAAAATGGAAATATTATCTAACTACCCACCTTTAAAGAAAATCCATATACAAAAGTATATTGGCTCAAATCAAATCAACTGTGTTTGATCACATCTGTACATGATCCTATCCTTGACCCCTGTGCTGCAGTTATATTTTTATCTTTCATCACTGTGTCTTTCAGACAGTTCAATAGAAGCCGATCCGTAAAAAATCCAAAGGTGTGGACCAGCCTTAAGCAGGGTATGTTTTATTAAGTTATTTATCATTGACATTATAGAGAATTTGGAGATAGGAAAAAACCTTCTCTAGCTTATAAAGAGAAAACATAGCAGTCAGATGCAAATTTTATCTGTGTTCAAATGAATTCACACAGGAAGTAAAAAAGGCAGAGACAGCTTTCTTGCATGGTGGTATCCTGTAAGAGGACTAATGGAGTCAAGATATGCTGAGTACATGGCAAATAGTCACACTGTGTCTGGACATTTTAAGAACTAGATCCATCATCTATTTATGTTTTAATTTTGCTCAAAGGTTATTCTATGATTCTATGTACTTACTTTTAGAGCTGACTCTTTCATTCTTAATCAGGCAAAAATCCTGCTGAAGTCAGTGTGAAATTTTAAACTTAAAGTAGGTCCCTCAATAGTTTAAAAATGCCAGAGTTTTCCATTTCCTCTCCAACTCCCTTTAAAGACAAAGGAAAGACTCCTATGGTCTTTAAGGGGAATTGGATCAAGTTCTTAAGGAGGAAAATATAAATAAGACTGGGTGATTTATCAATTTACTAGGCTATTTCCCAACCTCTTTGCAAGATCCAATCAGCTGTACATAGTAATTGGGTCCTGGGAGATGTGAAATATCCATTATTGACAAAATAGCAATTTCCTGTAATTGAATGGAAAGCACTTTCATTTGAACTACATCACTGTGATTCAAACCTGTTACACTGTGTTTTGAAATTTGTAGCGTGTACATAGTGGAAAATAGTAGCCCTTTGCTACAGATTTAGATGTTGTATATATTTATTAGAGCTGGTTAAAAGTTCTTTCACGTTTTTTCTGTTAAAGGTTTGTCAACCAAACAAAAACTTAAGCAGATAATTTTCTTTCTATTCAACACTTTCCAGTTTCTTGATGAAAGATCAAAACCATGGAGTTTTCAGAAGCTGAAAATTATTAATTTTTGGCTTTTTGTTGAAAACAACATATTTTTGTGGGAAATTTATCTAAAAAATGAACAGCTTTTGTAAATTGCTGCAAAAAATAATTGGCATTTTCCAAACAGCTTTATTACATATCTATACATGTGCGGGTCAGATTCTCATTTTCAGTGAAGCCCCTTTACGCTGCTATAGGAGTTTGAAGGGGCCATTAAAGTAGATAGATGGCCTTGTCTACACTGCTGGGAAAATTTGGCAGCAGTTGACAGGTTATGCCCTCCTTACTCCCTTCTGCACAGCGTCTTCACTGTGTGCGCTACTTGAGGGGGTGGTTTTACTAAATCGATTTCTGGATTGATTTAGCATGTCTTAACTGATTGCTAAATCAATCTGAAAGATCGACGTGATGGCTGTGTCTTTGCTACTGGCAGTGTAGATGTGACCTAAGTGTAATTTGCACTGACTTTAAGGAGTTCTGCAGGAATAGTGTTGGGACTACAACCGTGTGATTGAGATGTGAGTGCTTTCAGTTGAATTATGGGACTGGGTTTTAGTGTATATGAGAATCGAGCCCACATATGTTAATTCCATGTTTGATAGAAGAAGGAAGAATAATTATTGGGAATGTAAAGAAAGAACCTTTTCCTGGGGGGAATGGACAGGTGAAACACTCTAGGTCAAATTTTTCCCAGAGAATTATCAGTTGACTTTAAATTGACAATACACACTAAGGTTTAGTGATTTAGGATTAGTGTTCTTAAGTGGCCAGTTCTTCCCTGTAAACCAAGAGAGTTCCAAGTGTGGCTTACTGGCCCCCCAGATCAAACATGGCCTATCTCTTCCTGCCAATGTAGAGTGAGAACAAAGCTACTTGACTGCAGGGCTTGGGGGGGGCAGGGGGTTTGTTTGTTTTTTTGCACTTCCCTAGCACAGGTGCTATAAGTATAAACCTAAAAATAATCCTGAAAAAAATTCCTAGCTATCCCACATACTCTCAGATGATGGTGACAGGAAAGTCTCATTAGATCAGCCAGTTCATGCTGGATTGCTCTATGGAAGACATTTTCTAGAGCACTGTGCTGGCCAGTTTTAAAAAATCTACCTTTTTCCTCAGGAGACTATTCTACAGCCTGTTCACAGATAGGAAACATTTCTTGAAATTCAGTCTGTCTTTAGTTCATCCCATTACTCTTAGTTCTTTCTCTGTGCCCCACCCTGTATGATTCCTTCCCTTCTCTGGGGTCTGCACCTCTCAAAGATTTGAAGCCTCTTTTCATGTCCTTCTGCTTTTATTTATTGCTCAGCTGTGCATATTATTACTTATATTACAGTAGTGCCCAGATCTCCAAAGCAAGGTCAAAGCCCCCCCCGTGCCTAGTGCTGGGCATATACCTAATATGTTCCAACTCCTTTATAATCTGAAGAGGCCAGAGCCAGACAGACACACCATAGAAGAGAAAACAGGCATAAAGAGAGGAAGAAGTGATTTGCCCAAGATCACTGAGTAGATCATTGGCAGATCTGGGAATCAGATGCATGGATCTCTGATTCTCAATCCAGGTCTCTCTCCACTGGATTACACTGCCTCTCACCACTAACTTTAAAATCTTTCCTAAATGAATAACAAGTTAATTTCAATTTGAATAAAGTAACACTTCCCTCCTACCAGCTCCAATAATTTTTGTTTCTCTACTCTATACTCTTTCCAGTTTGTCAGTATCTCCCTGGAAATGTGGTGTCCAAACTTGGGGCCTGACACAAAGTTCAGGGTAGTTCTTTCTACTGCTTTCCATGAACTTTATCTCTTGCTCGTGCTGCAGCTCTCAAGGAAGCTACATTTTAACTTATCGAGGAAAATATAACCACATGCAAATATTCTGACTGTGCTAGTCCGTCTGATAACATTATCTCCACAGATACTGTCTGCAGCTTGGGTCCTGCCCTTGTATTCCTGAATAGTAGCTAGTATAACCCTCAGTGTTGGAAAATTTAGACATCCCTGCTACTGGGTGTGATCCTGCATCAGTGAAATCAGTAGGAACTTTGTCACAGACGTTAATCCTGACAGCCATTTGGGTTTTCCCCTATAGAGACTCAGTCCCTGGTGTGCCGATATACATGTTGCAATCATTTTTGTAGTTATCTGTCTAATGACTGACAGGCATTTTATTTTTAATAAGCAAATAAAATCATTATATGGAAAGAATGGCAGCCTTCCTGTCTGCTGGCCACAGGTGGTGGCACTGTGAAGGTGAGGTGCAACCCAGAGATCTCAGTGGAGTGAAATGAGCGCTGTCATGGCGATTGGCGATGACTAAAAGGATAATGGCTTTGGGAACTGGCTTCTCCCATTTGTGCTATGGTACCTGGCCTTTACTGCAGCTGCCAGCACTGGCTCTGGCTTTCCTCACCTGCTCAGGTACTCCTCCTTTGTAAACTGAAAACAGCTGGCTCTGCTGTTGACAAAGATGGCATTGATGATGTTCTGTGACAATCCCACCAGGCTGCCATCACAAGGAGGCAGATAAGAGTTTGAGCCTGAGCCCAAGTTGATCCAGGGCTTGGCCTGAGCAGGGATTTCCTCTGCTATCTAAACTGAGGCCTGGATAGCGCATGCACGATGTATTTGCTCAGCAGCCCTTTGTCCATTGTCTCTGATCATCTGCATGGCAGGAGTTCAGGAGATGACAGTGCAGTAAATGCTCAGACCTCAGCCTGGATGGTGACACTATCCCTGCAGCTGGCCTGGGAAAGAGAACTGAGGGGAACATCTCACTGCCACCTGTCTCAGCACTAAAGTGGGTGAAGGAATCAAGGGAGGAAAAGGTGGAGTAGGAATGATTACAGAGGATGCCGAGGCCCATAAATACTAAACCCAGCCTTGTACAGCCCCCCATTTTAAAAATAACTAAATAATGTAGGTTATTTGGGTAATAAAGTACATTAGTTGGGTTGCTGTCTGTGAACTCTAGGTGTAACTTGGCTAAGTTGACTGAGGCAAGAATCCGGATGAAGCCATGGGAATCTGCATCCTTAGAGGTTTTTGAGGTGTAGCTTGAGAGAGCCCTGGCTGGGATGATTTAGTTGGGGTTGATCCTGCTTTGAGCAGGGGCTTGGACCAGCTGACCTCCTGAGGTCCCTTCCAACCCTCATCTTCTGTGATTCTCACCTGAGTCAGGGCAGCAGACTATTCTATGTGGATGGTTAAGACTGCACTATAGTCTGGCCTTTGACATATACTGGTCTGTTTAAAGCTGTGGCAGTGTTTGGGCTTTCTGCAGCCACACTTCAGCTATCTACAGGCCTTACATCTTGTGTCCGGGGGGGGGGGGGGGGAAACTTTAGAAGCTTTATGTGTTTTTTCTCTGGCTGTCCAATGCAGAATGATCTTTCATAGTCTTTACTGGACATTATAGAAACTATGACTATTTAATGACGGGTGGAGGAATAAACAACATTTACCTGAAACTCCAGGGTCCAGGCAGCTTAGCCAATAGCTGCATTAGCAGGAAATGAAATCTGTGTGATACATATAACCCATTCACATGTTGTATTTGTTTTGCCTAGTAACTAGTAGCTAGGCACTGGAGCAAACTCAGCCAATTAGTGGAATTCCCCCATCCAGCAGCATTATAGAATACTCCTCATGTTATAATTACCCATTAATCATTTCTATTTTGGTAACATCCAAAGGCCTCAATTAGGATTGGGGCCCTATTGTGCGAGGCATTGTCACGCATAGGTGAGATGTCCCTGCCCCAGAAAGCTTTTAAATCTCTGCATCCTCTTTATCTGCATAGTCATATGGCCAACTGGAACCTCTGTGATCCACCGCCAACTTCTCTATCATCTGAGCAAAAAAGTGGCTCACCCTCTGGCTAAGTCATAAGGACCTGGGACAGGTTTGTCTCAGCCAGCAGACAATTTGTACCTATCTTGCTCCTTTCCTGATAGGCATGCTCTCCATATGTTTATATTTCTCTCTCTTTCTCTCTCTCTCTCACACACACACACTCTCTCTCTTTCTCATATGCTGCATTTTCTCCCCAACAGTCCAATATAGGTTTGTTATTTTACTGCTTGGTGGCTTCTGATCAAGCCAACTCTGGTGAGTTTCTCTATCTCCCTTCACACAGCCTTTGCAGGGAGGGCTTCTGCCAGTTATCGGGAAAGAGGAAATAGGCCAAAGGTATCTGGCCAGATCCTCTCCCCCTTGCCCTGGGTCCTGGAGAAGGAGCCAAATCCTTCACTCTGAGCAGGATTGAGGAGAGAGAGCTGGTTAAACAAAGCCCGTTTGCCCTCTGCTGGCAGGGAGCAGGGTGCATCTACTGGCCATTGGGGAAAGGCTGGCTAATGCTGCCCTGCTTGTTGATTAGAAGGGTATGTCTACAGTGTGATAAAAGACCTGCAACTGGCCCAAGTCAGCTGACTGACTTGAGGGGCTGGGAACTATAAAACAGCCGAGTAGATGTTTGGGTTCAGGCTGGGACCCAGGCTTTGGGACCCCACAAGGAGGGAGGGTCATAGAGTCGAGGCTCCGGCCCAAGCCAGAACTTCTACTGTGCAATTAAACAGTTCCTTAACCTGAGTCCGCTGACATGGGCCAGCCCTCGGTGTTTTATTGCAGTGCAGACATACCCTCAGAGGCCTCTGGTGGGGGGTCTCCTTTGGTTGGTATCGCCAGACAACCTGTTCGCAGAAGCCAGGCTGCTTCCTGCGGCTGCCTCGCTGCTGCTCTCCTAAGAGACTGGGGCTCCTCAGAAAGCCCATATAATTAGAGAATGAGAGGCCTCCTCTCCCATATTAGGGCTGCCACTGTCCATGGCCATCAGGGTCTTTTTCCACTATGGCAGTGATACGCCAGTTCTTTAAACACAGTGACCAATATTTTTAACCATCCAACTTGTGTTTAATTGGACTTGGATTTGTTGCTGAATTGAGACGATCTCTAATCCAGGATAAACAGCCTGTGCTGTCTATCTGTGAGAGCAGGGACTGTGTTCTTCAGACAGGCATGGAACTGTGAAAAAACACAATGGGAGAGCATACTAAAAAGAAACACAAAGGCTACGTCTACACTGGCAGTTTAGGTCAACTTAAGGAGACTTAAGTCGACTTAAACAAAGCTGCGTCCACACTAGCCTTTCATTAAGTCAACTTAAGAAATTCCTTAAGTCGACTTAATAAGAACCACCGGGTAGGTCGACTTAAGCCTGCTTAGGTCAACCTAACCCTTCTTTAGGTTGACCTAAGCCCAGTGTGGACGTTTAAGTCCACTTTGTTAAGTCGACCTAAAGGCAGTTAGGTCAACTTAATGAAGTGGACTTAGTCCACATCCACGGACAGCACTTTGTTAAGTCGGCTTAATAAGGTTGATTTTAAGTCAACTTAAAGTCGACCATATTAAGTTGATTTAACAAAGTCGACCTAACTTTTTGTAGTGTAGACATAGCCAAAGAGTGCAGGATGGGGAAGTGAAATCCAGTCTCTAGTTTAGGGAAGTGGTCAAACCTGCAAGCCTGAATTTAGGCCTCTAAATCCAATATTCAAGTTCCTAAATAAAAATGGGGCTGATTTTTAGAGGCACTGATGAACCTTCCCTCCACACTTGTGAACTGCAGTGGGGGCTCTGCACCCTTGAAAATTGGCTCATTTTTATCTAGGAGGCTAAATAGTTGTTTTAGAGGCCAAACTTTAGGGACCTAGGTTACAGATGTTTGTTCCTTTACTTCAGCAGGAGTCCTGCACATGTGTCTAAGGGCAGAGCTTGTCCCTTCATACATAATATACTCCTGTGCTAACTCCACACCCATGTTAATCTACCCTGCCCAAGACGCTCATTATTAAACACTCACACGTAACCTCAGTTCAAAATCAAAACAAAACCCAGGGACTTAGTACAGTACAGGAGTTTGGCCAGTGCATGGATAGAGCAAACCAAGGATTTGCCACTCTTTAAATCCTGCAGAACAGTTTGCAACAAAAAGCTCCTCTTTCAGATACATCTAATGTTCCAACACTTCTTCTGTTTGGTTCTCGTAATGTTCCATTCGATGAAGTACCAGCTAGTGCTCCATGAATATCTGGTGTTCTTCAGGCCTCGATATACAAGACTAATTTCTTAGCCATCCAAATGCATGGTTTTAATGGGATAAGCAGTTTAGTGCCCTTAAAATAATATCTTTAAGATCTGCTTATATCAGATTTCCATATCATTCTTATGCAATACCATGCAAATTACTGAAGTCCTTTGGTTATACTGTGGCATCGTTTGATTACAAGATGCATACCACATCTCACAACTGTATCACATACCAATAATCTGAGTTGCCATGTGTTTTACAAACACTGCAAACCTCCTTTATGTGGATCTTTGGGTAATGGGCTTCTGCTGTTTACACAGTTTTGGTAAACAGGATATTAAGAAATTTTAAATATCCTGTTGGAAATTTCATCAGTTGTGGATTTCCAGCTTTGGAATAGACTGGATTAAATACAAAAGTTTGTAACTTGCCTCTGTATATTAAGAATCCACTGGTAAAGTTGCACAACCATTGCTAATAAAGACATCTGCCTCCAGTTTTACGTATTTCGGCATTTTACTTCATGAATTGGAAGGGTTGTGTCTTGTGTGAGTCAGAAGACCTTTACAGTGTTGCATGGGGACTATAAATCATGGTTTTATTAGGTGGCTGGGGACTAATAAGTCATTGCTTTATTAATTAACTGAAGTAATACATTATTGCTACCTTCATTTTTCAAGGATTTGCGCAGTTGTAGTGCATTTTTGGTCATCTTTGCCTATACAGAATGGCTTCAAGCATGCTTGGGCTGCGTTCATTTTAGTACGTCTTGCCCTGAGACTTCACTTGGAGATTATAAAGCGTCTCTTCCACACATATGTGAACATAAAGTCCTATTAAATCATGGCCTTAGAAGAATTTGCTGAGCCTTTTTTAAGATATTGCTGAATGGGATTTGATATGGGCAGATAACAATTTAGTGGCCCATAAACATGACATTTATCTGCAGTAAATTTTAAAATACCTTTTTGGTAAAGGTGATAGTGCATTTCATTATGTTGCCTCATCCTGAGCCATGACAACAGCTTACCATGACAAACGAGAGGTGAAACGTTTCTTCAGGACTGAATACGTAGTCTTGAGCCAATGAAAGATATTACCTCACCCAGCTTGTCTCGCTAATAACAAGTGTATTAATTGCTATATAACAAAACATAGCTAACTTCAGTTTTTGGCCATTACTCAAAAGATCGGGAATTCCCTTGTTATTCCAAATGCTGGGCATTTTTTGCCTACCTGGAAGGGAAATTTCTAGATTGGAAGAGAATATAAATCCGCTAACAGAGCCACAGATTGAAGGAGAGTGTGTAAATCAGAGGGATTGCTGTTAGTGTGTTCACATTTGATAGTTTGACAGTATACTACTAGCTCAGAGACAAGGTCTGTAGGCACCCCAAACCCTGGCCAGTAAGTGGTCTAGCACCTGACGGGTTCCCAATAACATTCACATGCCCATTTAAAGGGAATGTAGTCTTAAGTACAGCTGGCAGAAAAACAAGGATGGAAAAATCCTGCAAATTTTCTAATGCAAGAACAAACCTGCAGCCTCCTTGTCTTAAAGGTGAGCTGGATGTGCACAGAATTTGGCCCGTGCAGGTAAAAGTTATATACAGCAAGTTCTCAAGAAGAGGCACACGTACTGGGGTAACCTTATTCCTTGGGACTCCAGCTTTAAGGCCTCCCTCCCTTGGTGGGCAGACCAGGGCTTTAGCCAGATCCCGGTGTAGCCCATGGTCTAATTGGGGCCCCCTCTCCATTGTCTCCCCTACAGCCTACTATGATAAAGGTCTCATGTCCTTCACTAGACAAACAATACGATCTCCCACTGCAGTTACCTGCACTGGGCCTTTGCCCTTTAAGGGAAACTGGAGCACTGGCCCACACAGAAGGCTGCTCTGCGTTGGCTCTGTCTTCACAAGGCCACATGCTTCCCAGTTCCACAGAGTCCTTCCTGCCCTATTCCTTTATATTCCACCCTCCCTTTCACACACCATACAGGAGGTGGCTGCTGGCCCTTTCCATTCCCCCTCCAGCTGCTGAACTGCTTAGCTCCCTACCAAGTCTCTTCCCTCCAGGGGCTTTTTCTTCCAGTCTCCACAATGCTTCCCCTGCTGCTATATTTTTTCCTCTTTCAATGGCAGCTACATGCACTCACTGCTTTCTGCACAGCTCCACAGGACAGCTGCCCTAGGCACTTAGAACACTATGGTGATGAGGCCATATAAGTGCCTAGAATAGATTGATAGAGACTTCTCAGAGGCGGTTTTAGGCTATCTGGGGCCCTAGGTGAAGGCCCATTGTGGGGTCCCTTACAAGGCCTAAGCCCGGAGCCAGCCCCTGAGGCAGGCCGCACCAGCCCCTGGCCCCCGCGCCAGCCCCCACGCCCTGAGCCAGCCCCCACACCTCGCGCCAGACCCTGGACCCCCACGGCAGTTTCCGGGACCCCGACCAGGGCTGCGCCGGCTCCCAGGCCCCGATCCAGTCCCTAGCCCCCAAACCAGCTTTCCCCACAGCACTTACCTTGCTGTGGAGGCGGGGACAGGGCAGAGCGGGGAATCGCGGCCAGCAGGAGGGAGCCTGGAGCAATGTTCCCTGTAAGGTTTGGCAGCTTGTGTGCAAAATTTTCAAGCCGTGTGCAAAACATTTGCTGAATAAAATTTTTGTGTAAACTCACACAACAGAAATTATAGGCATTAATTGAAGTTAAAGTGATTGTATATAGAATTAATTAATTGGGTTTAATTAATTGAATTTGAATGAATTTTGAATTGAAATTTAATTTTTAGAAAGGTTTTTATTTAAAATTAATTTTTTAAAAGATTTTTTTAAAAAAGAGATGGAAGGAAAGAAAGAAAAAAGAAGGAAGCAAAGAAAGAAGGAAGGAAGGAAGAGAAAGAAAAAAGGAAAAGAAGGATAAGGAAAGAAGAGAAAGAAAAAAGAAGGAAGGAGGAGAGAGAAAGAAAGGAAGGAAAGGAAGAGAGAAAGAAGGCAAGAAGAGGAAAGAAGGAAGAGAAAGAAGGAGGGAAGAAGGAAGGAGAAAAAGAAAGAAAGAAAAAAGGAAGACAAGGAAAGAAGAGAAAAAGAAAAAAGAAGGAAGGAGGAGAAAGAGAAGGAAGGGAAAGAAAGAAAAAAGAAGGAAGAGAAAGAAAGGAAGGAAGAAGGAGAGAAGGAAAGAAAGAGAGAGAGAAGGAAAGAAGGAAAAGAAAGGAAGGAAGCAAAGAAAGAAAGAAAGAAAAAGAAAAAGGAAGACAAAGGAAAGAAAAAAGAAGGAAGAGAAAAAGAAAAAGGAAGACAAAGAAAGGAAGAGAAGCCGAGGCCACTGGCTGGGGGGACCCGACTGGGGCCTAGGAGGCCGCCGGCGGGGCTGAGCAGACCCCGGCTCCGGAGGCCGATCCCAGCCCCGGGCTGGGAAGTTGAGGCAGCCGGCGGGTAGGAGCCTGGGAGCCCGCCCCAGCCGTGGCCACTCTGCTGCCCCAGCCGCGTGGGGCAGGCAGGCTCGTGCACCTGCCCTGGCCCTGAGCCTGCCTGCTCCTCCCTGGGGGCGGGGAGGGCCAACCCAGAGGCCGGGCACTGGCTGGGTCTGCCGCGACAAAGCCGCAGCCCCGGGGGTCTGGAGGGAGCGCCGGGGGCTGCCAGGCTGCGCAGGGGATGCGACGGTCGCTGTGCGGCCGCGCAGCTTAGAGGGAACATAGGCCTGGAGCCCCAGCAGGCGGCTCTTGTGGTCCCAGCCCTCAGGCCACGCTGGGGGGTGGGGCCAGCAGGGGGAGCCTGAGCGATGCTGCTGCCACTCAGGATTGGCACGCCGGGGGTTGCGTGCTGAGGGTTGCTGACCCCTGTTAGGGAAGCAGGCAACCGACCCTGACGGGGCCCCTTATTGCTCGGGGCCCTAGGCGGCCGCCTGCCTCACCTACCCCAAAAGCCACCTCTGAGACTTCTCCCTGGATGCTGGTTGCCCGGGGCCTGGCTGGCACATGCCTCTGATCCTAGATAAGATGGGAATGGGGAAGTGATACTGCCCGGCACCTGTCTCTGCTCTCAAGGACGGCCTTCTTTGGAACTAATACATTAGTTTAGATGTTTACACTGCATTGCAAACCCAGGTGTATGGGAGGCGGGCTTAACCATGTTTCCAAGCCCACAGTTAAGCGTCTGCACCGCACTGTAAGCTTGCGTTTACTATGCTGGATTTGGGGCTCGCTGATGTTCTAACACATTCCCATTGCTCTGTGCAGACTTTCCGACTTGGGTCTGCGGCTTGAATTGTGTCCACACTGAAAACAAACAAACAAACAAACAAAAACAGGCTTAGACTAGAGTCTCAGCAGGATCTGGACTCTGACCCATGCCCCCCAGTAGGGTCTTAAGTGCTGTTTGCTGACCTGAGTCAGACTAATTGGGGAGGGAGGGGGGCGGGTGGCTTGTGCACAAACTTGAGTCAGAGCTTGGCTTAACATACAGTGTAGCCTGACCCATAAGGACTTTGGAGGTGTCCACCACCCACCCATTTCTCTACTGATTTGGATCACCAACCTCTATAGCTCTGTGTCCCTCCCACCCCATCCTAGACCGAAGTATGCTCTTTTGGGGCATTCAGCAGAGTTCATGGCCATTGTGTCTGTGCAAGAAAATGCTTGTCAGCTCCTCTTAAAATAAAGCCCTCAAAAAACATAGCCTGAAAGATGAGAGTTTTAGGAACAGCCCTTCTCCTGGGTGATATTTCCATTCCAGAGCTGCTAAAAGATGGCAGTAGATCTCATGTGTGTTGAGCTGCCTTGGATACTAAAGCTGGTTAAAAAATGAAAGGGTATGTTTGACAAAACACTAGAGATTTCAAAACTGTGTGCATTTCAAAGGGTTCAAAATAAGCCCTGTCTTACAATGTTTTTAGTGGTTTGTTTTTTAAACTATTAACAATTTTATCTCAAATTATTATGCAAGATTTTGTTTTCTGGAAGTAATATCTTTTTCATTGAGGTTTTCCATAGGAACAGCAAAAGTCATGTTTTGTGAAAAATGTTTCTGGGCAACTTTTCATGCAAAAGAATTCCTACAAAAGGAAGGCCACTTTTCGATTAAAAAAAAAAATTAAAAAATTTCCAAGTGTTCTAGTCATCACAATGATATCACCTTTGAGTGGATGGTGAGTCCTGTCCAGTGAAATCCATGCAAGCCATAAAGTCATCATGGCAACATCCCTTTGCATCCTGCTGTGAAAAATCAATGGTGACATTCCACCACCATGTCACCTCACCTCCGGAGTCTCCACCATTCCTTTCAGTGCCATCTCGATCTCAATCTCCTTTCTACTCCCAGCTGATGGGAGGACTGCTTCTCCTTTCTTTTCTTTACTCCTTCACTGAGCTCTGGTTGTTTGGAGGATTGCTATGGTTCCTTTTCTCTGCACTGCCGGTCCAGTTTTCCGGTGCTACCAGCATTATCATGGCTGTATCAGACCAGTGTAGGCATTGTGTTTATGAGTAGCACTCATCCTTTCCTGTGCAAGCCAGAGAAGACAAATGCTGATCAGAACCATGGTTTCTGCAAGTGGGATCCTGAAGGCCTTGCTTGATGCAAAAGCTGGGAGCCAAGTAGAAATCTGGAGAAAACAGGAATGCATGCCACATGTTAAGCTTGTTTCCCAGCACAACTGCAACTCTGGAGCTGCTGCCATAACACTGGCCCCGATGTTCCCTTTCCTCCATTCTCACATAGGTCACGTGGCAGGAGAGCAAAGATGGCTCCCCATATCCTCCAAGCAACTGAGGGCTGACTTGACTCTTTGTGTGAGTTAGAGCAACCTCAAGGAGGCTCTGTTTTACAATGTGGCTGTCTATGGTTCCTGTGGGCATCTGAGAACAGAGCTCGTAGGGTGGAGGCTGGAAACGGAGGCTGGTGCAGAATCATTCCAGCCACTCAGCGCTGGTTGAGGAACTACCATGTGCTCTCGATACTGCTGTAGCACGACTGAAATGCACAGTCCAGTGCATCCAATAATTACTCAGTATTAAAGGGAATAATTGTATCTTTTTCTTCCTTAGAATTTAGGTGACAAGGCAGAGTCCTAGGCTGGCACTATCTCTGTTCAGAAGAATATCACCTATTCATTGCATATTATCCTTCAAAACTCTGCAGGGCTTCCCAGGGCATATTGCCAGCTTCTTGGGCATAGTAGGAGGAAACTGTACCATCACACCCAGTGCGGTATATCGGGAGCCAAAGAATATGATAACAAAACACCTCAGGGAGCTATGTTAGGTATTTAAGGCATAAAGGTTGTTATTTTTCCCCTCACAAGGCGAAGCAAGAGATAAACCAAACCTCTCTGTTCAAATAATGCTCACAAGACTGACGCAAACCCACAAAAGAAAAGAAATCGAGGCTTAAACACCATTCTTAATTAAACACCTTCCAGGGATGCACAGCCCCATTTGTGGAATGCTCACCAGCAACTCAAAAGTGGGGTTACTCACCTCTGTGCAGTAGCCAAGGTTCTTCAAGATGTGGGTCCCCGTGCTGCTCCACTCAAGGTGCGTCGGCGCTCTCCGCGCTGTCGATCGAAGATTTTTCAGCAGAGCCCGTGGGGGTCTTGTTTGTGCTGCAGGTGGCTTCCGCTGAGTTAGGAGCCCTCCTCGCTGCATGCGTGACTGCCCCCCCCAGTTCCTTCTCTACCACAGAGTACCCGTAGGTATAGGTACGCACATATACTCCAAAGCAGAGGGGAGGAGGGTGGGTAGTGGAGCAGCAGGGGGACACACATCTCGAAGAACCTTGGCTACGGCACAAGGGTGAGTAACCCTCACTTCTTCGAGTGGTGTCCCAACGGTGCTCCACTCAAAGTGATTACAAAGCACTTTCCCTAAATGATGTGGGGGGGGGAGGGTCTTCAGAGTTGTTGTGACCTACAGATCTTAATACTGATAGGCCAACAGCCGTGTCAGATTTTGATACTCGCTCAATAGCAAATTGTTTTACAAATGTATCTGTTGATGCCCATGTGGCAGCCTTGCAAATGTCTAAGATGGGCACGTTGTCCATGAAGGTTGTTGATGCAGCTACTGATCTGGTAGAATGTGTTCTGATGTTTATAAGAGGGTCTACCCCCGATTGTGTGTAGGAGAGATGGCTACACGTGGAGATCCATTTTGAGAGGCGCTGCTTGGAGATTAAGTTGCCTCTTGATCATTCAGCGATTGAAACAAAGAGTTTAGGGGACTTTCTGAATAGCTTAATCCTGTCTAAATAAAAGGCAATTGCTCACCTTACATCTAAGGTACGTAAGGTAGCATGTCGAGCATCAGTGTGTGGTTTCGGATAAAAGGTAGGTAGATGTATTGTCTGGTTCATATGAAAGGCTGAGGCAATCTTAGGGAGGAACTTAGGGTGTGATCTGAGCAAGACCTTGTCTTTGTAAAACACTGTGTAAGGTGGGCATGCCATGATAGCCGCAAGCTCACTGACGCGTCCTGCTGATGTTATTGCAATTAGGAAAGCGACCTTCATTGACATGTAGAAGGGAGCATGTCGTCAGTAGTTCAAATGGAGGCTTTATAATGGCACGAAGGACTAGGATGACATCCTATGATGTGGTGGGAGGTCTCACATCTGGGTACAGGTTTTGCATGCCTGTCATAAATCTTTTCACTATTGGGTATACAAATATTGATGTGTCTTGTATCGGTTCGTGGAATGCGGCTTTGGAAGCCAGATGCACCTTAATAATATTGTATGATAACTTGTTGTGTTGGAAGCTGTGTGCGGGTTGGTGTCTCTTTGTTGGCACCATGTGGTAAATTTTTCTTGTTCCAGGCTTCCTGCTATACAGGAGAACATGTCTCACTGGATTTGAGCACTGTAGCTCTATGTCATTGAACCATTCAGGAACCATGCTGTAAGGTGCAGTCTGTCTAGGTGGAGATGTAATGTTCAACCTTTGTTCTGTGACAGCAGGTTTGGTATCACTGGCAAAGTGATCAGTGGTTTTGTGGACATCTTCAGCAGGTTGGTGAACCAAATTTGTCTTAGCCAAGCTGGTGCTATCATGACAAGATTTGCCTTTTCCTGTCTCAGTTTGTGGAGAGTTTTGGGGATCATGGGTATCAGAGGGAAGACATACAACCGAGCTTCATCCCATTGCTTAAGGAACACGTCCTCTAGGGACCCTTTTCCGATTCCGGCCCTGGAGCAGAATCTCTTGCATTTTGTGTTTGCAGGTGTTGCAAAGAGATCCATCGTGGGGTAGCCCCAGCATTGGAAGATTTGGATCAAGATCCTGTCATGGAGCTCCCCCTCGTGATTTTCATGAAACGTTCTGCTCAGAGTGTTGGCAATAGTATTCTGTTTCCCAGGTAAGTATATCACTGAGAGCTGGATATTTTGAGAGACACATACCAAT
This sequence comes from Pelusios castaneus, assembly GCA_007922175.1. Taxonomy (NCBI): domain Eukaryota; kingdom Metazoa; phylum Chordata; order Testudines; family Pelomedusidae; genus Pelusios; species Pelusios castaneus. The sequence continues at coordinate 5,357,733 of ML685884.1, read as the reverse complement.
TCCATAACTTGATTGCCTCTGCACAGAGGGAGTGAGATCCTGTGCCACCCTGTCGGTTTATGTAATACATGCACGCCATGTTGTCTGTCCTTATCTTTACTGCCTTTCCCACTATGTGGGGTAAGAAATGATGGCATGCGTTTCTGACTGCCCGTAGTTCTAACAGGTTTATGTGAAGGGACTTCTCCTGGTGACCATTTGCCTTGGGTTGTGAACTCTTGTAGGTATTCCGAAGGGGTAGCTGTGTTAGTCTATTGCAGAAAAACAACAGAGTCCTATGGCCCTTTTAAAGACTAACAGATTTAGTTATCGCATGAGCTTTCGTGGGAGAAAATCTCACTTCGTCAGACAAAGTGGGATTTTCTCCCACGAAAGCTCATTCGATAAATACATTTGTTAGTCTTTAAAAGGGCCACAGGACTCTGTTGTAGGTGTGCTCCCCCCCCCCCCGAGGAGTGAGACATCTGTAGTGATTAGCGCGGATGGAGCCTGATGAGTGAAGGGCATCCCCGTGAGCAGATTGTTGGGACACGTCCACCATGTTAGGGATTTCTTTCTGTGGTTTGGGATTGAAATGATTTGATATTTTGAGTGTTTGTGTGGTTTGTAATTTGCCGTCACCCACATCTGAAGGGGCCTTATATGTAGTCTTGCGTTTTGAACCGCATAATGGTTGCCTGCCATATGTCCCAGAACTTAAGTTGAAGGCACGTTCGTACTGAGAGCATAGGGCTCACTTGAATGGCTCGTACTAAGGATTGTCTGATGTCGAATCTGTCCATCAGTAAGTATGCTGTTCTGGTGATTGTGTTTATGCGGGCGCCTCTGAAATGAATTTCTTGCGTGGGGCATAGGGTACATTTTTTGTAGTTTATTGTGAGGCCTTGTATTTGAAATAGCCTTTCTGTGGTGGAAACTGCTTGGCAAGCTGCTTAGTAGGAGGGTGCCTTTATCAGGCAGTTGTCTAGATATTGAAAAATTATCACACCTAATTTGGGTAGGTGCACTGTCACAGTGGCCATCAACTTCGAGAATATCCTTGGGGCCATGCAGAGGCTGAAGGGTAGAACAGTATATTGATAATGGATGTCCTGGACTGTGAATTGTAGGAATCTTCTGTGGGCAGGTTGTATCGATATATGGAAATATGCATTTTGGAGTTCGAGGGAAGCTAACCAGTCCTCGTGGTCTAACGCAGGAAGAATTTCAGAGAGAGTTACCATTTAGAATTTTTGGACTCTGACGTGTTTGTTCAGTCATCTGAGGTAGAGAATAGGTCTCCATCCCCCCGTCTTCTTCTGGGTAAGGAAATAGTGGGAATAGAATCCTTTGCGAGCATATGTGTGTGGAACCTCTTCTATGGCTCTGATACACAGTAGTTTGTTTGCTTCCTCTCGTAAGATATGTTCGTGAGAGGGGTCCCTGAAGAGGGGTGGGATGGAGGTTTCGATATAAAGGGGATTGTATATCTGCTGTTGATAATTTCTAGCACTCATTTGTTTGAGGTGATGTTCGTCCATCTGTGAAGGAATGGGTGAAGTCATTTGTTGAATGATGGGGAGTTCATAACAACATCTTCCTGTGCTGTACTGTGCTAATCCTCAACCCAAGTGTTCAAAATTGCTATTTCAGTGGAGCCACCTGGAGGTTTTGAGTTTGTTGATTTGACTGTCTCCGGCGTTAATGTTGTTGTCTTGATCTGGAGCGAGAGTTATCATATCTTCTGTTATGTTGAAATTGTGGGTACTTGGTATTGTACGGTTGATATCTAAAATTTCTCCTTCTCATTGCAGGAGTATAAATACCCAAGGTACAGAGGGTCGCCCGAGAATCTTTCATTGTGTGCATCACATTGTTCATTTTCTCTGCAAAGAGCTTCGATTTATCAAACGGCAGATCCTCTATAGTGGCTTGTAGCTGCTTAGGTAGGCCAGCCGAATGGAGCCAGGATGCTCTATGCATGACTACTGCCGTGGCAATGCTTCTTGCACCAGTGTCTGCAACGTCCAATGAAGCCTGGAACGCTGTTCATGATGCTAGATGCCCCTCTTTAATCAGCGTTGTAAACTGTTATTTACTTCCTGTATACAAACAATAAATTCTGAGATATTTGTATAATTGTCGTGGTCATAAGTTGATAACATTGATAACATATCTGCAGTTGCAAGGTAGCCGAAGTGTAGACTTTTCTGCCTAGTAAATCCAGAAGACACTGCTCCCTGTACATTGTGTGCTAACGGAGGGCGGGAGCAGTTTGCTTTCCTCGTCTGGCCAAAAGCCTCTGTCTGGCCAAAAGCCTGTTAGTGACGGTTGTAAAAGCTCCACTAGCAATCATTAACTTAAAACCACACTATGAAATTCAGACCACACTGAAACTCTCTCCTCCCCCCTGCACCCTGCCATCTTTAGGGGTGGCGGTGAGTGATGTGAGTTGCAAGGGGAGAGAGCTGGGTGCTGTCTTTCACTGCAGTTGTCTGCAATGCCAATGGAGATGAGTAACATCCATCTGTTTTTAAAGAGAACATTGACTGCTTACAGGACAGTGCGTACTCAGTACTGAGCGAAGCGTGTGCAACGGTCTTTGAGATTCCAGAGATCCACTAAACCAGTGGTTTTCAAAGGCGGGGGGGGGGGGGGGGGAGAAAGGAAGACACAAGAAAAATCCTGTAATGGCAGACAATGCGTTTGATTCAGTAAGATTTGACAATCAAATCATAGGTTTATTTTGACCCTATTTCAGCTGGGCAGACTACATTATTTGGAAAGAGGTATGCAACCTGAAGCATATGAAAACCACAGCACTAAACCAACACTGCCCCAAAATGCCCACAATGCTCGGGTGGTGAAAAGGTTGACTCGGCCCTGAGGGCAGAAGGTCAACTCAGGGCCGTCCCTGAGAGCGGCGAACGGAGCGATCACCCTGAGCCCCACAGTTAAGTGGGCCCCGCGCTGTCCTGCTCCCAGAGGGGCAGTGCGAGGCCCATGCCGTGACCCTTCCGCGGCAATACTTCGCCCTGCTGGGCCAGCCCTCCCTGCCCCCAGGAAGGAGCCACTGGCCCGCCCAGGGGCGAGGTGGGTTTGTGGGGCAGGCCAGGCTGGCCTGCTGCCCCACACAGGGTCCCCAGCTGCGATCTGGGCGGGACCGGCCCTGCCACGGGTGCCTCAGCCGGGGCCAACTCCTGGTGGTGGCCGAGCCACAACGGCGGCAGCCTCAGCAGGATAGACTCATAGACTTTAAGGTCAGAAGGGACCAGTACGATCATCTAGTCTGACCTCCTGCAAAATGCAGGCCTCAAGACCTCACCCACCGACTCCTGCAATAGGCCACCATCCTATGACTGAGTTATTTACCTCCTTAAATCATGATTTAAGGACTTTAAGATACAGAGAATTCACCGGTAGGTGAACCATGTCCTGTGGTACACAGGAAGGTGAAAAATGCCCAGAGCCCAGGCCAATCAGCCCTGGGGGAAAATTCCTTCCCAACCCCAAATATGGCGATCAGTTAAACCCTGAGCACGTGGGCAAGTCTCAACAGCCAGTTACCCAAGAAACAATTCTCTGTAATAACTCAGAACCCACCCCATGTACACTCCCCTCTTAGGCCACTTGTAAATCCACCACACATAGCCAAATATCAGTCAATTTCCAAAATAGGGTAATCATACCACCCCCTCCATAAATTTATCAAGCTCAGTTTTGAAAGCAGTTATGGCTTTTGCCCCCACAACTCCCCTTGGAAGGCTATTCCAGAACTTTATTCCTCTAATGATTAGAAACCTGCGTCTAATTTCAAGCCTAAATTTCTTGATGGACAGTTTATAACCCTTTGTTCTGGTATATAAGCTCTGTATACATCCAGTTAGAAGCTCATTGGAGCAAAGCAATGTTTATTCAACAGAAAAGAACAAAACTAGAATGAAAAACTTTTAAGACTCAGAATATTACGAACAGTAAAAGAGCATTTAACAGAACTCTAAAAACTATACTTTCTTTTTGTATATCTGGTGTTTAAGCAGGGCTCGACAAACCTGGCTCCCAGCAGGAGCCTTGGCTGGGACAGCTCCTGCCAGCGGTCCGGCCTGGCCCGGGGCTGTTTGGCCCGGTGCGGCCCCGGCCCAGCTTAGGGCCTGGGGTTGCTAGTGGGTGGGGATGGAGGGGGAACACGGGAGTGGAGGGGGGGGCAAGGAACGCCGCAGGGGGGGCTGTGTGCCCTGAATGTTTTTTAGGGGGTCAGCAATGCCCCTGCCCCCACCTCTGTCCCCCCCCCCCTCCCCCGAGCCCCAGCTCACTACCCCTACCTATCCCCCACGGGTAGCCTTAATTGCCGGGGGCAGAGCAGGCCCACCCTTCCCCCCCTTCACCATGGGGTAGGGTGGGGGCTCCCTTCAGGCCTGTTGGCCCTGGGCCCCGCTGTCCCCTAGGAACGGCCCTGGGTCAACTGGCTACTTCTTTAGCACAGCATCAAAGGGATTAGACTGAAAAATTCTGTCTATGAGTCAAGGATCATTATTATATGGCCTCTATTGCCATAGCGACTGAGCTCTTCATATTCTTAAACATATTTATCCTCACAACACCCCAATTGGAAAAGGGCGGGTAGAAGGTGTGTTAAAATATAAAGGAGCCCTCTGTGTCCTCAGCTCCTGCTCTGTTCAGAAGTGCTACCAGAAGCTGCAGCTTTGCAGACACATCAGAAGCATCCACACGAACACAGTGATCCAGGTCCACTCATCAGCAGGAGCCTCAGAAAGTGGTCCCCTATAAACGCCTTGCCACAAGTTTCACCAAGAACGTTCAGAGGTGGATTTCGATTGCCTGGCTCTCTCAGCCTTTCCGTTCAATGCGACGCAGTACAGTTCTACTGCCGCCCTCCTGAACACATTCAGATGACAGTAGGAGATGGCCACCTGTAGTTTGAGTCCTGCACTGGACTGGCACAGCAACGAAGGGGTGTGTTGGAACCATCCTGACATGTACATTGGCTAATGTCTTCAATGCCAGGCTGTAGCTTAGCAAGGTCTGGTCCACATGTAACTCCTTATCCCAGCAACCTTTTGTGTGTGATTGCAGTGGGGCTTAGCTAGGGCACAGCACTCTGTCCATGTGCAAGAAATCACATAATATAGGCTCAGATCCTGCAACTGTTCCCCCTCTCTCTGGGGGAAAAGGTTATTTTCAATGTGAAATTTCCAGGATCTTTTTTATTTGGGGTGTGGTTTATAGAAAACAGTAACATTCTCTGCAGGGTTTCCCCTATTAGTTATTGATTTGAACAACCTTAATTTCACATTCCCGTAGACTTTAAGGCCAGAAGGCCATGACCATCATGATCATCTGGCCTGACCCTCTTGCACATTACAGGCCACAGAGCCTCACCCCCCACTCCTGAAGTAGACTCCTTGCCTCCGGCTGAGTTACTGAAGTCCTCAGATAATAGTTTAAGGACTTCAAGTTGCAGAAAATTCAGCATTTACACTAGTTTAAACCTCCCCATGACCCATGCTGCAGATGAAAGCAAAAACCCTCCAATGTTCAAAACATTAACATTTTCCCCTAGGAATGAAGGATGAAGTTGCAGTCCTGTTCTTATAGAATCATAGAATAATAGGGTTGGAAGGGACCTCACGAGGTCATCTAGTCCAACCCCCTGCTAAAAAGCAGGACCACTCCCCCTAAATTATCCCAGCCAGAGTTTTGTCTAACCGAGCCTTAAAAATCTCCAAAGATGAAGATTCTACCACCTCCCTAGATAGCCCATTCCAATGCTTCACCACCCTCCTAGTGAGAAAGTTTTTCCTAATATCCAACCTTGACCTCCCCAGCTGTAATTTGAAACCATTGCTCCTTGTTCTGTCCTCTGTTACCCTCGAGAACAGCCTAGCTCCCTCCTCTTTGGAGCACCCCTTCAAGTAGTTGAAGGTTGCTATCAAATCTCCCTCAGTCTTCTCTTCTGTAGACTAAATAAGCCTAGTTCCTTCAGTCTCTCCTCATAAGTCATGTGCCCCAGCCCCCTAATCATTTTTGTTGCCCTCCGCTGGACTCCTTCTAATTTGTCCACATCCTTTCTGTAGTGGGGAGCCCAAAACTGGACACAGTACTCCAGATGCGGCCTGACCAGTGTCGAATAGAGGGGAATTATCACATCCCTCGATCTGCTGGCAATACTCCTACTGATGCAGCCTAATATGCCATTGGCCTTTTTGGCAACAAGGGCACACTGTTGGCTCATATTCATCTTCCCGTCCACCATAACTCCAGCGCTGCTACTTAGCTGATCGGTCCCGAGCCTGTAGCAGTGCATGGGATTTTTCCGTCCTAAGTGCAGGACTTTGCACTTGTCTTTGTTGAACCTCATGAGGTTTCTTTCGGCCCAGTGTTCCAATTTGTCCAAGTCTCTCTGGATCCTGTCCCTGCCCTCCAGAGTATCTACCATTCCCCCCAACTTGGTGTCATCCGCAAACTTACTAAGCACGCAGTCTATTCCATCATCAAGACAAAAAGGAGACAGAAGCGTGCAGTGCATATACCACTACATTATTCAGATGACGTGAACCGCAGTAGGACATACAGACCCCAAGACCTGGGTCATGCTCTGGTAGGCGTTTGTACATACATATAAAGAAAAGATGGTCCCAGCTGCAAAGGGCGTACAGTAGCGTTGTGTCCTAACTTGACTCCTTTGGATGCCATATTATAAATGTACTGGATCCATTATGTGGTAGCTGAATTCTGTATTGTAAATGTGTTTTCACAGCATATGCTCCCATGAATGGCAGGCAATTTAACAGAGGCTGTGGAATGCATGCTATAATTAGACATTTTGTATGATAGCAAAGGAATTCTTTTTATCACATTTTATTATGTATTTGCGTGCCAATGACCCATAACCCTAAAGTCACTGAGTATCGCTGAAATTCTGCATGTGTGGCAGCAGACCTTTAAAAGGCGTTTTTGTTACTCGTTTCAGTCGGTTTCCCCTTTGTTGATTACTATAATTTACAAGTGTACTGTTTCAGCATATGGTTTGTTACATGAGTTTTGGGGGGGTTTACTGAAACAAGTTAATGTTTAATAGACGAACAAGTCACTCTCTACTCCTACATGATAAGAAGAGCCAATGGGTCAATGTAGTTTTTAAAATCATTTAGTTAAATGGTAGGAATACATATGAACTTTGCTCCATATTTTTTATGGTTTCACCTGCTTTGAAATGCAAACCACATGCACTTTGATACATGGGTTGAAATACAGTTTAGTTTCATGGTAGATAATAGTATGTGACATAATTGGTAGAGTTTAATTGGAGGGACTGATGCGTGAAGAATGGATAAGGATTACATCCTCAGTGGATGTAAATAGGCAAAGTTCCATTCAGGTCAATGGGCAAGATCCTCAGAAGGTGTAAGTAGGCATGGGTCCACTGATATCACTGGAACTATGTCTATATACACGAGCTGAAGACTTGGTTCTAAAATAATTAAATAGAGAGAGAGAGACATTTACAGAGACAAGAATATTCCCATGATGAAAGTAACCCCTTTGCCAAATTTCAAATCCCTGCTTCCCAGAGTGCTGCCCTGTCCCATCCTGCAGGCTCCTGGAATTTTAACAACATGTTGGAGGAGCCTCAGAAGGAAAAGGATTGAGGCCTCCTAGCACAGACAATCACTCAATCTCTGCCTGTAACGTCTGAGAACTATGCTCCTGCTTGTTCTGGGATAGAAAACTGCTTATAACAAACCTTTCTGAGTTATAACAGATGTCCCAATACCTTCCATGGCAACTGTACATTCAAGAGAGAGCAGAGAATGAGTTAATGTTGCCCAAAAGCTCAGCCAAAGCACACACTTTTTGCTAATCCCAAATGGTAGCTCTTGCAAAAGAAGTGGAAATCTTCTGTGCCTTTTAGTTCCAATACTGAAGAACGTGAATTCAAACCTGACACAACAGGACAATATTAACTTCTTCCATATCCCAGTCTGAGACTAAACACCTGGAAAAACTCAGAGGTCCAGAGGGTGCCCTAAAACCACTTCAAGTAGTACTTTTCTGTGTGAAACTGGTATACGAGTGAGAGTGGCAAAGTCTGGCCCATGACAAGAGATTCCTTTAGATTCCTTTAGCTCACAATAACATACAGGCTTTTGCAATGTCATTGGTCATTAAGGGCCTGATCAAAAAATTAAGGAAGGTGATAGAAGCACTCTGGTTGACTTCAGTGGGCTTTATCTGATTCAGTCCACCATTGGCCATGTTCCTCTTGTTCTTCTTTCTGTTTTCCCCAATATTCACTGGTAATCTGAATCAGACACCGACTTGTGTTGCGTGTGCTGCTCCTTTTGTGTTTGATTGTTCTACTTATTGGCAATCAAAGGCTGGGATTTCAAAAAGCATTTCATGCTGGTCTCCTGTGCCCGCTGAAGTCAAGAGGCATTTTCTTATTGCCTTTGGGTGAGTAGCGTTAGCCCAATGTTGAAGGCTTGTGACAATCTTATCCTCATATACAGTTTATTTTAAAAAATCCTCCGTAAAGACATATCTTTAATTGGCCAAGTTTGTTTTTTTTAAAATAGCTCAAAATAAAGCCATACAGAATGCCTAATCCACGGTCTTTCACACTGCAGCTCTATCACTGAATCACCCTCTGAAGAATTAAAGAGATAGCATCAGGGCAGGTGTCGTATCCCTTAACGCCAGGACATATGCATCCCTCTGATAGGCTGCATCTACACCGGTAAATTAAGTCGACTTAAGCTTGCTTAAATTGACTTAATTTACCCTGCATCTACACTACAGTTTCCTTAAGTCGACTTAAGCAGCTTGCTTAAATCGACTTAAGGAAAATAAAGTCGACTTAATTAAAATTAAGTCGACTTTATAACACCACCTTTCAATTAGACCTAAGGCTTAAGTCGACTCCCTAGAGTCGACTTAAGCCAGTGTAGACGTGGGGTAGCCCTAAGTCGACTTAGGGCTACACCAATGCCCTCCCTGCCAGTGTGGATGCTCTAGGTTGACTTTTTAAGTTCCCCTTTAAGTCGATTTTATTTTTAAGTGTAGACACACTAAGTTAACTTAAAGTTGACTTAGCTAAAGTCGACTTAAATTAACAAGTGTAGACATATCCCTAGAGAGCAGAGGGGAGTCCCAGCCAATGGAAATTGGCCTGGTGGGTCACTGAAGGGTGAATGCTGTGTCCTTCCTTCCAACCCTGCAGAAGCCTCTCTGCTCTTTATTCCACAAGGGCATTTTTAGAAGAGGGCATCTAGGGTTCTGGGCTAGGGTAAGGCTACTGTCTGCGTATCTATGGTGATTTCCTTATAAGATACAAAGCAGACCCAGTACATTTCCCTGTGCAGAGAGACATCTGCCCTCGCTGATGGGTGCTTTGGAGAAATCATAGAAGGACAACTCTGGAAATAGCTGTGCCACCATAGAGCTGGCAGTTGTGGAGCAGCTGAGGCTCTGCCCTGTTTCACACTGCCATCCTTAGAGCCACGGGATGTCTTTGCAGATCTCAAAAGAGCACTGTATTTGGAGGGCTGTGCCCCTTACCTGTTTCTCTCTCACTCTTTGGAAAGATTAGGAGGAAGGTCATAAAGTTTGCTGGCTGCTGCATAGATTTCCGTGCATAGGGGAGCACCTGGCTCATAGCCTCAATGGAGAACATTTTTGCTGCTCTAATCTTGATGGAAAAGCGGTTAGAGATGGAGGAAAAAATTCAGGGCTTTTATTGAAGAGCCTGAGGGAAAAGAACCATTCCGCTTACGTACTTTCAGAAATGCCTGTGTGTGAAAGTAATGAGTGCGTGACAAGGGAAAAAGTCAAGAAAGGTACTAACAAGTCTGGGGCAGGGGTCAAGTGAGCAACAAAATTTCCTGTTTTCAGCATCTTTAGATGTCCTGCTTTCCTTGTGGGTGTATTTTCTGTATGCTGATCCATTCTAACAATCACGGCTGAATGGGAGATTGTGCAGAAGGCCAGGTAGATAGACTACTCAGCTGTGACTCATGTGCAACTCTATTTACAGTTTGCAGTACTGTTGTAGCGGGGCTGGTCTCCAGATATTAGAGACGCAATGGGGGTTGAGGTAATATTTTTTACTGGACCCACTTCAGTTGGAGAAAAAGACAAAGTTTTCAAACTACACAGGGCTCTTCCTCAGTAATAGCTTTGACTGTTGTCCATAGAAAACAGGGAGCAATCACATTTTAGCCCGTGTTTATCTGTCATACATGCACAGTAAATTGTACATGTAATATGCAAAATATAAGTGGGAGAAGCAAGGGACAGGCAGTGCCTTAAAATGGGAAACTCCTGGTATGAGTGGGAATTGGAACCAAACCTAACTTGTTTTTCTTCAGCCAGATCTTTTTAAGATGATGCAAGCACAGCACCACAAATAAATTCTGAAGTGAGGTGACTGAAACAAGCGACTGTTTCTTCTTTTAAAAATAATCCACTTGAGGCTGGTTTCTTAGTTCTAGTTAATTCCATTTAAATACTTCATCTTAATGTAAGCACTGGTTTAGGAATACACTTTTAAGAAGCAGTTATTCCTCCCCTCAATTACCATAGCCCTGGATGTTATATTTTTCTACACTTCCTAGCTAGATTCCCTTTCCATAGCATTCTAGAATACGAATTATTTGGGCAGATTTCTGTTTCTTTTAAAAACAGTACTAAATGATGCTTCCGCACCATGGTGCACTATGGAGGGGAAAACTACTGACCAACATTTCCAGTGGCCAGCAGTAACCTGGCTCCAATCCTGGGGAAAGGAAGTGTTGGGCAGTTTGCACAGCTAGCAGTGATAGCTACTGCAGAGCAGGAATTTGTAGGCAGATCCGTGGGCCTACCCCCTACACAATGGAATGGCTAATGGCTATGCATTTGTGTTGGACAGGGATAGTAAGGCAGCCTTCCCTGCATCCCCCCTGTCCCTAGCTATACAGTAAAACCGAAATTAGCAAAAGTGGTCAGATCAGCTTTAAAAAACACAGGGTGAAATGCATCACCTTGTTTTGTAACTCTTTTCTGTTTGCTTCCCATGAACCTTTGAGTTCCACTGGAATCAGTCTCTGCAGAAATCACACTTCAACATCACGTGTCAGTATTTTTGCTGGAAGTGCTTATATATTCTTTATCTAAAAGATTGTATTAACTATTTGACTTCTCTGACCAGTCATGACTAAGACACCTAGTTTGACCTTTAAATATCAAGTATTAAATGTGCATGGTGAACCATTCACAATTCATCCATTGAGCAAAATGGGGGCAGGGGAAGAGATGAATAGACATAAATAATGAACAAATATGAGGAAATCACAATCTGTTTGAAGACATTCATTAGATAAATTTATCACCAAGTCTTCATTGCAAAGGTTTTTGTGAATCTCAACTTTTAAGTAGTGGCCTGAAGCAAAACCTCAGATCTGGACATCTCTGGACCTTGTGTGGGTTAGGAATTCACTGAATCCACGTGAATTCCACAGACGGCCCAATCTCTGTAATGGAGCAAACTAAAACCTCAGATTGAAAACCACCTGGAATCTGGAACAGTGAGACACGTCTAAGCCCATCTCTAATTCTTGTGCAGGATGGATATATAAAATAGCTTTATTCTAACAAAAGCGATTAAGGAAGTCTTTCAAATTATACCACTAGGGCTCTAATCTTGCAATGAGAACTGTGGTGTCCACATGGAATTGACTGCAAGATTGGGACTGAAATGCTTTGGGAAGGAGTAGAGTGAAATAAACTAGAAGAACAAGAGAGGGATACATCACAAGTATCTTGAAGGCTTTCATATTCTAAATACTTGCCATTTGCCATCCTTTCTGTGACTTTGTTTATCAGTTTACTGCCCCAAGAAGGCAGAAACTACCACAAGAATGCTGAGAATTTTGGTTTGGCCTATTTTAAGAAAATACACTAACTGGACACTGCACATTCCTGTTTGTCCTGCCAAGACTCCACTATGCTCAGGGGTGTGAGCTGCAACATTGGTGACCAGAGGATGCAGTTCCAGATGTATTTCTCCTTTCTTTACAGATCCTTACACTACATAATTATCTTCTGCCGTAGGTGAGGAAAGAAAAAAGGGAAAGGAGGATAATAGAAATGTACAGCTCCTTTAGTGTAGTGTAGTGTACAGCTCCCAGCTGCCTCTTGGGCCTGAATAACAAACTTAGCTCCCTTCCTCACTTACTTTTCAAAAGCGGTTTGCCTGGAGCACTTGGATGGAGTGACAGATGCCACACCTGGGTCGGGAGAAGTGCTCAGGAAGGAGAGCAGAAGAGAGTGAGTTGGAAAATATAAAGTAAAGAGGGAGAGGGAGGCTAGGGAGAGAGTTGCCATGGTTCTCATAGACTCATAGACTTTAAGGTCAGAAGGGACCAGTATGATCATCTAGTCTGACCTCCTGCAAAAGGCAGGCCTCAAGACCTCACCCACCCACTCCTGCAATAGGCCACCAACCTATGACTGAGTTATTTACCTCCTTAAATCATGATTTAAGGACTTTAAGATACAGAGAATTCACCAGTAGGTGAACCATGCCCTGTGCTACACAGGAAGGCGAAAACCCCCCAGAGCCCAGGCCAATCAGCCCTGGGGGAAAATTCCTTCCTGACCCCAAATATGGCGATCAGTTAAACCCTGAGCACGTGGGAAAGTCTCAACAGCCAGTTATCCAAGAAACAATTCTCTGTAATAACTCAGAACCCACCCCACATACTCTCCCCTCTTAGGCTACTTGTAAATCCACCACACGTAGCCAAATATCAGTCAATTTCCAAAATAGGCTAATCATACCATCCCCTCCATAAATTTATCAAGCTCAGATTTGAAAGCAGTTATGGTTTTTGCCCCCACAACTCCCTTTGGAAGGTTATTCCAGAACTTTACATCTCTATTGGTTAGAAACCTGCATCTAATTTCAAGCCTAAATTTCTTGATGGACAGTTTATAATCATTTGTTCTGGTGTCCACATTGGTGCTGTACTCAAATAATTCCTCTCCCTCCCTGATGTTAATCCCTCTGATGTAGTTATACAGAGCAATCATATCCCCCCTCAGCCTTCTTTTGGTTAAGCTAAACAAGCCAAGCTTCTTGAGTCTCCACTCAGAGGGCAGGTTTTCCACACCACAGACCATCCTTGTAGCCCTTCTCTGCACCTGTTCCAATCTGAATTCATCCTTCTTAAACATTGGGGACCAGAACTACACACAGTATTCCAGATGGGGTCTCACCAGTGCCTTGTACAGCGGCACTAACACCTCCCTGTCTCTACTTGAAATACCTCTCTTGATACATCATAGAACCGCATTAGCTTTTTTCACGGCCACATCACATTGGCAGCTCATAGTCATTCTATGGTCAACCATTACTCCCAGATCCTTCTTCTCCTCAGTTCGTTCCAACTGATGCGTCCCCAACTTATAGGAAAAATGCTTGTTGTTTGTCCCTAAAGGCATGACCTTACACTTCCCATTATTAAATTTCATCCTGTTCCTGATACTCCAGTTTACAAGGTCATTCAGATCTTTCTGTATGGTATCCCGATCTTTCTCCGTATCAGCAATACCTCCCAACTTAGTGTCATCCGCAAACTTTATTAGCACATTCCTGCTTTTTGTGCCAAGGTCAGTAACAAAAAGGTTGAGCAAGATCAGTCCCAAGACAGATCCCTGAGGGACTCCACTGGTAACCTCCCTCCAGCTTGACAGTTTACCCTTCAGTATGACCCGCTGTAGTCCCCCTTTTAACCAGTTCCCTATCCACCTTACTGTATTCATATTAATCCCCATCTTCTGTAACTTAACTAATAACTCCCTATGTGGAACTGTATCAAATGCCTTGCTGAAATCTAAGTAAATTAGGTCCACCGCATTCCCTTTATCTAAAAAATCTGTTATCCTTTCAAAAAAGGAGATCAAGTTGGTCTGGCATGATCTCCCTTTTGTAAAGCCAATACAACATGGCTTTACAAAAAGGAGATCATGCCAGACCAACTTGATCTCCTTTTTTGAAAGGATAACAGAGTTTTTCTGTCTGTGTGCGCACGCTGGTGTTCAGAAGGCAAATTCAGGAGTGAGTAATTTGTGAATTGGGTTGATTTCTTCTCACACGGTGCCTGCACTAACTAATGGTGAGGCATGCTAAGCTGGAGTGGATGCAGGGACCCTGAATGCATAAACTAGCCTGCCTCCTGCTGACAGTGTGATTTCCAAAATGCAGCTTCTGATTGGTTACTAGCAAAGTGCAAAGGCCATGCCCCCAGCATATCGTATTACAGTATGCAAATAGATGACCAAACCAGGTAGCTGAGCCAGGGGACGAGAAGAAAAGGTTACTCACCCTGTGTAGCAACTGTGGTTCTTCAAGACGTGTCCCCCTGTAAGTGCTCCACTTCAGGTGCATGTACATCCCATGCACCTTTGATTGCAGATTTTCACTAGTTTTCTGTTCAGTCCACATGCATGTCCCCTACTCAGTCTTCTGCCTCACATGGAGACTATATGCAGTTGCACAGGTGAACCATCCTCAGTTCCTTTGCAAAGTCCCACTAAAGAAACTCCAAAGCAGAGAAGAAGGAGGGCAGGTAGTGAAGCAACCCTAGCTGCTACATAGGACAGGTAATCTTTTTCTTCTCTGAGTAGTGTCTCTAGGTGTGCTCCACTGCAGGTGTCTCCACAGTGGTATCCCCACGGGAGGATGGTAATTGCATTGAGAACTGAAGTCAGAATCTCATTGCCAGCTGCTGCATCGGATCTAGACACATGGGCTAAGGTTCAGTGCTTGGAGAGGGTGTGCATTGGTGACTACATAGCAGCTCTGCAGACCTCAGGTGCTGGCAACATCTCTTGATTGCAATCTTGTAGAGTGTGCTAACACATTACAAGGAAGTTAAATGTTGGCTGTATTATAACATGAAATAATACACTCAGAGGGCCACCTCAATAGCCACTGGAGGGAGACTGGATTCTTTTGATCTGACTGCAGTGGAAAATAGGAGACATCCAAAATAGTTTGGTCCTATCTAGATAGAAGGCCAATGATCACCTAGTATCTAAGGTATGAAAAGATGCCTCCTATTGAGAATTATGTGGCTTCAGGAAAAGCCAGTAAATGAATGGACTGATTAAGATGAAACTTGGATGATACCTTAGGTAGCAATTTAAGATATGGAAGTAAGGAAACCTGATCCTCAAAGACTACCATGAAAGGTAGCCTGATTGACTTGTCCCTGATGAGAGGTAGAAAATGAAGACAGGCATTCCTGATTGCCCTGAGTTCCAACAGGTTGATATAGGGACTGGTGTTAAAGACAGGGTTCCTATATGGAGAGGTAGGACGTAGGAGAGCCATGCTCTGAGACAGAAGAGATGAAAGGGAGATGTGTGTCCATTATCATCCTTGACATTGTCTAGTGATGGCACACCAGCCAAAAAGAGTGGTGAATTTGGTGGCACTGAAGACTAATGGGAGTCCAGCGACTGAGTGGGTTTTGTCCCAAGAGGTACTCAGTATCCATAAGCAGGGGAGATTTTGGGTAATCTGTCACCAATAAATCCTTTGGGTGCCTGAATACTGGCGGTAACTGGGGAGGCAGTTCTGACACAACACTGTGTTTGTCTCTAGATGTAGTAGACAGTACTGAAGATTTAGTGCTTTATGAGATGGGCAACAATGGGACAGAGGAAGACATTGGGGGAGGTACTAATGGTAAAGCTGACCCGTGGTACTGGTCTTGTGGAATGTTTCTCCTTGCTTTCTTGGTCACGTACAGGAGGTACTGAGGCTTGGTTGGAGCCGTATTTGCTTCTGGAAGAGCTTTGGAACTTTCCAGCCCTTCTGGCATTGGATGAGTCTTTTGCTTATAAAGAACTGAGCCAAGAGGCTGTAGCTTCTGAGACAGTCAACCTACTAGGAGATGGAGGTCTTTAGGAGCAGGGTCCTTGGAGAATCAGAGCTTCCAGGAGGTCTCTGGAGTCAGTTTGTGGATCTCAGATGAGGCTGAAGGGGCGGTAGATCTACTGGGAGACTGGTGTATGGGGGAAGGCCTCCTGACCTGGCTCTGAAGTGTGGCAAAGGGGGTGCTCCATCATTAGTAGCCTCAGTTTAATCTCTTGGCTCCTCCTCACTCTGGATTTAAGGGCCAAAGAAGTTACATTTCTGAGGGATGTATGACTCTCCAGGGCAGCAAAAGAACTTGGAGAGGCTGTTGCTAACTGGGATGACCTCCTGGTAAGTTACAAAGCCTCTGAACCCTGGTGAGCCGGGCATGCCTTTTCAAAGGAGGACAATGGAGCAAAACTAACCCTCTTGACTACTAAACTAAGGTAATTAAACTAATTAGCAAATGATCTAAAACTAAACTAGCAACTAGGAGAAAATTTCTTTTAGCTAAGGCATACTCAAGGTGGACACTCTAAAGCTCCATCTGAGGCCAAGATGGTTGAGAAGAAACTGAGGGTGTTTCACCCAAGAGACCCTGCATAGCCTTGGTGCGGGATCATGAGGCTGCATAAGAAGCATGAGAGGTCTGAATGGACACAGTGGTCGAAGGCACATGATGTGCACGTGCATCTAAAGCTGAACATCCAGAGACACATATCTTAAAGAAGAACCTGGAGAGGTTTTACAGGAATTTAGGCAAATTAGGCAGCAACACAGAGCATGAGCCCAAAAGCAATTGGCACACCCCAGAGAATTGGTAGCAGAGGCCCAAAATGGCTGACTCCATGAAGGAATCTGTCTCGGCACGGATTTCCTTAGTGGGATCAGTGAGTCAGTTCCTGACACAGTACCTGAGTCTGACACATTTGTCTCCAATGCCTTGGATTCACAAGAAACTTAAAGAGATACCTTGAATTATTGGTGACAACACCCCCTGTATCCTGGGGACAATCTCTACATCATCCTCTCCATCAACCACCTTTGCCTGTGTCACTGAGACCAGAGATGGGACAGGTCAGTGTCCCTTCCCAGTCTGCCAAGTACTCAGGGTTTGTCACAGCACTTGATTGGTGAGGGACAATCTTTGGTACCCTCAAAGCCACTCACTGAAAGGCAGTGGAGAAATTAAATGGGCCCCTTCTCTCTCCCTCTCTGCTTTTTCCCATTTCATTTCCCTTTTCTTTCTGTACCTGGTTCACTTTTATGGTCAACATCTAATCTGCAACACTCACTTTTTGCAGTTTCTTTTACTGATCTTTTCCTCCATCAGCAGAAGCCTCAGATGTTTTCTGACTGCCCTGGCACCAGAGATGAACCTGGAAGAGAACCTAACAATTTAGGTGTGCCCTGAAAATGTCTATATTTCAGGCCACACAAAATGCTTAGCCATCCTTCCTGCCCCGTTTGCTCCTACACTAGACCTTACTCACAAAACACAAGAAGCAGATGTACACATATTTAGATCCCCTATGTGCTTTGACACCCCTCTGAAAATTAATTATGCACCCTGTTAAGTACTTATTTGGCAACTTAGCCAAGTCAGCTTAATGGACTTAGAAAATTCCAGCCAGAATGTTAACAAGGTTTACACACAGACAGTTTTGTTTGTTTTAAGGTTATAAGTTGCTGATGTCCATACCCACAAAACATAGGCCCTTCAAAAGACTCTTTAATGCATGTCTATATTCTGGCACACAGCAATTCAGTGCATAGATAGAATCACATGCAAGCTGCATAATGTGTGTGTGTACACGTACCGATCACTGCTGGATGAAGAGACATACTCACAAAAACACGAAGTCTTTCTCATGACCCATTTGACTATTGCCAGTTTCATGGGAGAAATCAGGACTGGTGAGAAAATGTCTAGCCCATTGTCTGAGACTGAGTATAAGTTTTAACAAGTGCCTACATGCAGCACCTGCTCAAATGATTTAATTCTTTGGGCCAAATTTTGCTCTCATTACAAACGTATGATTCCAAAGTAAGTTGTTTCAAGCAGATGAGATGAATTTACTCTGAATGGAACTACTGTGAGAGCAGAAATTGCCCATCAACATATAGAAGAACAAAGTAAAGATAGTGTAAGATGATTAACTAGACAGCTAGAGAGTTTAATGAGGTTGAGAAAAGGGAGACTGGCAAGTAAGGGATCTAGACAACCAAAACAATATAGAAACACTCACTTTAAAACCTAGAGGAAATGGATAGCAATGCACTGAAGGTCAACTCCTTGCCAGCATGTCCTTGCTAGAGTGTTTATCCCACATTGGCCTTTCTCATCAACCAAGGCACATTAGGAAACTTTGATCAAAATGCACATTCTCCCTTTTAAACATGACCCTTTCTTATATACGTTGTTTGGAGCATTTCAATTCTTACCAATGCACATTATATTAAAAAAAAAAAGACACACAGCACTTGGAAAATGTGAATTTACAAAACAACAGAGCCCTATATTCAAAATGAAAATTATGTTTCCAGATTAGCCATTACACATTTAGGTACTTGAATGCCTTTTTCCCATTTTTCTAAATGCAACTGAAATCGATCTACACTATGCAGTGCCTGAAACACAAACCCTTCTGAGTAATGTTGAGAATTAAAGATGCTGCAACTAGTGATGCAGGGGGAATTGAAATGGTTTCCATCATAAACAGGTTTACAGTTTGGTTCAATAGCTCTCAGCACCCCTGCTGTATAAATTGTTTCAGCTCCCTTGCTAAAACTCTTAGTTAGAAGCTGCAGAGTCTTTCAAGTGTCATTGTCTGCTGAATCTATTTTATTTCCTTATCTCAGGAACAAATTTCCTCATCTGAAGACATCTTGGGAGACACATTTATGGATGAAAAGACAAAAAAGAAAGCATATAATATTAATCTGGCAGGGTGCAGCTGAGTAAATTTCCTTTATCCATTTTATTCTTGCTTTGAAGTGATATAGTTGATATTCCATGAAAATGAAGCCAACTGCGTAGAACTGTATTAAGGAGTCATAACAAAATTGCAACTTCCATAGCAACCAGAGTCCTGTTCTTCTGGCCCAGCAGAGCAGACTACTGGGCAAGATGATGTCTGACTGACAAGTCTGGGAGTATGGGGAGCTGCTATTGGATGTACTAGAAGATCAAAGTTCTCCAGGATGAACACTTTCATAATCCATTTGGGAAAAAAACACCATTTGATCTCTGCTTTTGTGAAAACATCAACCCCTTTGTGCCCCAAGATCTCATGGACTGCTCTCATTCTCAATATTATTTTTCCAACGTTGTCTGATCTTTATTCTTCATAGTTTTAATTACAACTTTTGTGACTCACCCATTTCCCAGTCCAAAGCCTTTTATGCTTTTGTCCGTCATGGCAATAGAAGCAAATAATGCTTTTAACCCATTTGAAAGATCCACTGTATTCATATCAGCCCAGACCCACGTCACAGGTCACTGGAAAACCCAAAGTGGGCTAGGCTTACTGTTTGCCTTTGGCGGTGTGTTAGCTCCAGTCTTTGTGCCACAGCATTATGAGACAGTGTTGGTTTTCCTTCATACAGAACTCCCTTTACTGGTGAACAATCAAGGCTTGAAATTACCAATAGCAGCTAAAAGAAGTTAAATCTTCCCCCAACAACAAATGGTAGTCAAAGAGCAGGGGGAGGAGGATCATCAGCCATTTCAATCCACTCATCTACCCCCTCTTCCCCCCAAATCCCCTTTATTAAAGCTACAAAGGCTTTTACCAAAATGGACAACACCAAGTCAGTTCCACAGGTGCTCCAGTTATGTACCAGCTCCTTAATATCCATTGTCTCATGTTATCAGTCAGGCTGGGGCACCTGATTGTATTTTGTTGGCATTGGCAGTTCTTTCGTCTTAGAACCTCCGCGAATATATGGGCAAATCGGTAAGTGTCCTATGCCAGATCTTCACAAAGCTGTCTCTCCGGTTCAGACTTTGTAAGGTGATTTCAACTTCCTGCATCTAAAATGAATAATAGGTTGGTGAATTTGATCACAAAATGATATAACCGTAATGATATAGAGAGAGCCAAATCCTATTTGCCTAAGACATGTAAGTAGTCCCCAGGAAATCAGTGCTGGTGGGTGGTTTCAGAATGATTTTTCACATTACAGATAGAGAAATAGCAGCACAGTGAAGTGACTTGTCTAAGATCACATGATAAGGGAGTGATAGACCCAGGAATAGATTCCTGAGACCTCCGCTCTGTGCACTAGACAACACTCAGCAAAATCTGTCCAATTATTCATATTAATATAATAAAAAGGAACCATTTTTAATTTAAATCCTTGCCATAGGACTGCTCATGCTTAATGTATTTTAAATGATTTAAAATTCCCATAACAAATTTCAGGCCCCAGGAAATGCCATTTTCCCTACCTCTTTCTTACATAGCAATAGAGTATAGCAATGATCCCACTCAGTAACATCCCAGTGCCAATTCCCACTGCAATATACTGTTCGTAAGAATTATGCGCATAAGAATTTAATGTCAAGTGTTCACATCTTTCTCCATCATATCCTGTCAGGCATCTAAAAAGGCAAAAAATACCCATGAGTATACAGAAAATCTAAACTTGAATCTGTAAGATACACATTCATTTTGATTGATTTAAACAATTTATAATTAAGATGTGGAAAGAATCTAAATTGGGATGTGTCATAAAACTGCTGAATCTCTAGAGCTGAGAATTCCCATGTAGAGATGGCGTAGCGAGAAAACCCTGCTGTCATGACACATAGATGTTGTAATAGCCATTGGGCTATAGGTAGCCAATAATAGCTCTAGAAAGCATCAGGCCTGGATTTCGTGTAGAAGTTCACTCAGAATCAGGAATCTGCAGTTAGTTCCTTTCTGGCCCCTGCTCCCACCTGGGCCAGCAGTCAAACAATGACACAGCTGGAAATCCAAATCATCAGCTACGGATTTCAGGTGGATCCTGCAATTCTGAGTTCAGAATTTGTCAAAGCAGCTTCCAAGCTCTGTTTCTTCTGCTTTCGCTTTCTCCAGCAAGTTCCAAAGGGGTAGCTGTGTTAGTCTAGTTCAGCAAAACAAACAAGGAGTCCTGTGGCACTTTTAAAGACTAAGAAATTTATTTATCACATGAGCTTTCGTGGGAGAAAATCCCACTTTGTCAGATGCTTGAAGATGGAGAACTTACAGAATGGAAGGAAAATAAATGCAGGGAAGTGTAAGTCAAGTAAGTACAAGCAAATTGATTACACATCAAAGCTTCAAAGAGAAACTATAGAGTTAGAATTCATATGAAAATTTGATTCCATTTCCTTAGGCTTGAATAGAGATATTGGTTGGCTTTCTTATTACAAAAGATGATTTTGCCTTCTCTCTACCTCCCCCTCCCTCTACTCTGCTGTTCCACACTGTTTGAATCTAAACAACTGCTTTGATTTGCTGAAATAGTCTGACCTGATGACTTACACTTTCCTGCATTTATTTTTCTCCCATTCTGTAAGTTCTCCACCTTCAAGCATCTGACAAAGTGGGATTTTCTCCCATGAAAGCACATGCGATAAATAAATTTGTTAGTCTTTAAAAGTGCCACAGGACTCCTTCTTGTTTTTCTCCAGCAAGGGGATGTTATGGTTACAGGCAGCTCTATTGTCTTGTTAATAGAGACCCTGAATCTGCATGTCACCTACCTTGAAGCATGTGAGTAGCTCTCATTCGCTTCAGTGGAGCTATTCAGATGTTAAAATTATGCCCATGGAGAGAGCAGATTACAGGTCAGAATAATAATTATGTGCAACATATACTGAAAAAAAACCAAAACAAAAACTTACCTACTTCTCCAAGAGTGGGTATTTAAAAATACAATTAATTTACCTGCATATGGGTTTCCTGAGTTCACTATGAAAAGTGCAGAGACCATTAATACAATAACTGTGGTGTTCTCCAAGACAAGATTGCGTAAGCTTCAGAAGCACAGGTTCCTCCAGGTATTCTATTGGGAAAGATGTGGGGAGGAGGAAAAGTTATATTTGAAGAAATCCCATTGTTTGAAGAAACTACAAGAGAAAAACCCATTGGACCTGTCTACTGTGATGTAAAAACTGCTGACTAATAGAGACACAGCTAGAGATACTAGACACTAACACACAGCTTTTCAAATACTGGTTTTAAATACATGATTTCCTCTTAATAAACGTGCACAAGCTTAATGAATGTGCTAGATTCACTCCATGCTAATGTCAGCATTACGCAGCCCCAAACCCAGCAGGATAGACACACAAGGGGTTATCAAGTCCAGAGAGCTGTAATTTATGCTGCTCTCAGCCAGGCCCTCTGAATCTGGCCTGCTGAGATTGATTTTTTTATCAAAAGGACAAAACACCATTGCTTTAAGGCAGCTTGCCCGTAGTTTGCTCTCAACAGCAGCAGCAGCAGCTATTTTTCCTCCCCATAAATGGTACAAATCAGAACCAGTCACCTGGATTGTGGATAGAACAGAGCCAGTGGCAACAGTATTGGGTTGCGGATTGGGGGAGTGTATGCTGGGGTAAAGGGAGGGACAGCTCAAAGGCTTGAATCAGGGAAAGATTTGAACAGGAAACCTGTCTGAAGGAGTTACTGATTGTGTAGAGTATCCAGTCAATGTCCGTTGTTTTAGACATAGTTGAGCGAGTTCTTACCTGAATATTTGACAACATTGGCTTTCAGTCGTGACCACAGGAAAAGCAGAAGCATGCTAGACAACAACAATGCAGCCTCAAAGTAACTAAAGTGTGGTACTGGGCTTCTGACAAGTGGAAAGCTTCCCTCTGAGTAAGTACTGAAACAATGCTCCAACATGGTGCTTATGCACTCGGCATTGTCGGAGGTGTCATCAGAGATGCAAGCCCAACGTCCTGTCCTGACCACTTGTGGTCACTGACGATCTCAGGATGCATTTCTCAAGAATGACATTAACCCCCCATGTCCTGACCAAATTCCATTCTGTGTACATTCTCTCATGCTCTCAGTTGGGTGAGTCTTCCTCTTCTTATCCTATTCTCTATGGCTCTTGTGAGCCAATATATTTAAAACACGTATGTCTGTACATCACCAATGACTACAATGATTCTGAATTACGAAGGGCCTGGTTTGGTCACCGTTACTCAGGGTAAGCAGGATCTTCCTACAGGAGTCGTCCCACTGCAATGCAAGATACTATATGCTGAGAAGTCCTGGGGACGACACCAAGCACATATCTCTTTGAAACTTGGTATGAATTCACCCTTCAATTAACATCACTGCCAGGATGAGTTAATCAGAAGCCCCCACTTAAGACAAAAGGGGTTTTGAACTCATCCTGGACTTTGGACTGAGTGAGCGGGCAGCTTGGCTGAAAGAAAATGTGGAACAGACAAAACAGACAAAGGCAGAGTGGGTGGAAGAGGCAAAATGCAAGAAAGCCAAGCAGTTGCTGGAGAGTACAGTGTGACCCTGGAAAAGGCGCCGCTAGAGAGAGTGCTTTTGGGTCTGTTGCCGAAAGAGGCTTGGAGCTGCAATCTAAGAAGCTGCTTCCTGCTATTTGATGCCTTTTGCACTTGGAGCTATAGGACTCTGGACACTTCTGGAACTATACAAAACTGCTTCCAAGAAATACTTGAGTACTGCAAAACAAACAAGGAGTGTTGTGGCACTTTTAAAGACTAACAAATTTATTTATTGTGCAGGTTCTCATCCGAGTTCTGCAGTTCTCAGGTATTTCTGCATCAAGAAATATCTACTATCACCAATTTTGAACACCCCCAGGGCTCCAAACTTTGATTAGCTGCTCAGGTCAAAAAGAGGCAACAATTCGACTCAATATGAGTATTGGTAGCAGAAACCAGTCTCGAGTTTAAGTGCTTTGATATATTAGGGGAGGAAAGAGCCTACATACATTTAAAATCTTATTTATGAAATAAGTATGTGGGTTATTTCTCCCTTTCAGGAAATGCTACTGGGGTGGGAAGAACCCACCTTAATATAAAATGAATTGTTTGATGTGGTGAGGGGAAATTCTCTGTTGCAACCACTGCAGTGAATGACTTATGCTAGCAAAGAATTTGGCCGTGTCTAGTTATCAGGGTAAAATGTGACACACTATAAACCAAAGCCATGTTAACAGAGGCTGGCCTCCCAATCAAGTGACCAGAGAAACAAAGCACATGCTTAGCCATCGATAGTCTTGCAGTCCCTGGTCAGCTGAGGATAGAAGAGCCGTGCAGACAGTGCACTCAGACCCTGGATTGCGGGAGCACTTTGGGTACATCCACACTGCAATTGGACACCCACAGCTGGCAAGGCTGGAGCTAGCGTGGCACAAGCTTCAGGGTTGTTTGATTGCAATGTAGATGTCCCCAGCTCATGCTGTAGCCCAAGCTTTGAGACCCTCCCACCTTACAGTATCTTAGAGCCTGAGCCTGAACAGCTACACCACAGTTAAAGACCACCTTAAACTAAACCCCATAAGCTGAGTCAGGTGGCCCCGGGCAGCTGCACATGTCCAATCACAGTGTAGATATATCCTTTGTGTCATTCTGTAGCAACTTTTGTGGCTGACTCAGGGCATGTCTTCACTGCTGCTGTCATATCAATCTCTTTGTATCAACTGAGTGAAGACCCGCTCAACTGACCCAGAAGTTGACCACCCCCTCAAGTGGCATAGGGCTGCATCAACGGAAACACATTTCCTGTCAGCACAGCGTAATGAAGACATTGCACAGGAGAGGAGTTACGAAGCTGACAGGAATTACGCAAGCTACTCTGCGTAGCTTGTGTAACTTCCATCGACTGCTTCTGAATTTCCCAGTAAATGTAGACCAGGGCTTGGAGAATAATGCTGACAGACTCTGGAGAGAGCAGGTTCCAGCTTTGCTGGCCAAGAGGATGGTCAGCACAGAACTAGATCTTAGGGGACAGGTTAAAGGAGAAAAATGAAGTGAAGAATATACACCGGTCTCTAAAAGGGGCTTCCATGGCAGCTCTATGGGAAAAACACTTGTAAGACAAAATAAGAAATAATACTGATTTGTAAGTACAATATATATGTGCCGTGAGCACAGATAAGTCTGAAACATTCATGCTTTCATTCTCCACTTCCTTGTGTACACACATTCAAGCACTAACTCACACAAACCACAACAACAGAGCACAAGAGCAAATAGTGTTATAAGAGAATTATGTTCTGCCTTTTATTTTGAATTGCATGCATGGCAGTTCTATGGGGCATGTAGGATTGTTCTGCTAAATATTTCATTTAAATCCCTGGTTTAACAGTTAAAATACATTAAAAATATACCATGAAAATTTACTACTCTACATAGAAAAAACCTACAAGATCTCTAGTTGTCAGAAGAAAACTAATATTCTCACTCTGCAGAGAAAAAAAAAAAAACCCTTCCCAGTTTTGTATTTAGGTACCACAGCAAGTTGCCAAAAGGTGGCAGTATTCCATTTTCATAGGATAAAAAGCTACATCAGACCTAATATTGTTATTCCAAATACATTTAAAACAGGAATGAAAACATGCCTAGAAAACGTTGGTGAGAAAAATCTTGTGAGTCGGGGGCCAGTCCTACAGTAATTCTTCACACACACAAAGCCCTCGCTGATATCGGTGGGAGTTTTGTCTAAGCAAGGGCTGCAAGCTCAGATCTCACATCCAGACACAAAATTTAAAAGTCCTAAGTACTGAAACACTAAAATTTAAGAGTAATTGCATTCAAATGAATTATAAAATAGGAAACTAAAAAAAAAAAGGTTTTTCTAAGCAGGTACTGTGATTATTATACTAATTTAAATATATTATCCACCTAGATGCTGAATGATACTGAAATTTGGAAAGCATTTTTTGATCTACAATGAAAAGCACCATATAAAAGAGCCAGGTGTTAGTGCCAGTTTTCTCTTTAAGTCATGTGAAGAAGAAAATATGCACTATAAACATGCATATGGATGGATGAATTTGACCGATCGGATATGAAGAATAAATAATGGATATCTGAGCAATGGTCATGACAAAACTGATAAATTTGATAGTTTGACACAGAATGATAGAGCTGCTATAAAAGAAAAACTAAGGGCATATGCTTATATTATTACCATATGTATCATCGTCACACAGACACAATGGGAGTCCATATATGCATTCACGCACACACAGAAAATATCTAAAAACAGCAAGAGGTAGGTTTGTATTAAACTACAAATGCCCAGCCTCAGCTCCAGATTGCAATGCCCTTAATGGAAAATTTACATCAGCCATAGATCCATCATTTCTTTTGCATTAACTTTGACACATATCACCCCATGTCTGAGAAGATGAGAGCTAATCATGCCCAGGGTTCCTGATAAATGCATCAAAGACTTCTCTGACTGCACTACAGCAGCTGATCCATCAGGGTGCTGTTTGGAGTAAATAGACCCTGAGGTGATGAGAGCTGGTGGGCCTGCACAGGTTCTTTTCCCTCAGTTTGAAACCAAGGACGAGAATAGCATATTCACCCTCGGTTGCTGGGACTGATGTGCTGATAAGGAGTATGTAGATTTTCATCCATCCTGCTTGTCTAACTGTCCCCCAGCAGGGGTTCAGTCCCTCTCCCCCACTCTGTGTAAAACAAGACTCTTCATCCCTCATTCCTTCCTGCTGAACATTGGAAAATGGTCCCTCAAGCAGGAGAAAATTCTCACATTCCCTATCTATCATCTTCCAGGCAGCTGCCTGCTAAGCCTTCTTTCTCTCTGCTTTTTTCCTCACAATGACCTTGCCACTCAAGGTAACCTACCTCTTCCTACCATTTGCAGCTAGTGATGACTACATATGACATGCAGACTAGGGAAGGAGGAAGGTTCCTTGCTGATAGACTTAGCTCGCACTTGCCTTTCATTGGCCAGATACCCACCATTTCTCTCACATAGCACCTGCTTGTGGATCAACAGTCCCATTTCCGAGCTGGCATTCGCCGGGGAGCTAATTAATTTCCTAAGGGTTTATTATTAATATCCTTTGGTTATGAGCTTCCTTAGATTACTATTAAATCACTGGTCCACATTCCTAGAAATGGAAGCTACAAGAATGGAGTGAAGCGCTACAGTCATAGAGGATTCTTTAAGTTCTTCCTCTCACCCCAAAATCCTGTTCTTTGACTTTTAAAGAGTTACATTTTGTAGAGGGCAACTTCTATCTGCAAAGCCACGTATGCACTTGCATGCCTGCATTTGTGAGCAATTGCTACAGCTGAGTGAGCCAATGTCCTGCTGCTGAGGGTGCAAAGAGCCATTTTATATCCATAGTGACAGCAAGTGCAAATGGAGGGTCTACACTACAGCTGCACATATGGCTTTGTTCATGCAAGTAGACCACTCGTTTGGTCAAAATTTGGCCCACAATCAACTTTCGCTCTCTAATACAAATGGTACCTCAGCCAGCAAGGCAACTCACTGAATCACAATGTAAATGTCTACAGCAATGTGACAAAGAAGAGGACCATTTTTTTCCTCTTTATATGGAAGAACATCCATGTCACAGAAAAACACTCTATGCTAGATCACAGGCACCATCTACATCGATAAAGCCAAGGACCAAGCAGGTCAAAAATGATTATGAATATCTTTCAGTGTGGCTACTTGCATGCTGCTTGACTATCATAGGACTGTGACTGAGACTAGCCAACAGATTGAGTGTTTTGACTCTTTGCAGATGATGGGGGGAAAAGAAAGCTTCCAGATTGACTAAAAACCTACTTATAACCATTCAGATGACCTAGCACTATGTATGTAGATTTTAAAATTGAAAACCAATAAAGCTTAAAACAGAATAGTTAAAAATCCATGCTTCCTTTACTTACCTGCCAAGACCCAAGTTCAAGATTCCATATTTCCCTAACAACAAGTAATTACATTGCTAATACCTAAGGTAGCAATATCATTCTCTCTTGTAGGAGAAACACAAGGCTCTGTATTCAGGTCTTGGCAGCCTTTCAAGTTCACTTTGAAGCGGACGTATATGGAACAGAAAAAAGCAAAAGTACAAAAGGACACCATCATGTAGAGGTTTTGGCAATGAAAAACTACATTGCAACAAATAAAGAAGCTATCCAGTAACAGTGATGAGACTTATTAATTTTAATTTATTAGTGGATCAGCTGCATTCTCAGTTGATGTCTGTGAGAATTTAGATTTAAGAAATAACTGCAGATAGTTAGAAGTTGAATAGTGCTTAAAGCTGGCAGAAGTGATCTTCAGCAAGTGCGCAGAATCTACAGTACCTGGTTATAAAATACTTTTAAAACCCTGCATCATAATTTGGGATATGGATCCTTTCACTTCTCAGGCACTGGTTCACTTCGATCCACTTCCAGAAGGTAGTGACTGAAAGTTGCTGTCACTGATGGTTCTTTTCTGAGGCCTATTTGAAATTAGAAGGTGGCCTCAAAAAGAATTTCCTAGTAGAGAAATTCCAAAGGGGTAGCCGTGTTAGTCTATTGTAGAAAGACAACAGAGTCCTGTGGCACTTTTAAAGACTAACAGATTTATTTACCGCATGAGCTGACAAAGTGGGATTTTCTCCCACAAAAGCTCATGCGGTAAATAAATCTGTTAGTCTTTAAAAGTGCCACAGGACTCTGTTGTCTAGTAGAGAAATGTTCACATTACAATGAGCACTACCATTTGACTAAATGACAGTCACATTAAGATGAGTTATCTATTCAGCTCACTCAGTATACAGGATTTGTTTTTCAGCCTACAAATGCTTATTTGAGACAATACAAAACAGAGAAGAAATACCTTCTGTGTCATTTTTTGCCCAGCTGTTTGGTGAGTCTGTGGTTAGCGATGAAACAGTAATGGCTGCCTCTTCACCCAGTACTAGCATTGCTGTATAATGTAAACAAATATTGGCTTAGACAGGAAAACACTTCTGCATGAAGTTTATTTCATCTGTACAAACGTGTCCATTGAATGGACTTCTGAATTAACAAACTGAAATAACGAGGGTTTCTTTTTATTACGTTCTTGCCTCTTTGAAATCCTGTTGTCATAACAGATATAACTGTGTGGATCAGAGAACAAACTACTGTTTGTAGTCTCAGAATACATATCCATGCTGTTATAAGCCTTATTTACTTTATGTTGTATACAATACAGGTAACTAATTTTGCTTCTGAATTGCTGTGAGCTCTCTGGGTTTATATTCCACTGCTTGTTACAAAAAAACAAAAACAACAAAAAAAACTTTTCTTAAACAAATGTATAAATATAAAACCTATGTCTATAAGACATCAATAAAAGCCCCCATATACATACCTTTTAGGAAAATATAGATCAGCATCCCAAATGCCATAGCTCTCAGCAGATGAACAGCGTTTACTTCTCTTCTTTCCAGGCAGCTGGGTTGTTCTGCTGGTTTGTGCTCCTGTGTCTTTCTCACACTTATATACCGCGTCATCTGCTGCTCTTACCAATCAAAAAAAATGTGCATCTGGCAACAACCTAAAGCCTCAGGGCAACCACACATTGGTTTAGGAAGCTACCATTATCTAGCAATCTGTTCGGGTTTTCTTTTGAAACGCCAGTTTCCTATTACCTGTGGGCATAATTGTGCATGCAAGGACACTGTTTTATGGAGAAACCTGGTATCTGTCAAAGCAGAGTAACAAGATGCAGTGAAGCGGAAATTATTGAAGCTAAGCATATGTATTACTTATAAATGTGAGGCATTGTCTGTGTGGTTTGTATTTTGGGAGGCTTATGCTATTCCTAGAAAGGAAGGATGGGCCAGTGGTTATGGAACTAGCTGAGGACTTGGAAGACACGGGCCACTGAAGCTAATGGGAGCAATGAAATGCCCCTTTGTTTAGTGACAGCTGAAACAATGGGGGACCACCATCCAAGGCACTGGTTGCATATATAGCTGGGGCTGGGGCTGAAACATGCAAGCGAAGGGGCTTCATTGGAACTGATTGAAAATGCAGGGACTAGGACATTCTTTTGTTGGAGCTCTGTGCGTCAGCAGTAGAAAACCTGGAAAAATCTAGAGAATAACTGATAGCCTGGCCTTGGAAGGAAACCAAGAGAGCTTCTCTTTGGTCCGAGTATTGGCTAGGTAGGTAGCTTTGGAAACTGTGAGGAAGAAAACTGAGTGTTCCTCTTTGTTTCTACTATGTGCAAGGAAACAGGACTCACTTTACATTCGTTGTAAATAAACAGGCTTGCACTAACAAATATAAATCACTCATCTCACCCATTGCTCTTCTGAATGCAAACAACCCTGCAGAGCCCTGCATATTGGCTAACAGGTCAGGCCAAAAGGGCAACCGACGCCATATAAGCACCTAAGATGGATGAGATACCTGAAAGATAGTACAACATCGGTTACAACTCTATCAGTGTTTACAATTAGGACTTGTCCCTCCTGAAGTCACTAGTTTAATAAAAATGCATTGAAATACAGCAGGTCCTGATCCAGCAAACACTTAGATGCGCAAGTTGTCCCATTGCCCCTAACTCTTGCACACGCTAATGCTCACAGAACATTAACAGTCATTTCCACTTTCTCCACAGAGAGCTAGAGATCCTTGCATTTCACAATGGAAGTAGCACAGGCTCTCCATGTGTCAGGTTATTCCCCTGTGTTAAATTCCTCTCGGTTGACCCACGGGATTAGATCCAGGAGCTTCACTTGTGAGGGGGGAAATGCATGCTATCTTTGCCCATTCTAATTCACTCTCCTGTGAATGTATTATAGACAGTAACATTTTACCTTCTTCAGGTGTGCTGAGTCACTTTACACCTGCACATTCATGGAGCAGCTTGTGCTTTATGCCTAGATGGGTAGCCCTTGCCAATAAAACACTACTCAGGAAGATAGCTGGATCAAGTGAGCTCTGCTTTCTCCATCCATCCATCAACCCACTCCCACTGGGAACTTAACTGCACTAGTATCCACAATGTGATTTCCTCATTAACAATAGAACAGGATATGGTGTACCTGTGGAAAAGCTCAACATCTCAGGCTGGGCCATTGCTAGTGCATTACCAATGCACAATGTACCTGGATTAGAGTAGATTAGATCTGAACAGTGGACGCCCAAGTCTCGGCACACCAGTGTTTCCTGGAGCTTTCCCAGAGCAACAACAAGAGAGCTCTCCAGGTCTCCACAACAGAGTATGTTACCAGTGCATGCAGATCTGGAGCAGGTTTGAAAATGACTTGTAGTCTGGTGCAGTTTGGTTACTTTTGTTCAACAGATCATATAATCAAAATTGTGACAAATTAGCCATCATTCCATGTTCGACTTTATTTTTAGCCTAGCACTCAGCAATGAGATGGGGGGAGAGAGACCAACCAAGCTGTATAGTGAATAATATCTATTTCTAAAATATAAAGAGATCTACTTACCAAAGCTTTAGTGACATATGCTATAAGGAAAACTGTGGCAAAATACCATAGTAATTATTTTACCAAAAATACAATGGCGATTTTAGTTGAAAGAAAGAAAATGAATACCAGTTTTAGATAACTGTATACATAGTTATGGAATGTAATAGCAAACAGCTAGCCACGTATGTGCCCGAAGAGTAATTTAGAAAGCCAATATTACAATTATCTTATGTAAAGGTTTGTATATCAGTGAATGAACTTTATTTCTCTTCATTCACTGACTTACTGACAAATAAGTTCAATAGAATTGTACCATATACCTTGAGCCTGCGAACACTTGTGTGTATACTTAAACTTAATCACATGCCTAAGTGTTTGCAAGACTGGAAGATTATTTGTACATGATTGTTGGCATGTTTATGCACAAGGCTTCAAATGTTCTTCCTGAAAAGCACTCACTGAAGACACTATAATTTTATCTTGTTCATTTAGCATTTTTTAAAAATTAATTTGACTTATTCTCTATTTGGCTACCATTAATTTTTCTAAATATATAGGAAAATGTTATCAGAAATATAAATATTTTCACTCTTCATTTTTATATTTTATGTTCAATTAAAGAAAATATCAGGCATTTAGTGTTTAAAAATGAACACAAAAATATGTCGTAAGAAAAATCAGTACAAATGTAATTTTCCAACTTTTTTATTGTAGAAGGTAAATTTTTTTAACTGAAGAAATATTCAGCATTATATTGGGGCTTTTTTCATTCAGGCAATCTACAAACTACTGGCAAACATCAATGGCTCTTGATTAGAGTAAATAATCAAAGCCATCTCTACTGAGATGTAAACAACGGTCCAATCTGACTCTGAATGACTTCAGTGGGAGCTGGACTGGACCCTCATTGTTAATTACATATGCAATCATCATTAGACTGTTTTACTATTGGTATTTACTGGTATTTTCATTTTCATTTTATATTGCACTTGATTACTCTAATCCAGCTTTTGAGCTAACGTTCTCATTGAATGAATAAATAGCATTAACATTTTTATTCCTTCTTTAAATGCAAATAAATATTCCCTAGTCTCCCAACTTTACTTTTTTTTTTTTTTTTTTTTAATAGTAGTAGAGGACTCTTCCCAATTTCCAGAGGGGTAATGGTGTTAGTCTGTGTACAGCAAAAACAGTGAGTGTCCTGTGGCACCTTAAAGACTAACAAATTTCTTTGGGTTTAAGCTTTCATGGGCCCCAACCCATTTTGTCAGATGCAATGTTACTCGACTGTAGGTAAGTGTAGCCACTGAACTTAATCAGAAAACTCCCATAGGAGCAGGACTTGACCTTTTGGAAGGGACTAAGAACATAAGCTGATCTCAGGAGGGAAGAGGGAATGTAGTTCATAGTTTTAACACAACTCTTTAATTCTGAATGATCTTTTTCTCTCCATTTTATGTTACCAAGCACACAGTAGTTTTTACTGTACACCAATACCAGTCCTGATGCTGCTAAGTGAATCATGCAGGGTCACATTTAGAATCAGGGCAGAACAAACACTGATCATGCTTAAAAAGAAACACCACATTGCATGTGTACCAACATTTGGCTAACGAAGCCTGGATTTTGAAGAAGACAAATTCTGTATTCTGTTCTAGTGCATGTGTCTCCCACTAACTTCTGGGTATGTGCATAAAGTCAGAATTTGGCCTTCTGTGAACAAGCTTATTTTAATTTAAGAAAACGTGCTGAATTTGAACCTCTTATGAATTCATCATTACTGGTATGCAATTGACTCTAAGGTTTGAATCTTGCATTCCTTGTGCATGCAAAATTCTTATTGACACCCACAGAAGTTTTGGATTTGCAAGGAATTCAAGATTTAGAATAAAAATTTCAAAAGTACATAAGTGAGTTGGGAGCCCAAATTTAATTTTCAAAAAGTGATTTTAAGGAGCTTAAACTTCATTCGCTTTCAATGGCTATGTCTACACTTAGCTAAGTTGACTCTATTAAGTTGACTTAACAAGATTGACTTAATAGGACTTAAAGTCTACCTTGTTAAGACGACTTAGAGAGTCTACACTAGATTCTTAAGTTGACTGGCTAGGTTGACTTCGGAGCCGTGGCTTCCAGGGAAAAGGGGAGCCCGGCTCCCTGCTTGCCCAGGGAAGCAGGAAGCGCTTAAGTCGACTTAATGAAATGAAGGAAGTGCTTAAGTTGACTTAATGAAAGCAAGGTGTGGACGTGGCTTTGGTTAGGTCGACTTAAACGTCCTTAAGTCGACCTAAGTTGCCAGTGTAGACGCACCAATGAGATTTAGGGTCCTAACTGACTAAGTCACTTTTGAAAATAGGACATACATGCATTTAAATATTTTACCCTTAGTCCTTATTTTTTATAAATAAGATTGACCCACAGAACAATACACACATGAAAGCTGTAACTGCACTTTGTTTTACTCACAATTCAGCTGCAGGAGGTAAGATAAGGTATTGTAACATTTTGCAAATCATCAGATTCATAATATTTGACATGAAAAAATAAATACAATGTAGAAATAAATATCTTTGTAGTAAAAAATAAAGGTTTTGTGTATCAATAAATAGAATGACTTTGTTTTTTAGTGTAGCAGTTGCTTGCTAGTAAACCAGCTTTTTAGCAGTAATGAGTGTGTTCTTCAAGAGCATTGCAACAGTCATAGGTCCTACTCCTCCTGGTACTGGAGTGATAAAACCAGCTTTCTTCTTTACCTCTAATATAAACAGGAAAAGAAAAGATATTACTGTAAAAGTATTTCGAATCAATATTTTTCCCTTCAAAAGCCCTAAGATTTCAAAAATGTGCCTGAATTTACTGTATCACCAGCTGGAATTCAATAGAGCATCTCAGGAAAGTCTGGGAATCTCACTTTGAAAATAAAAGGGAAAGTCAAAGTCATCTGCGCTTCTGGTGGATGGACTTACAGATAGGCTTCCACCACCATTGTTTTAAAAATGAACAGCAGGGCTGCAGTTGATGACTGAGTCCTCTGTCTCCAGCCCCTCTCCTCAGCCTGGCTGACAGCCTCTGGCCGGCATATTTTGTGTCAAACAAAGGAAGGAGAGGACTAAAGTAAGAGAAGGCTTCAGTGACTAACATCTCTTAGGGCAGGTCTATAATGATGGTGGCAAATTCACTGCTGTCAGTTTGAACTTCCCAGTTTGATTGAGGGATCTGTGAAGACCTGCTCAGTTGATTGGGAAGTTGATCGAGTAACTGCACCCGCTCAATTGGAGTAGTGCTGAGTCGAAGGGAGGGTGTTCTAATGCAACTAACTATTGATAATGAATGAAGACACCTCTGCATACTATTTTTTTTTTCAGTTAGGGCCTGATGCTGCTTCCGCTGAAGTAAACAATAAACTTCCTACTGAGTTCAAATCAAGCCCTTACTGAGGAGAAAGCTAGCAGTGATAATTAAAGTTAGTAGGGTTTTAATTACTTGATTGATACTACCAGACATATTGTTAAAAGGTTTTTGAAATGTAAAGATAAAATATAACATGGCTTTTTGCAGTTACATTATGCAACAAGAATGAATTTGATAAAATTGACAGTCACTTAAAATTCTCAGAAACAAATCATCTGCTTTTTATTGGTTTTATAATTCTGAACTACTTACTCTTTATTTATTGATTGAATTTGGTGTGTTCGTTTAATACAGTTATCACTGCACTCTGCCAGGTAATGTCATAATCATTGAATGAGACTATCCCTGGGCCTGAACTAATATTAGCATATATCAATACTATTACATTGTTTTAGGGAGTAACATAATCCTACCTAAATAGAATGTGTCTCAAATGAAAACAAACTAGTTTCCAAATAGTAATATTTCCTGGTTTTCTTTACTGTGCTATTCAGAATGCAATGTATACCATCTTATTTACAAAGAGATACAATCTACAACCTGATGATGTTTTTCCTGAAGAAAGGTTAGCAATGAAAACCATGCATAGTATTATTTACCTGCAGTGCTAGTGACCCAGTTAGGTCTAAATGCATAGGAAACTGTTTCCCCCAGGTGCTAGCCAGTGCCTATTCCTGTACTATACATTATGTTATGTACTTTATTGTTTTCCCGCATCAGAGTAGGATGGAAGTTTAATTTTATACTAGTTTATGTAACTACCTTCCTAGAGTCTGTTTGCAAAGAGAAGTACAAGGGCCACATTTTTAAATGAACAGGTGCCTAAGTAAAGCTGCCTAAGAAAGAGTTTCCTCAGGCAAAAGGGTGATTGCAGTCTAGTAAATCCCCATCTACAGGAGTAAATGCATATTTTGCAGACAAACTTAGGTACCCAGATCTGAAAATTTAGCCCTTAAAGTTCTAAGTAGATTTGGTTTGTCTGTACAGCATCATAAATCAATGAGTAGTGTCTGAGATGGTGTTTGGATATGACAGCAGCCAATGAGCTGTTTTCTTGCCAATTACGTTAGACTGCCTCAGATTCATTTTTTAGTGGTGTAAAAGTTTGTCCTCTGAATCTGATTTAACTGCATAGAGACTCTTGAAACATACAGCTCCCCTAAACATTTACTTGGAAGCCTGGAAAATGTCAATATTCTAATTAAGTGCCTACGGGGGATGAGTTGTCATTCTGCAGCTCCTTTAGAACTTTAAATATTTCTTTGATTCTTAACAAGAAATGAAATGCAGCTTGTTTCCTTGACAAACTGGATCCTCTACTTCAGAAAAAGTTTTCATTGCTAGGTTCCTTTAAAGTTAAGGACATCAGACATCTAAGAGGATTAATCACACAAACTAAGAGTCAAAGACGGGGCTCTTGAGTCAGCAAACTACCCTCACTCTTATCAACAACAGCCAGATACAAACATAGCCTCACTCTTTGAACTCAACATTTGTGCGTAAAAGTCATAAGGAGCACTCTGCAATTTTTGTTGTTCTGTGTACAACAGTCACAACAGCATCTTAGCACTAACATACATTTAGGATGTTATTTACTCCAAATTGTCATTAATTTAAAATGCAACTTTTCATTATATATTTTGCACATAGCACTGTTTTTCCTATGCAAACATCTAGGCTGTTTTTCTCCATTTGGTACAGGCACTGCTTACCAGTGTATCTCCATTGTTTCTAATGGACTTACTTCTGATTTAAATAGGTAAAAGCGAAAGGTATTCTGGCATAAAACCTGTTCTATGAAATTGAATCCGGCTAGCCAGCAATTTGTGCAGTGCCCAATATCACAGTATGCAGATACTTTGTAAAGTAATTAGAAAGAATCATTCATTGTTTGCCCACATTAACTACTCCTCCCATGGGTGGAAAGGAAATGTATCGAAAGCGTTGGAGGAGGGAACAGGTTTGTATTTGTTGCTCTGGTTGTGTATGTTGAGGTCAATATGTTGTATTCTCTGTTGAGCATACGTTGTTCTGAAAGGGGAAACAAATACACGGAACCTGATCTCCAGTGTGCAAGATGTTCCACAGCCAATCCACACGGCAGAGATGCTTGCAGATATTGGCCAATTTTACAAAACATCCATTAATGCTGGATACCATCCTTCAGACACCTAGGGCAGGTCTTCACTGATGGCGGCAAATTCTCCACGGTCAGTTCAAACTTCCTGATCATCTGTGAAGACCTGCTCAGCCGATTAAAAGGTTCAATCCCAAAACACCACCTTGGCAACCGGGTAGCACTGAGTCAAAGAGAGCCCCCCTCCCTTCGATTTAGCACAGTAGACAGCCAGGAATTAGGCATGCAAACTAAGGCGTGCAAGTTATTTTATGTATCTCAGTTTGACTGTGGCTGAAAAGGGCAGGCGGTGTGGACCTGCCCCTTAAGGTAGATCTACACATAGGCTATGTCTACACTTGCAAGTTACTTTGAATTAAGGAAGCTTAATTTGAACTAACTTAAGCCTTGTCCAGAGTAGACTTTCATTAGTTCAAATTAAGGGCTTCCTTAATTCGAACTAATAAATGTGAGTACTTAGTTCGAACTAACGGTTAATTCAAACTAGTTAGTTTGAACTAAGTCCAATGTGGCCATATTAGTTCGAACTAAGTGCTTAGTTTGAACTAATTGGCATATTGACCTTCCTTAAACTTACTAATTTGAACTAAGCAAGTGCCCTGCATGGCCATGGCTAGTTTGAATTAAAATTCCAGTGGGGCCATGATAGTTCGAATTAACTTAATTCGAACTAACTAAACTAGCATTTGTAAATGTAGACATAGCCAAGGAGTGCTATGCTGGTAAATCAGCCTGGCAAATCACTCCTAGTGTGAACACAGCTTACACTGGTAAAACTGGGCTCTTGCCAGCATGGCTTAGTTTTTTTGAGAGTGGGGATGTGCGCTGGAATAAGCTACAATGGTAAAAGCTCAGTTTTGCCAGTATAACTGCATCTGTGCTAAGGGCTCTTGCCAAGAAAGCTCTGTCAGGGATCATAGCTCATCATACTCCTCACCAATATAGTTAGGCCAGTAAAAGTTTGTTGTGCAGACCTGGAGTTATGGCCTGATTTTCAGAAGTACTGAGTACGCATAGCTCTCATTGCCTTCAAAAGAAGCTGTTTTCTTTAGTCCAAAAGGGCAGAGCCAAACACACCAGAACCAACTGAGTGAATGTGTGAGTTGGACAGAACAGTTTATTTAATAGATGTGGGGTGCAGTAAGCACACAGAGCCAAATTAAGTGTTGGTGTACGCAGGTGTAAATCCACTAAAGGCAGTGGATTTGCAGCCGTTTGTATTAAGATTAAATCTGATTCAGAGTCCATCAGCAGTTAGAGACAGTCTGGATGAAGAGAGACTCAGGCCTGATGCTGTTCAGAAGTCCATAGCTAATTTCATGTTCTCTATAGCTAGACCAAATCAGAACATCTGAGAACAGATTTCCACCTAAAGGATATGGTATGAATCTCTGCATTGTCAGAAACTCAGGATGTTTTGTGGAGAAAACATGCTCTGGGGTACTTTAAATTCACTATCTGCTACAAAACCCTTACTGGCATATACAAGCTCTGCTGTATCCTTCCTGCCAAATCTATGACACCCCAGACTCTGGAATAAGGAAGGAAAAAGAAGGCTTTTAGCTGAGCCACAGGAAACGCTCTGGGAAGTTCTCAGCAAATGTCAGGCTATCCCAGGCACATTGGAAATGGCTATTGAGAAAAGACCCACCCTGAACTTTGGGGATAGAGTTTGCCTGCAAATCAGAGCACCTAAAAAGCACCTAAGGGAATTAGGAGAACAAGTTTCACTGCCAGTCAGTGGAACTTATGCTCTTAAGCCCTTACGTGATTTTGAAAATCTCCTCCAGGCTAACAGGGCGTAATACTTAAAACTCAAACATATTGATTATGCCCTTTGACATCGATTCACAAACATGGAATACTTAACAAATGATGAAATCCTACATGAGAGCCCACTGTATTGGGCCTGCATCAAAATATTAATTCCTCTTCTGAAACTTACTCAGTTATTTACTTCCATGATACTCTGTGGAAGGGAGTTCCACAGGCTAATTATATAATGTTTTGTATGTTGCACAAACTATTCTTTCTTAGTATTTTTAAGTTTGTTTCCTTTGAGCTCTATCAGGTGTCTATTTTATCCTTATATTTGGGGGACGGGGCGGTGGGGGGGGGGAGGAGTATGAACACTTGCATAATTTTGATCC
Organism: Pelusios castaneus; assembly: GCA_007922175.1. Classification (NCBI taxonomy): domain Eukaryota; kingdom Metazoa; phylum Chordata; order Testudines; family Pelomedusidae; genus Pelusios; species Pelusios castaneus. The sequence goes on along the minus strand of ML685884.1, from coordinate 5,318,687 downwards.
TTATCTCTGTTCAAATGTGAGGCTTGAAAACCTCATTTTATTATAGTTCTTTGTGTATAAAGAGACATTTTGTAAGTACCATAAAGTAAAACTTCATAAGACCTTTAAAAAGGGGTGTAGAGAGCTGTCCAAAACACCCTTCATCAGAGGTGGGAATTCACCCCATTGTCCACTTTTAAAGCATTAAAAGCTCACTTTAGTTTAAAATAGCATCTTTAAGTATTTTCAGAGCAGGGAATCCATGATGTTAGTTGTGATGTAGCAACTGAAGGTCCCATCCTGCTATAAAGTATATTAACACCACAGGTGATCTTAAATCATACTGCTTGATTAATCCAAGCCATACTTATACTTTTTTTTTTTTTTTTTTAAATAAAGGGAATTTAACTTTGGATTGCCCAAGTGAGAGTTAATGCCCAGCTTTCCATTGCACATTTTTCACATTTTCCATTCCACATTTTCCAAGTAGGCTTTAACAGCAGAGAACAGCTCGGATCAGAATCAGGCAGGATGGAGCCAGGTGACATGGTTACTGCATATTGGTGCTGACCATTTGAACATCTGATATTAAACTTTTTAAAAAAATCAGATGTGTATAAATATAAATTCAGCCAAATGGTCAGATTTGTGTACTGATTACAATTCAAAGAATCAGTATAATACTTTGCTCAGTTTAAGATACAGTTGGTAAAATACACATATAACTTAAACACATCAGACTGTGATGTTCCAGAGAGGTATCCGTGTTAGTCTATTGCAGAAAAACAGAGTCCTGTGGCACTTTTAAAGACTAACAGATTTATTTATCGCATGAGCTTTTGTGGGAGAAAATCCCACTTCGTCAGACGCTTTGAAGATGGGAAATTTACAGAACGGGAGGAAATTAAATATCATTCCTATGTGAAATAATGGATTGCTCCACTTCATAACTGCTAAGTCAAATCATTTTCATGTAAATGTTTTACTTTATAGCCTATCTGCATCAGATTGTTGCTGGTTCATTAGTATCGGTGAAAGTTTCACTAAATCATTAATCAAAACAAAACAATCTCCCTATGGCAATGTTCAGCTAAGTACTACCTGTAAATTCAGAGGCATAACCCAAGTTAACAAAGTTCCTCCCTCTTTCTGGGCTCTTCCCTCACCCCAGGTAAAATCCTAAGGAACCTACAGCAGAACATGTTAAGACATACACACTACAGTAATTGGTCTGTATGTACAGCAACATTGACTCACAACCTGGCTACCCAGATATAGCTTTATAGTCTATTCAGTGTCAAACAAACATTTTAAGAAGCCAAGAGAAATGTGGCACACAAATTTCAGATGTGTGTATGCAAATTTTGTTTTCTTGTATATACTAATAGATGGTGGAACTTATCTTTACTACATTTTGTTTCAGTTCTGGAAAACATTTGCTCTGTCACATTTCTTATAGCATTTTACCATCTTTTACATTCTTCTGTACAAAGTAGGAAATGAAGAGAGAATTGTAATCATTGTATTTTCATAATCATTTCCAGTATCTATTTTAAACATGCAATTATACATGTGCGCATACATGTTTAAAATGTCAAACCAGTTGCTCTACTTATTCAAATACCTACATTGACTTTAATATACCTGTATGTGTGAGTAAAGCAAGCAGGATTTCATCTAGTTTATGCAGATGAAGCTCTAATGGTCTTTTTAAAAGTATTTTGAATACAATTCAGGGGGTTTTAATGGGGGGGGGGGGGCTACAACCTCTCAGGGGTCATCATGAGGTTATTATCTGAGGGTAGTGAGTCAGGTGCAGAGCCAGCCTCTTCCTAGTGGGAGGGTGGAGATGGGCTAGATGAGGTGTGCAAACTGGGGATATATCAGTGGTTCTCTGGGTGGCGGAACAGAAATTAACTTGCCAATATCATTTTTACACAGCAGACTTAGCGCCCCACTGCCACTCTAACTTCTGCACAGCTGCTGCCAACAACTGCTTTCAGAGCCGCCCAGAGCAGAAGGCAGTGCACAAGCAACATTGCAGATGTCACCATGGCAACGGGGCATTAAGTCTGCTGTGAAAAGCGATACTGACAAAGTTTCTTCATGCCCTCAGTTCCAGTATTATACAGCAACTATTTAAAAATATAACTTTTCTGCTCAACAAGAATACAATAAAATGTATTTTGGTCAATTTAAAAGCAGCAGGAAAATAAAAATTCATTTTAAGCAATAGAGTTTAAATTTAGCATTTAAAATAGTGTTAAATATAAATAGTGTTAAGTATAAAAGATGATTTTCATTTATAAGGGGATCACACGCAGAGGCATTCTGTGTGAAAGGGGTCACCAACACAAAAAGATTGAGAACCACTGAACTGAAAAAAAAAAAAAAAATTTTTTATGTGAATGAATTTCACGCGTATCAGAAGGAGGACTAACAGCTGTCATGTGGGTAAGCTTCCCACACACAGCTCTGCCTATAAACTTTAATTCTGAACTGCAACAATCCTGCTATTCCAGTCTGGAGCTTTTCTTGAGCAGATATTGTCAACCAAGATGTATTGTGCAGTTGTTTGGTAATATATTGCACAAAAAAGGAAACTAAAATGAGATCAATGTGCACATTGTCATTTGTGATCTAAGATAGGATCGTTTGCACCACAGATTTCAGGATCAAACGATTTATATATACCAAGTTTTAGCTTGGAGAAAATTACTTAAGCACAATTAACAACATTTTAAAATACAAGTTTCCAGTGGAAGTACAGAAAAACCTGGATAACAGCAGGTTGGCTATATGCAATTGGAGGTCCTAAACTTGTTGTACTCTGGAAATTGCTTTGTTTTGTAGTCATGGATACAAGATGCTTAAAGGGAGTAAGGAAATGGGGGATGGAGGAGTCACTACAGCCCTTTGCCATTGCCTGCAGTGCTGGCCTGCATTGTATAAGTATTCACACCAGTTTCCTTTAAAAACAGTCATCTTTTGGCTCTTTAATAGCATATATATTACATTTAGATACATGAACTTCTTGCTTCTTCAAGACACTTCTACAACCAAGGAGAAAAAATTTGATCTGACAAATTAATTTAACATCTTATTTTTTTAAATAATCAAGTACCTTGAACCCAGCATTGCCAGTACTTTTATCTTACCTTCAAAATCCACGTCTCCTACTAATTTGGTTTTCCCTGTCAGAGGGTCATGGATATGATTGATACCTACATCAATCACAGCTGCCCCTTCTTTAACCATATCAGCAGTAATCAATTTTGGAATACCTGAAATCATCAAGAAATATTTGATTAGTACAGCCAGATATACAAGTATGTAATATGCTCTTATTATGGAAAAGGCAGCAAAAACAGGTTTATTTTTTGTGTGTGTTTGTCATAGTTATGATATACAGGAAGTACTATGACTTTAACTACATTATGAGAGTCCAAAACAAAGTTGATGTCAAGAGGCAGTGTCTAGAGTGAGTAAATACTTTCAATTAGGCTATGTGAAATCCTATTTCTATGGCACATCCTTGGATTTCTTGATTTCTCATGTTTAATTATTAGATGCTTGATGTTCCAACCATTTACCTGAACAGCGTACAATATTGGCATATAAATATTGTGTCCATTTATTCTTATATAAATCACATTTGCTCCAATCCTTCAGAGACAGACACCTTCAGGATCTCTATCAAACATTTTTAGAACTAGAATACCCACCCCGCGGAAGTGAAGAAACAGTCTGACAGAGCCAGACAGGTACCCCAAAGTCAACTACTACAGGTGAAGCCCAAGAGCTACCTACTCCATCAAAGGCTCATTCACCTGCTCATCCACCAATGTGATTTATGTCATCATGTGCTGGAAATGGCCCTCTGCCTTATATTTTGGACAAACAGGACAGTCTATGTGCAAAAGAATAAATGGACACAAGTCTGACATCAGAAATCACAACATTCAAAAACCAATAGGGGAACACTTCAATCTCCCTGCTCACTCCATTGACGACTTGTTAATAGCAGTGCTCAAGCAAATGAATAACAAATCACAGCTTCAAAGAGAAACTGATGAATTAGAATTAATATGTAAATTCAACTCTGTTGTCTCAGGGTTAAACAGGGACTATGGATTTTATTCTCAGTACAACAGGTGATTTGACCTCACTTTCCTCTACACGCTGTTCCCCAGTGTTTGAATCTCAACACCTATTTTGATTTGCTGTTACAACTGACCTGATCCTGTGTCATACATTTCCCTGCATTTAATTTCCTCCCATTCTGTAAGCTTCCCATCTTCAAAGCGTCTGACGAAGTGAGATTTTCTCCACGAAAGGTCATACGATAAATAAATTTGTTAGTCTTTAAAAGTGCCACAAGACTTCTTGTTAGCTGTGTGTCTGAAACACAATGAAGCCATCTACCACAATGGTAAAGATAATTTGTGTAATAGACAGAGCTTTCTCTAATATGAACTCCTGCATGAACTAAGATCCAGCACAAACCTCATCATCATTTGTTTCAAATACAAAGTGCATGCCTTCAACTAGCCATAACAAAAAAAAAAAAAAAAAAGAAAAAGAAAAAACACACAAAACCAAAAACAAACAAACAATAAACAACTAAAAAAACCCCAAGCAAACAAAGAAAAAAACAACCCCCCACTTACTACACATGAAAAGAAATACTCAAGTAATTTCCCCCAGCTCAGAGAGAAGATAGGAGAAAGAGAGAACCACACATGACAAATGACAGTCGTGTCACTTAACACATTATACTGGAACGCAGCCAGATACCACGGTAATGAATGTGATATACAAAGCAGAATAGAATGGAAAGTTACCTCAGTATTTGCAGTGTTAGCTAAACTTCCTTATTATCATAAGAAGAAATAACTAGAATTCTGCAGAATTCCAAGATATAATCATTTAGTTATCTAAGGAAATTTGTCTGAATCAGGGTGACCCCTTTGTAGACATATATACTACTTGACCTTGCTCCCAGTGAAGACACTAGCAATACTCTTTTGATTTCAATGGGAGCAGGACTGGTCCACAAAGAAAAGTTTGACCTTTCAAGAACAGAATTTAGGGTTTAGTGCCATCTTTTCTGCTCCAATAATTACCGTATTTTTCGGACCATAAGACGCACCCAGTTTTTAGAGCAGGAAAACAAGAAAAAAAATATTCTGAACCAAATAGTACCGGTAAACTAAACAGAAGAGAAAAGGAAGGGAAGAGAAAGGAAGGCAAAGAAGAGAAAAGGAAGGGAAGAGAAAGGAAGGCAAAGAAGAGAAAAGGAAGGGAAGAGAAAAAGAAAGAGAGAAGGAAAGAAGAGGAAAGAAGGAAGAGAAAGAAGAAAGAGGAAGGAAAAAGGAAAGAAAAAGGAAGACAAAGAAGGAAAAAAGAGAAAGGAAGAGAAAGAGAGGAAGAAAGAAAAAAGGAAGGCAAAGAGAAAGAAAGAAAGAAAGAAAGAAAGAAAGAAAGAAAGAAAGAAAGAAAGAAAGAAAGAAAGAAAAAGAAAAAAGAGAAGGAAGAGAAAGGAAGGAAGCAAAGAAAGAAAG